>OZ010787.1:458478285-458979926 GCA_963932465.1 Maratus speciosus | reverse complement strand
GCATCACGTGACTCCAGCGGTCTGTAAAAAAAGAAGAATCGGACCCACACCGCGGTAGCATGTCTTTCTCGTTAGCCTAGAAAGCCTGCGTATGTGGATTATTACCTCATCCACTAGATGGAGTAACTGTGTTAATTTACCCGATTCCAGTATTAAAGTTTGTATGCTTACTTATATCGCTTTGTTAGCTAGTGAAAACAACGTCTTGTAACCACTCCTTCGTTCCTTGCATGTCGAAAATGTGCTCATTTGGTACGATAGTGACGTCATGCAGACGCAAGTTAAAACGACTCTAATTCAAGATCAAGTCCCAGATTTTATTGTACCCAGATTTTATTTGGGGATTTGCATCTTACGAAAATCACGTATTCAAGTGATATTATGATCGTTACAGCGGCATAAAACATTTGCAAAAAAGAGCATTGTAAAGGTCTAATCACAATTCAAAGACGAAGTAAACTGACGCACGTTGCATAATTCAAAGGAATAGACAGTAGAAGAACCAATCACAGAACACCATATGCAAACAACTGCGTGTAAAAAATTTAATAAACAGAGTAGGAAGATTATTTTTTCATTCAGTTGTTCGTACGTGCCAACAAAATGACACTTACAATAAAAACGGTGTGAATTGATAAAGCTGTCTTATCTGTACGGGAAAATGCAGCCGAAGCAGTGCGAGTTTATCGCCGAAATCATAAGTTACGACGAGGTTTCCGTAAAAACTGTACGTGATTTGGTAAAAACTTTCGAAGAAAATGGATGCACATGTGATCGACCACGATCCGGACGACCATCTTTTCCTGTTGAATTGTTGCGGAAGTGTATAACAGGATTACTGCAGATCCACTGCATACTATCAGATGTGTTGCACGCAGTTTGGATGTACCGAAGACAATAGACCTCAAGATTCTGCGCACTGTTCTGCGGATGTTTCCGTATCGATTCCTGCGTGACCAGATGTTTCAACCTGGAGACGAGCCACAGCTTTTGGACTTTGGAAATTATTTTCTAATCAAATATGCTGAAGAAAACAGCTGGACATTGCGATATTATGGATGGATGTGGCACATTTCTCTTTAATTGGGGACGTAAACTCGAAGAACTGCGTTCAATGGGAAGATGAAAACCCTAGCGATGTGACACCAATGCATTTACTCGAAGCTAAAGTGACTGTGTGGTGCGGGATCGCAAACACATTCGTTCTCGGCCCCTACTATTTCGAGGAGGTCACATCCACAGGTATGAAAACGTGCACCATCACAAGTGTTCGGTATACAACAATGTTTCAGAATTTCGTAATTCCAGAATTGCAGCAGCGAAATGTCGTTATTGATATTTTATGGATGCAAGATGGTGCTCCTCCATATGCACCATCTGTTCGACAAGTGCTGCAACAGCACTTTGATGATGGAATCATCTTTCGTAACTTTGTAGTTCCGTGACCACCTCGATCCCCCGAACACACACCCAATGGATTTCGGGTTCTGGGTTTATCTAAAATCAAATGTGTACACATCAATTCCAAGAAATTTGTCAGAATTGAAAGATGCAATAAAACTTAAAGTTTTACAGATTCCTTGTGCGATTTTAGTTCGGCAATGTTGTCAATAGTCTCACGCATGGAATGCGTTATTTTATGCAAAGATTAGCGTGATTGAAAACTGCTAATTCAAATAAATGTTTTTTGCTCTCTTCTGTCTTGTGTTTCTGTCTTTGCATTGCTCCTTTAGAATTGTCTTTTTTGCAAGTGTTTTATGTATTTACACGAGGCTAAAGTGACTGTGTGGTGCGGGATCGCAAACACATTCATTTTCGGTCCGTACTTTTTCGAGGAGGTCACTTCCACAGGTATGAAAACGTGCTCCATCACAAGCGCTCTGTATACAACAATGTTTCAGAATTTCGTAATTCCAGAATTGCAGCAGCGAAATGTCGTTAATTATATTTTATGGATGCAAGATGGTGCTCCTCCATACGCACCATCTGTTCAACAAGTGCTGCAACAGCACTTTGATGATGGAATCATCTTTCGTAACTTTGCAGTTTCGTGACCACCACGATCCCCTGAACACACCCCAATGGATTACGGATTGTGGGTTTATCTAAAATCAAAAGTGTACACATTTTGATTGTCCAAGAAATTTTTCAGAATTGAAAGATGCAATAAAACTTAAAGTTATGCAGATTCCTTCTGCTATTTTACGTTCAGTTAATGTTGTCAATAGTCTCACGCATGCAATGCGTTATTGTATGCGAAGATTAGCGTGGTTGAAAACTGCTAATTAAAATAAATGTTTTTTCTCTCTTCTCTCTAGTCTTCCTGTCTTGGCATTGCTCCTTTAGAATTGTCTTTTTTGCAAAAGTTTTATGCCGGCGATTTTCATCGTACGTGTATTCTTCTAACGCCCTTTATGGTTTTTCAAAGCGCTGATGAATTTGCGTATGAAAAAAGGATGTTGCTTTTCGAAAATTTCACATTTTTTTTTCTCTGTAACCGTAACCGTGAGAGATCTATTGTTTTAAATCATCACGATCTCGAGTGCATACCTTCAAATAACTAAATCTGAAATTTCTTTTCGATTCGTTGAACGCGTAGGTCGCTAGGGGTGCATATATAGGGGAAGTGTTTTTATGACCATCCTGTATATTGAAGTAAATACTAACTACTATCGATAAAAATCAACCAATAATCGACATTCTAAATTTGCGAGACTGTATTTCCGAATTAAGCAAAGAATGGCATAATGGGAATGAAATAAAAATAAAAAATTGTTTTTCTAACGCTGGATAGCTCCATAGCGCTCCAATGGGCGAAGATAGTTAAGGGGATACTAATTGTAGCTTTCCGAATTAAAGGAAAAATTGGGAAAACTGAAAAAATATGGAAAAAACCTTGAAGAGTATCTATATGTCGACAATAATATATGTATCGCTGAACATCCAAATGGGGCTGATATTTGAGAAAGTGTGCAAAACAAACATGAGGTAGACGAAGTTGAAAACGAAGAGAATAAAGTACAGGAATGTCAATGGCTACCTAAATCATTACACGAAACATGATCAAAAAGCGTTTGAAACAATTAGACACCGATTTCAATTTAAAGAAAATGTACCAGATGGCGTGCTCATTTTTTTTTGCAAAACATGTGAGTTATTTTTGGAAAAATGCGAAAGTGCTTCGTAGGTCCAGCAGAAATCAAGGATTATTTTTTAGTATAAAAATATCTTCTTTTCTAATTGTACACGAACATTATTCCTGATGCTTTCTTGCTCCTGAATATTATGTAAGTTTTTATGCATATTTAAATAATTTAAATAATTTTTAATACTTTGTGGAAGATTAATCGGCCAATAGTATTGCATTAAATGCGTGTGTTGATTTTCATGTAATAAATGAAGTTGAAACAAATTATTTGAGATAATAGCTAATAACTAACCTGTATTTTACGAAGTCTACTATTTAACGAAGTTTTGTTTGGGATTCAACGACTTCGTTAGCCCCTTGAAGGGCACCGGTATATTTTATATACCACCTACGATTAATGAAGTTTTACACCAGAAAAATTTTATTAAATTTTACTTTTCTAACTTTGGTGGAAAAAAGACGTAAAATTGCTTTTACTTATTTTGAAATAGAATTTTTCAGAGATTCCGGTGGGAATTCAGCATTTCACAAATGTAATTGCTTGCCCCTCAAGGGGTTAAACAGATGTTCTACTGTATAACCATAATAAACTACATTATAATTCATCATACACGAATGGGAAAGAAAAAAAATGAAAAATGACACTCATATATTTATTATGATTCAAAAATGAAGATATTGAAAAAAATATTAAATTTTCAGTAACATTATCAACCCCAAATTACTATAGATTTTAGAAAATATGTACTATTTCATCCTTGAACGAGCTATGAAGTGCTCGCGAACCAGTGTTGCCAGATGGGCTACTTTCTTAAATTCGGATTCCTTGATTGGCACCACTTTTTTAAATATGGTAAAATGCACCTTATTTAATAACATATTAATTAAGGCAAAATACAAGGGAATTTTACTGTTTCAAAAAAGCGGTGCAAATCAAGAAATCTGAATTTTTAAGAAGTAGCCCACTGGCAACACTGTCGCGAACATAAAAAAAACCCCTGCTAAAATGGCTGAATAAATATCAAAATGAGCAACCGTTGCGAGCATAATTCAGAACCGTGTGTACGAATCGATACAGCTATGTCTGATTTTCATGATTATAATAGTTGACATACCAATTCTGCATATTTAAGTTTATCTGAGAAACAAAAAGGTATGACTCATGAGGATTGATTGATTGTTTTGATTTTAGCAATTTCATCACTGAAAAATAGTAAAAAAGAAAAAAAAAATTCACGTCATAAAAATTTAATTGAGATAAATTATGATTCTATTATCGAGTAAGATAAATTACAAATTTTAAGACTTACTCTTTACATTTGTAAAGAGTTGGAATTAATATAAAAATAACTGTACTTTTTATAAAAAAAATTTTTTGATAAATCATACATGTTATATATTGGTGCTGAAATCAATGTAAAATAAGAAAATTAAAATAAATAAAAGGGGATATTAAAAAATATAAATAAATACTTTTATGAAATTATATTAAACAGTTTTTAATGAAAATACTTTTAAAAAGTAAAACTGAAAAGGGGAATATATATATATATATATATATATATATATATATATGACATTATGACCATTAAAAATCAATACAAATTACCATCAAACATAAAAAAATAAATAAATAAAAGGAGCAGAAAAAGAAAAATGGATATTTGTAGAACTTAGAATCTTAAGGTCCTAAATGCCTAAAGTTCCACAAATAGTGTCGTTTCATCTTCATATTAGTCGTAAAAAAGCTAAAGAATATGAATTTGGGATTACCACACACAGAAAACCAGGAAATAAACCATTGAACACCAATTAAGTTCAAAATGAAACAAGATTAAAAAGGATACAGGAAAAATAAAAAAATAATAAATTACCAAATTAAATTCCTTACTGTCATAGCAGTAGATAAAAAAAAAAAAATACACTCATTATGCATTTTATTCTCATTTAAGATAGTATACTATTAGTAATTAATATGATATTGTCCTGAGTAGGCTAAAAATTAAATACAAGTTAATTGCTAACATTATTAAATATTAATGAATATGAATAAATTTAATATGAATTAATAAATAGATAAATATAACTAGACCATTATACATATAAAAATATCGAATCAACATCCATTATAAAATGTGTATTAGCAACGTAGTTATAAACAAAATGTCCATTTTTTTTTATTAACCTTTGGTATTATCCAGAATACGCCATCCTCCTCCGTACTCTAACATCTACCCACACAACCATCCTATAATAATTTTTTATTATTATTTTACAATTTTTAATTTTTTATAATTATTTTCTTATTTTATATATTTTTTTGTAATTTTATTCACGCATGTGTTAATTTGTTTTTTGAGATCATTTATGTACTAATTATATATTAAAGAATATATGAATTTTTTTGGAAAACCATGAGTTAATGCATCATATATATATATATATATATATATATATATATATATATAAGATGATTATAAAGCAACCATGCTCATATATGCGCCTTCAGCAAGAGTACCGGTCAAGAAAGATGAAGGGTATTTGGGATGTGAATATTTTACGATATTGGCTTTAGAAGAAGGTAAAGAACAACGATCTAGAAGACAGACATAGGTACATTGAGAAAATTTGAAATCCAGATTTTATCTACAATTAAAGCACTCGCGCTACACTAAATATGTTGCTGATCCCACAAATGAATTTTCATGTTAATTTGAAACCATTTGTCAAAACTTTATTCAGTGCATGTGTGACAAGATTGATTTAATTTAATATTAAATAATCCACTAAGAGGTCTTCTTTCATTTTGACCGTTACCAGAATCATAAATCCCCCGATAATAACATTCCTATGTAGCAATCGCACAACCAAAGTTCTTTCCATACCACGGATTTTACGTAAATGTACACAAGTACACTAGAAAGTTTCAAATACCGATTGTTAAACTGTTAAGTTTCTATTACGTTCTTGATACTCTATTCATTCGTCTAAGGCGAAATTATACAGGATATTTCAAAAACAATTGGATATATTGTAACCACTGAAATTTTTATGGCTAAACAGGATATTTCATTTATTAAAAACAGTATTTTAATTTTTTTATTTCATGATTACTTCTGAACTTGAAACTGATTTTTAACATTATTTTGGATAGTTTGAGATTATAGAGGTGTGATCACTAGATTTGTGAAATCACCAGATTTAAAAGCATGTCCGGAAATTTACGTTCAAAACTCCTTAATCATGCAATAAATACTGACCAAATAACATATTTTGAAAATCTTGTATTAATTAAATCCAACTGAAATAATTATAAATGCAGAATATTTTTTGCATGTTGGCTCACAAGAGTATAGAAATCCACTTTAATCGAGGTTTGTGCAGTTCCACAGGAATATGCGGGCATACATTCATGAAATAAAAAAAAAAACTGTTTTGATCTCAATTAAAAATATTTTACTTATGAGAGGCTTTTCTAGAAACCAAAACGATGACTCTAGTCTATAATTTTATTTTCCGATTTAAATATGCTTTTCCTCTAATTAAATGTCGTATAATTTTCAAAAGTTTATTCATATGTAATTATATTTTATTATCAGAAAACGTAACTATTCTTGCAATATTTCGTAAAAATATAAATCTAATGTCTTTCTCCGAATCCCTTTAAAAACTCATAATACTGTTGTCTATGCTTTTAGAATTAATAAATTTTTACATTTCAATTACTTTTCTTCACCCGGTCAGTGTAGCCAGTGGGCTACTTTTTTAAAATTCAGATTTCTTGATTGGCACCACTTTTCTGAAATGGTAATTTCCATTTGTTAATTATGCCTTGATTAACATATCATTAAATAAGGCGAATGTACTATTTCAAATTATTTTATTAATTAATACTATTATTTTACTATTTCAAAAAAAAATGATGGCAAACCTGAAATCTTAATTTAAAAAAGTAGCCCACTGGCAACACTGCACCCGGTGTTTAAAATTTCAAATTTCTCAGATTTTTCTTAACCCTAGATCTACCGGGAATTTTATTCAAGTTTTAATAAAACGTTCTACACCAGAATTTTTATTTAAAACTATTTAACTTATTTATTTACCTTATTTTTGTCTGGTTTATATACTTAGTTTATTTTAAAGAAATTTCTGGTTTGAATGAATATTTTGTATGTACCTGTCGGGTCCAATGGACCCGTCTGGTAGACGGAGGGTTAAGAATATCCATGGTGCATAATTTTACAAATGCGATTTAGTTCACTTTATGCTAAAAACATAAACTGAATTCTACGTAACGTCAACACAAACTTACACCAACTACCAGAAATTATAGAATAAATTATTTTTAGCTAAGGATAAGAATGTCTTTAGTTTCGAGAATAAAATCCCCAAGGGAGAAAAGATAATGAAGCATATATGCACACGTAATATATTAAAACGTTGGTATATAGATCATGAGCAATAATTTAAAGAAAATAGCACAGAAAGATTGTTAATACTTCAGCTGAGTTTATTGTTCTTAAATGTTTGATTTACTTTAACATTTTTTCCCAGATAGGTGAAATGCAAAACAGCATCGTTTAAGACGTCATAAGAAAAAATTTAAATAATTCGCTGTTTTCTACACCTCGTGTTTTAGACAGCACCAGCTTTAAAACCACACTTCAATTTTTGGGAGAAAACAAAGTATACTTTATAAATAGATAATTATTTTGAAAATAGGAAATAAAAAGTATATGTGCGTGAGAACTAAAAAAATTAGTAACTTTTTGTTCATAAAATTTATACAGAAGCCTGTGTGCATAATTGCATAGAATAATCTTAAATTTAACAATAAACCCTACATTATTAGCTCATTCAACACCTAAAGTTGTAAATATTGGGAATACAAATATGTAATTTAAAATAATAATAATAACAATGCATTAACCCTTTCAGGGGAAAGCAATTGCGTTTGTGTAATGTTGAACTGACGCCGGAATTTTCGAAAAAAATTACCTCATAAGGAGGAAAAGCAATTTTTCCACCAAAGTTTAAAAAGTAAAACTTAATTCAGAGTTTCTGGTGCAAATCTGCATTAAAATTAGGTGGAATATAATATATCCCATATAATATATCCACCGCTCCCCAAGAGGATAAAAAATTAGCGTTTATGTAGGGGGTATTATTATTTTTTTTTTCTTTTTGTGAGAGAAAAAGTAAACAAATTTTAGTTATGTTAAAAAATGTAGATAAATATTTTAATCTTTCAAAGTATTTTGTATAATTGTTTCGTAAGGCCATATACAATATTCTTAATGACGACTAGCTCAAAATATGAAATTTTTACGCGATACTTTAATTGCTCAGAAAATATATTCTTATATATTTATATATATGTCATATTCATATATCATATATATTTTTATATATCATACACATTTCGATTTCATATATTTTTTTAATGTAATGTTTGGAAGATTTAGGATCTTGAAAATTTTGAATATACATCCTGAATATGCTTTAATAATTTTTAATTTTCCACCATATATGTAAATCATGCATAACATACTGCAAAGTTTAATGGATATAGATTTATTTAAAATAAAAAAGAAAATTTCATTGTAAGTTTTTTCTCACTAATAAGTGATTAAGTGACTTATCATCTAACATCACAGTAAAATTATTATATTATTTATTGTTCATATGAGATGTAAATTTCCAACTGGGCGAAAAATGTCCAGGCCAAGATTCGTACCAGGTATCTCATGGCTGATCTCTGTTTCGAATCTTGGTCAAGACATTTTTCGACCAGTTGGAAATTTACATCTCGGATGATTTATTTACCAATTATAATAATTGTTTTCAAATGGATCTAGTGTAATTATGTATCCAGCGTTTTCTGGTGTTCCATTACGTGCGATTTATTCTGTTAGCCCATTCAGATATCTGACCAGATGCTATAATCAATAAGGTTAGCTCGGTGAATAAGAACCACAAGATTCGTCTGGAATAGCTCAGGTATAGAGCATTGGCGGCTTCAGCCAAGAGATCCCAGGTTCGAATCCTGGTCCGGACATATTTCGCCCAGTTAGAAATTAATATGTCATATGATTTATTTACGAATTAGGATAATTGTGTTAAAATTGATCTAGTGTAATTATTGTTTATTCAAATAAACAGATTAATAGCAATAATAAAACAGGAAGTATTTTTTTTAATTAACAAAATCCTCATGCAAATGACATTGGGTTAAATTTAGTTAAGCTAGTGTCCCAAAAATGACTGATGGATTTAAAAATACAATAACTTGCAAACGGTGATAGATATTAAATTTTTTTTTGCAGGACGTTTATGTAAGATGTCAGAAGTTTTTATGCTGCGATTCCCAGTTTTAGTTACAAATAGAAGCGATAAATGGCGCTGCAAGCAATAGGCGCTAAATAAAGGCTCGATTTTTCGTCTTTTCTCTTCTCAAATGCGAAAAAAGGAGATTAAAATGTTTTGAATGGATCCCGAAGTACCAAAAATCGGGTCTGTAATTAGCACCCATTTCTCGCAGCGCCATCTACTGTTTGAAATTCGAACTAAAATCAAGAATCACAGTAAAAAAAACTCCTGACATCATACATAATCCTCCTGGAAGAATTATTTTAATGTCTCTCACCGTTTGCAAGTTATTGAATTTTAATATTCCATCAGTCATTTTTGGAACACCTGGTATACGTAATATAAGTATTGCTATTAAAATATAACATTAACACATTTGCTTCGCTCGTTTGCAACTATATCATTAAGCCTAGCAAATGGTATTTTTTCTCATTCCGTATTATTCAAGAAGATTATTTTCCTTATTTACGTTGACATTAAAAGTTAATGCACTTAATGAAAGCAGTATTTCTAATGAAGATGTTTATACGCGCAGTACATTGATTGTATAAATGTATGTAATATGCAGGGGTGTAACAATCTAGACGCCAGCGGGCAGTCCCTCACCACTTAATTTTATTCGTTATTTTTCGTCTAATATTACGTCTAAATTTTTTGTAAGAATGCTAATAAAATTTAAGAGAAAAAAGCTAATAAAATTTAGTGGTGAGAGACTGCCTGCCGGCGCCTAGATTTTTACACCCCTGGTAATATGTATCTCTATCACAATAATTTAGCATTTATTATGGAATAGTTGTAACAAGACTTTTGGCTACGATGTCAATTTGTGAGGTTTTAGCGACAAGTTAAGTTTTCAGCGATAACAAAAGTCTTTACTTAAACTGCCAGGAAGCAACTAACTTAAATAATTGATTTTAGTTAATTTTAACCTCTTCGTTCTTTGGGTCCACATCTGTGGACCCCCGATCTGCCCCGTTTTATTAATGATACTCGAACGTAATTAAAATTTCGATATCAGAATGATATATTTCGATGTCTAAGGTTCGAACTAATGCAAATAAAATAAAAATCTCGATCTAAAGTCAAATGGGAGAAGAAATAATTCGGTAATAATCAATAATATTGCATTAATACCCAGTAATAAAGAGGTTACTGAAGAAAAAACTCAAAAAGTGGAATATAAAGTGAAATTTGTTTTTCACACATATTATTTCTGATAAGCAAGTTCTCCAAAAATTCTAACAAGTCCAATTTGAAAATATTTGTCATAAACTTGGTATTTCGGTCTGTTTGGAAAATTGTAAATCTAATCATGATGACATTAATTGATGTTATCATGATATTTATTTCCCAGTTGATAAGTTATTGATCTAATCAGAGAAGTTGCTAATCATATTAACCCTCTCGCTGCGTAATTGTTTTATTAAAATAGCTTCAGAATAATTAAAATACTTCTCTTGCCACCGGTTTTTCAAAACAAAAATTTTTGTCTAATTTAATCTGGAAAATGCTCCGATTAAATAAGGCAAAAAAAAAAAATAAATAAATAACTGGTGGGAATAATCAAGGAGGATTAATTAGATGAAAAAATGCATGCCCGAGAAAAACTCGAGTTGCGGAGCGAGAGAGTTAATGCTTTGAATATTATGAAATTTCAGAGATTTTCGACACTAAAAATCTTCTGCATAATTTTAGTGCCGAAAACCTCCAATTTTAATAAAATTCAAAGTCCCTTAACCCCGTGTGTTTTGGTTGTATAAGCATTCAATTCTTACTGTTTTACTGGTCAGATCATGGGACATGTTCCAAATATAACGTATAGGACCCATGCAACGTACAAACATTTTTTGAAAGGTAATTTTTTGAAAATTTATAGAAATATCATTTCATCGACATAATAATTATTCCTACTTTGTTTTGCACATTTTTACAATTTCCATTGCTTACGTATCTAAAAAAGTAAAAGATTAAAGAGCTCTTCAATCTGTTTGGGACAGACTGTAGTGTCCCAAGCATTTCAGGCTGAAATCACCTACAGAATCAACTGAAATCGAAAGGAAAGCATGATTCCTGAGACAAAATTCCAAATCATGAAATATATAGGGTATCATGGGGTAATTTTCAGACAGAGGAATGGTGGGTAATTAACCCTTACCAGTGCGGAAAATTCTGTTTATAAACTGATGAAATAATGAACTAACACCGCAATTTATAAATGAATTTATTAGAAAATACGAACTTGCTTATTTTCATGTACATTTTAATTTGGAAATTTTACTTAAACATTCTTGGTGCAGTTTGTCAGTTTTGGAATTAAAATTAGGTGTCCTTTTGTAAGGGCACCGCGCCAGTAAGGGTTAACAGACAGCAGTAATACTCGCACACTAATCGGAATCTGGCCAAAACAGTTTTCATTTTAGTTAAATCAACTATTTTTCTATTTAAATTAGTATTTTCTTAGTAATTAGCAGTTTACACTATCTTGTAGAAAATTGGTTTCCTAAATGCTATAAAAAAAATTCCTGTTTAAATTTTGTCTTAACTGATTTCAAATTTCAATTTCTCGGGTGTGGCAACTCCAGCACAAATGCTGCTCCGTTTTGGATACTATGGTATGTTATCTTTTTAGAAACAGCGAAATAACGTTATTTGGATGTCCATCTGGGAAAAAAATTAATTAAAAAAAAGTGTAGCTATTAAGAAACACCGGAGTAATTATCAGACAGCCTTCGGGGTAATTTCCAGACAACAATATGTGTTTCAAAGTGTGTTTTGATTGATCCTACATGGTAAATTAAATGTTTTGAGTGATTTAAAATGGGTTTTACATTAAAATATAACTTAAAAAAGCCATCTGTAAGTTAAAATGAAAATACTTGGTGGAGTTTAAGCTGATATGGGAGATTTATGATGAAAGATAGAGATTTATGAAGAAAGTGAGAGATGCCATTTCAGAATCAAATATAAAATATATATTGTATATTATTACCAAACATTCTATCTGGGACTGGTATAACAGTTGTTCCACAAAGATGACTATGAGAAAAATCTGTTGGAAGTTGAAATGAAATTTTTTAAAGTGGCTTGCGGATGATCGTTATTGGTGGCCAAAAAAAGATCAAGTTGAAATTGTTGGCAAGTCCTTTTTGTTTTTGGACCTATTGAGACTGAAACTGTTGATCCTTTCCATGTTAAAACTATTGAAAATATATGTGAAAGAATTATAAAATAATTAAAAAAAAATTTTACAGTGATAGCTTTAGTGTAAAAAAATAAAATAAAAATAAAAATAAAAATAAATGATTAGGACTGTCGAAATTAGTGCTGTGTAAAAAATTAATTGTACTGCGAAAAAGCAGGTTAGGATATTAAAATATTTATTTATTTATTTATTTTTAACAAAATTGGTGTCAGTTTTATATTTTTATTTGATGGTGATTTTTATTCAACCGTCAGAACTGTTTAAAAAGTCTGAAAATCTTTACTGATTTATACAAATTTACATAAAACAGATGGGAGGGACCAGGGACGGTTGACCATATGGGAGGCTTGGCCCACTCATCAATTTTCATATTTAAAAGAATTTCAGAGTTTCATCTATAGGTGTCAACCAATGCTACTGAAATGCTCAAACAACAATCTCTGTTTCATACAGATAATCGAAATAGCTGTGAAAAAAAATCAATATTGAGGCGTTTTCAACCTAAAAGTTGTGTTTCTTAGAAATATTTTGTAAACATTTTTCAGAAAAATATATCATAGAAATTTAGGTAAGTAGGTTTAAAGTAATGCAGTGGTGGAAAATTGGCGCAGAGGAGGAGCCCATTGACACCACAAACATTTTATGGTATTCTTCAACTTAATAAAAACGCAGAATTTATGTCATTAGATAAGCCAAAAATATTTCTAAAATTTAGTGGTGTCAATAGGCTCTTCCTCTGCGCCAATTTTCCACCACTGAGTAATGCAGAAATATAGATTTTTCATTCCAGGCATAAAGACTGCACAGTAAGTTAGACTTAGCATAACAATGTGGTATTCTTTAGAAAAGGTCTATGTAGGGAGGCTTGACCCAGTCAATTTGAGGGAGGGTTCACCAGATGCACAAGGCTCCCTTAATTAAGTGGTTTTGGAACTCTTTTTATTATACACTGTGCATAATGAAAAGTTAATGGTATATACATAAAAGAATATAAATTTATTCTGAAAAACTTCAGTCAAATGCTGTGATGGAAAAAAAAATATGTTTAAAACGGGCTATAGAAAAATGTGAAAAAATTGCTAGAAAATGGGAAAGTTGATAGGAACTTTTTTCCATTTAAATATTGCTTACAATAGGCAAATAGAAACAGTGGAAAAGACTAGAAAGGGCTAGAAAGGATGGAAGCAGCAACCTTAACCCTTTGAGGGGCAGTGGTATGCTTATAAAACCACTTAATTTTAATTCCGAAACATAACAATGATACCAGAATTTTGCTAAAATCTTTTCATTTAATATGTATGTGAAATATAATCTTTTTCTTATTTCCAAATAAATTTGTTCATAAATTCCGCTGCCAGTCATTTGTTTCAACTTTCAACATTTTTGTATTGGAAGAACTTTGCCCGTTAAGGGTTTAAATCATGTTAATGATAACTTAAGTGATGCAGTTGCAAAAGAGCGAGAATTAAGGGATTAACATACTTGCCAACTTCCAATTATTCCTCCGTAAAATGTAAGTTAAATTGAGCCAGGTTAGACACATTTCGAACCAGAAATATTTTTTAGATAGGAATTCAAACAGATTTTATACAGAAACGTGATTTTAAATATACAGTGTGTCCGCTCTCAACGGTGTACAATGGCTAATTCCTAGACCGTCTTAGACATATAGTTCCAATTACAAAAGTGTTTTAACACGTTCACGCCGGCGCCGATATTCATGTTTTTCTCTGTGAGACGGCGCTCGAATTCATATTTCACTTCCTCTGGCGGCACGATACTGTTACTTATTGAAACATGTATATAATGATCCGCCCCCCTCATATTTATTGAATTGAACTCGAATATAACAAGCAGAGTTGATTGTGAATGTCTGAAAGTTCGTATGGAGTAAGCAAATCACTTAGAGACATGATTTTACTGACTGCATAGTATGTACGAATTTAATACAAAATGTCTTACAATCTAAAGAAATATGGATAACATGATATAAATTAATTTTTGTAAGGTAGAAGTCACGTGCTTAGTCAATGGTATTTTTTGAATGAAAACGACAATTCTCGTTTCCCGTCGTGAATGTATTAAGGGGTCAGGTAAACTTTGAGGCGTCCGAAAATCGATTTTTTTTTAAATAGCTTATAATTAAATATAATTCTTTAGGAACATTTAAAAGCAAATACCATACAAAAATTCGCATTAGAAGAGAAGCTATGTCTAAAACACTTTGAGTTTTTGCTATATGATCAACGGGTGATTCAATCTTTAAATCCAATTTTCTCAAAACAGTGATTTTGATCATTGCGCGCACGATTTCTGAAAGACAGTTACCTAGAATTTTACGAAATTTTTGTTGGATGTATTAAACGTACAGAAGCACAAAATGACCTATTATTATGCTTCTCAAGTAAGAAGTTTAGAATTCACGACTACTTTTTTATTAAAAGAATCTCGATATTTCGAATTATTTAAAAAAAGAATTTTTTTCTCGGGATCTACAAGTTTTATTTTTTTTCATTGTAGGTCATTTTGGAAACACTTTATATCTGTACTCATTAAAAAAAATCTTGGTTTGTTTAAGCCTTTCAAATGGGAAAAATCATGCGCGCAATGCATGCAAGAATAATTCTTTCGTGAAAATTGTATTATCTTTAAAAATAAATTAAAAAAACTATATATGTGTATAAACTTTTAGTGATAATATAAATCGTTCCTAACATGTGTTTACAAATTTTTAATTAAAAGTTAATTAGTTAAAGAGTAACTGCAATTCTTACAGAGGTCACTTTTCCATGTATTTCATTGGTTCAAAGGGTACATGACCCCTTAATTTTATAATAATGAATAGTTTTTACTACTGATTTTTTTAATATTCAAGTGTGACCCACATCTACTGCACGCCATCTATAGCATAGTCGAGTTTGACCTACATTTTGCACACGCCTTCTATGGAACAGTAGAGTGTGCCCCCCCCCCCCCGTTGACGCACGCCGCCCGATGCGACAGTCCAGCGTGACCCACCGGTGATGCACTCCGCCTGATGGGACAGTCAAGTGTGACCCACCGGTGATGCACGCCGGCGTGAACGTGTTAAAAGAGGCAAAAAAATATTTTAAAAGCGATTTGGGTCAATAAAAAATCAAGAAAAGTAAATTTTTATACGGTCCCCGGTCCTATAAATTATATTTAGTAAAAATTTCCTATTACACTGACAAGACAAAAAATGTCCCATAACACTATAACGCTAAAATTGAGCGAGTTATGAAACTTTCAAAATGCATGACTTATGCCACTTTTCTGCTCTAAAAACAAATGAGTTTGGCTTGGCTTTGAGGGGTTACATTCCAATTGCTTAAAGTATTCGAAGATCTAAATTCATGTGTGCGCTTTGAAAAAAATCGTACAAGCAATACAATTAATTTAACATTTATTGAGTTTCAGATTGGTTAAAATAACATGTGTTTTATTTTGTTAGCATTTGAGACTGTTTCTTTTATGATTTCTTTTAACAAAAATTATGTTATTTTTATAAGTTTTTATGTTACTTCAACGATCGTATATATAGCCCCACCAGTGGCTGAGAGGTTCTGCTTTCGAATCTGGTAGACGGGAGGTGCTGGGTTCAATCCCAATCGCGCCCGTCGGCCTAATCGTTCGGAGTTTTCGTGGTTTTCTTCGAACCTTGGATTTCCAAGCGTTAATACGGGTTAGGTTCCCTTAGAAAGACCCCCAATAAGGGCACTTCCTCCCTGGGCCTATATCCCTCGTGCAGATAATTGGCCGTCATAAATACAACCTACAACCAATCAACGATCGTATATATGTTTTTCCAGTTCACAATTTCTACTCAAACTTTAACTCACTTTCAAATATCCTATCGAGATTACAATTTACATACTGGCGCAAATCCGATAGCAATCTAATATTATTATGATTTCCGGTGGTTACCATTTATACTTATTTTTCAGGATAACACAAAAATTTTCGGATAGTTACCGCCAAGAAGTTTAAGAAAAAGTTTTAGATTAGATAATACAAGACTGCGACAGTTGGGTTTTTAACTTTTATGTATTTTTTAGCACTGAATCCGAAAATAACCTTAATTTTTAACCATCATATCAGGATATTTCGCAAATCATAAATTGTCAAAGATAAAGAATAACAAAAATCGGATACTATAAATTATAGGCGATGGCTATGTTTTTTAACTTTTGATAATTGATTTTTACGTACTTTGTAGCACTGAATCTGAAAATGACTTCCATTTTTAAACATCACGTTAGAATATTTTTGCAGATCGTAAGTGTGTAAGATAAAATATAGCGAAAATCTCATACTATAAAACATATGTAATTTTTTTTTGTATTTTATTTTATTTTATTTCATTTAATTATTTATTCAATATTTTTGCTTATCCTGGGATTCTTACAGCTAAACAGCTGAGTGGTCCGATGAGACGTGGGAGGAGGTTCAATTTTAACTTTGAATTTTTTAACTTTGAAATTCGCAATTTGCGAAAAATCCTGATGTGATGGTTAAAAATGAAGGTCAAATTCGGATTCAGCGGTACAGAATACATAAGAATCAATTATCAAAAGCTAAAAAACATGACATAACCCAACTTTTGCAGGCAAGTGAAAACTAATAATATTTTAATATACGTATTATTTTGTAAAATTACAAATTGAATATTTTGCGTTAATATGTCAGAATGATTAAAGATTTCAAATTTATATTGCAATGTTAATTTTACTCTCAATCATTTTTTATAATATATCTGGCGAAATTATATTTCGAAATTATATTTCATTTGTGAATGACGCCCAAATTGCGGCAAAAAATATGTTCCAACTTTAAACAGCTATTACTCGGTCAATTTTAATCATAGAATAGCGGGACTTTTTTTGTATTACCTGTCAGTGTAAAAGGAAATTTTTACTAACATAACTTACAGAACCGGGGGACCGTATAAAAATTTAACCCTTTGCACTCGAGGGCTCCGCTGAGGAGACATAATCTTTCTTTGCAAAATTTGTTTTTGGCACAAGTAATAAAGGAAAATAAAATGTACCTTATTTAATCAGAACATTTTTGAAATTGTGTACTTGAACGAAACTTCTTTTAAAAAGTGGTGCCGATCGAATAAAATTTGTGTAAGAGACACTGAGCGCAAAGAGTTAAATTTCGTAATTTTTAAGAAAAGTTTTTTTTTTTTGTCTCAAATCGCTTTTAAAATATATTTTTACGTGATTTAAAACATTTTTCTAATTGGAATTATGTCTATGACTAACGGTTTAGGAATTAGCCAGTGGACACCGTAGAGAGCGGACACCCTGTATAATGACACATGAAATAAATTTTCTGGTTAAAAACGTGTCCTATGTCCAGTTAACTCACATTTCACGGAAGTTTAGTTTAATTTTGGCAAGTATGGGTTAATAAAATATATATTTATTTAATTATCGAAATGCCAAATGTTCTCTAAATGTGACAATATGGGAATCACGTTGCATTTAGTCACAATGACCTAACATTAACTGCATCTAATGTCCACTATTAAAAGCTCTGGTATGGATAAATTAAAAATATATATAATTGTCAATAATTGCGCATGTTGCACACATTGTTAAAAATAGATCAAACCGAATAAAACAAATTGTGCTCATTTTTGTAGTATTTAGTCGGCTTATAATACTTCCAAATACTTAAATTTCATTACTTAACCTCTCACACATATTTCTTTTGTATACCAATAACAGAAAATAAATACAAAGGAACATACAGCCATACATGTGTGGTTGGTTCATTGAGGATGGGGAGGGGGTTATAATCATCTTACTACATAACGGCTTCACATACTTTTAAAATGCTCAACTACTTGAAGTATAATTTAGTACTCCTTATCAAACGTCCCTTGAGCACCGTCAGTTGTGAAACATAGAGAAAATAATTTCAAATGTCTTATTTTGTTCCTTTGATTGTCATTATCTTTAGTATTCTGATTGAAAAAAGATTTATACAGAAAGAAAAAGAAAAGATTTACTGAATATTTTGTAGTTAACACGTACTTCTCCTCACTAAAAATCGCATTAATGATGATTTGTTCTTGTCAAGATGTGTCCTATCTCTCCAAATTAAACATGTGTTCAACAATTTCCAGACGCTTTGTATAATATCACTCCAGAATGCATGTCTCCAGAATATTTAAACCTTTAAAAATATGAATAGTACATTTAAATTCCACTTGAAATATTTTCATAAGCGATTTGATCTAAAAGTAAAATTTGCGGTAAATCTTTTGCCGAATACATTATTTTATTTATAGTAATTAGACATTGCATTTCCTTTTGTTTAGATTTTCTAAGTAAAACTGATATTACATAATTACTTACATTATGCGTAATTAGAATACGTCCATATTCCAAGTTAGGTTTTGATAAGATTCCAGAATTTTATTAAAACCTGGTATATCATTGATATTACCATTGATAATATCATATACATAGCTTCCAACCTCACGCTAATCTTCCGTAATACATGTATTAATTTCGCCTCGGTTAACGACGTTTCGAACCAGAAAATTTTTTTGATGAATCTTTATTTGTTTAATTTGGGGTTTCTACGTGGAATTTATTTAACTACATTTCTTGAAAAAAATTCTGGTTCGAAACGTGTTAAACCTGGGTCAAATTAACTCACTTATTACAGAAGATTAGTTCAAGATTGGCACCTATGCATATATTAAATATAGATAATATTGGCCACGGGTAAAATGTTTTATCATTTCATAAATTGAGGAATAAACCTTAGGTGATAACTTAAATAGAAGTTAACAAAAAAAAGTGTGAAAAGTTTCTTTTGTCAAATGCATCATTTTATTTATAATAATTAATTTTCCTTTTTTTTAAATTGTCGTATGATAGAGTTACTTACGTTATAGATAATTAGGATATGCTAATATTCCAAGTTATATTTTGAAAAGGTTTAAGTATTTTATTCAAACCTGTTGTAACATTTATATCTCTAAAATTCCAATTATTTACCGATATAAAAATCCTGACACATTTCATAAATTTATGAATAAATCTAAAACTAAAAGCTGTTAGAAATCATTTTGCTTATAATAATTACACATCTATCGTCCTTCCTGTAACTTTCATACGTAACATTTATTTACATTATGTGCAATTATTATCCACCATCCTTTAAAGTTACATTTTAAAAAGCTTACCGAATTTTAATAAAACCTGAAATATTTGGTATTAACACTGGAACCTCAGAAATAGATTAAAAATCCTATCAAAAAAAATGTCACTTTCACTCCCACGTAATAAATATTTCTAAAATGAAATTTTTGAACATTCTGTTCCCATTACATTATTAATTTAAGAATGTTTCATAATTAAAAAGTTCCTAGAAAACTTCTTTTTCGTGTTCATGTATCATTTTATTTCAAATATTTAATCCAGGGCTCGTACGCATCAAGGTCTTTTAAGTGTTTTAGTACCAGTTTCATAAAGTACTGGTCGCTGTATCTGAAGATAGATTTCTTTTTATTTAAATATTGCAAATATTACTTTACAAAATTTCTCGTAAAAAGTGCTTGAAAGTCCTTAAAGCGTACTAACCCTGTAATCATTTTATTTTCCTTTGTGAACAACGGAGTTATGAATAAAGAGGAGGAGACATATATTGTACTTTCTACCAGTTGCAAGTGAAGTAACTCAGGAGGTTGTCACAAGATGGCGGCTGCTTTTTAAAAATCGGATCTACAGCTTCTGAATACCGCCGCACAGTGGGGCAGGAAGCCACCAAAGTTGGCAATAAATATAATTTACATTGAACAAAAAAAGCACATCATGCATTCTTTTATATATTTTACGTAGTAAAACTTAAAACTTTTACATAAGCTATAGAGTAATTTATTAACCCTTAAATGCGCGATTTTTTATTTTGTTTCGAAAAATTATATATGATTATCTGTAAGGTTTTATTACACAGGAAAAATAATGAAAAAAATTAGAGATACATTTTTCATATAATACGTCAATCTTGTCCTCTGTTGCACATCAGCAATGTTGCAAATTAGTAAATATTTTATTACCTATGTCTCCAAATACCTTATTTTATATAATTATTTATTTTATAAAACTTAACATTTAACCCTTTAATTCCCATGATAGAATACGTTCTAGAAATTACGTAGTTTAGAAAATCTGACTTTACACCAGAAAAGTTTCAGTGGTTAATTTCCCTTTATTTAAATACGGAATGTCTCTTATTATTTAAAGCAAATATTGCTATTTTAATTTTCTGGTGTGGATTAGGTACATCCGAATAATCTCTCTATTCTAAAAAAAAGTAACTACCGCTGTCACCGCCGCCGCCGCCGCCGCCGGTTTTGAATTTTTTGTGACCGGAGGTGTTTCTTCGTTAATATTAAAAAAACTGTTGCATACAAAAATATGAAAATCGGTAGTATTATAGAGAAATGTTTGATAAACACGCTGATGCAGACAGTTTTCAAATCGAAGAATTAATTTAAGAGATATTTAATGCGAAAGTTGGACAAAATCGTTCCATTAAGAAAGTTTTATAGGAGCAAAAACTGTACATAGGAATTTAATCATTTTTAGGTCATTTTATGCGTCAGAATTTCCCGGTTTGCAGATTGCAGTTAGTTTTTTAATTTGAATAATTTTTCGAGGTTTTATTTCTATTTTAAATTCAAATTTTCAGCATTTCGAGAGATATTTTTTACAAATTTAGAAAATTGTATTAATTTAAACTGTTGCCAACAGTATGAACATCTCAAACAGTAATGTTTGCTTCAAATTAAAAATTTATTTTACACGTGACTATTATAAACAAAAAATATAAAAAGCAGGAACTCATTGAAAATTACGTCATAAAAACTATAGTTACACGTGAATTTTAAATGAGAAAGAACATTTTAAAATAATAAATTCAGCAACATGCGTTAGACGTCCTAAATAGGAGAATTTACGTCATATTACACTTATTACGTAAAATGAACAAAAAATAATATTGCAAAACAGTTTTAATTTAAAAATTGCGCGAGACATTTACTTGACATTTTAAGATGATCATAATATTTCATTTCTAACAAAAGTATTTTGACGTGAATATTAAAAAGAGAAAGAAAAGTTTGGTGAAAATTACGTCAGATTATAATTGTCAGATTCAAATCATAATTCAATCTTCCGAAATCTTTTTAAAGGCGATCAAATTAGCGTGCTGTTAGAGTCTGCGGTGTCTGTACGGGGGTTGACGAGCGTAGCTCGTAGGGGGCAGAGCCCCCTAGTAATAAAAAAAAAATCTATTAAATTCAAAACACCGTTGTTTGCATCTATGCAAAGCTGCGCACTAAAGGGTTAATTAATTTAGAAAGCTTTTTCAAATATTTTCTGTACAAAAATAAGTTAAAAACAAGAAATTAAGATAGTTTCTTACAAATTAAGTATTTACAAATCATCCATAATATCGCCTTAAAAATGCCAAAAAAAAAAAAAAAAAAAAAAAAAAAAAAAAAAAAAAAAAAACTCGTATGACTCTTTTTTCAGGTATAATTCGAAGTGGAACTGGAGACGTAATAAATGTGCCTGAATCGCTGGCTGCCGAGTCACAGAAAGATTGTTTGTATGAGCTATGTCCCGAAGACCCATCAAAACCCCACTTTGATATAAGGCACAACTGCTTTAATTATTCATTTTCAAGCTATTCGATAACAGATTCTAGTATTTGTAACAAGCGCTCTGAAGTATGATCTAGAAGAGTCTGTAATGTAACTGATGCACTAATTTCTGTTACTGCGATGTTTTTAGGATAACATTCTTTTTTTGCCTCTTGCACAATTTTGTAAGCGGGACATTTTTCTCGGGACTTCTAATGACATTAAATTGTTCGCGAGATAATTTCGCGTCTATTAATACAGTCAGAGAATCTTCTCCTGACAAAGGCTGTTGTGATTTTATAGTTTTTGTATAAGCATTTTGATATTTGATAGCTCGCTTTGGACTTGCAGTTATATCTTTTAAAACGTTTGAGTCCTAAATGTGTCCTTCAGATCTTAAACTCATATATGTCGCGTACACTAAAGAAGATGTCGAACAAGAATCGCATAATCATTTTGCTCTTAATCTTTTTGATCGTTCAGTACACCTTTCCAACGGAATATGAGGCTGGCCACGTTTGTTTTTCAATGCCGCTTCTGTTTGTTTTTCAAATCGAGGAAATGAAAGCGATTTGTCTAGCCATTCCTTATTAATTCTAAAAAACTTTTCCTTTACCGACTGCATTATTCTTGTCTCCACAGGCTTTTGCCCATCGGAATTTATCTTGAAATTTAAAATATTTTAGTTTCTTTTTTAAATCTATAGAACTACTGCATTCGCAGTTTGTCCTATTCTGCAGGTCTTTTACCAAAAATCATATTGCTTTTGAAAAGATTTTTTGTTTCGAACGTTTCATAATATTCAGAAGTTCTCTTCTGATAATATATAGTGTATTTAAATTCGTCTCTTTAAAAAAAAAAATTGTAATCATGTTTATGTATGTACACTAACAAAAAATCGAGGATGATTAACTATAAAAAGGACCATACAATTAAAAAAGGGGCAAAAAGGAGCAAACTTTTCTGACATATTTACCATCCTAAAACTCAAACCTAGTAGAAAAAATTGTAGTTGACACTTAACCCGCTTTAACTCATAACTAAAACCTTCAATGTTTGTAGACACTGTTAAATTTTTTTTATAAATTTCACTACTGTATATTCTAAGTGTCACTTTGTCTATAAAAATCATATTAAAAAAAAATAAAAGTCATTGTATTTTTGTTAGATACCTGAAGTTGAAGGTTTCATAGTCAAAAAATATTATTTTTAAATTATTACAGCGTAATTAAATAACGAATGTTGAAACAAAATTATTGATTTTTTTTTTCATTTATTATCATCATGCGATATGAAGTTTAACTTCGTACTTTAGTGACGACCAAGATAACTTTGCACACTTTTTAATACTAGGCAGATGTTTACTGAGATCTGCTCTATTAAAGTGACGTATGTCGGAAGTTCAAACTAGAATTTCATTTTTTCGATTTTTTGCCAGATTTGAAGGCTTCTTGCCCCACTGTGCACCGGGGCAAACTTTCCACCAGTAAAATTGTACAGTAAATTTTGTCTTATTTAACCGTTTTATTCATGGGAATAATTTTGCACAAATATCATAAAAACTTATATTTTTTTACAGGTGTCAGTTGCCTGGTAAAACAGTCAGTTTGTTTCACCGATTGTCACAATATGGCAGAAACGCTGGACCTGACTACCTCAAAAGTAAACTTCCACCACTAAAAATGAAAATCTGTTTCTGGCATTATTTATGACTGAAATTTTGCATTAGTAAGCCCTTTAAATATGGATATAATTTCTATATAAAATTACTGGCGGAAGTTTCCGCGGGAGGTAATCAGTGAAATTAGCTTTTGAAAGCGGTTACATTTGAAGCTTCACTATTTTAAATACAGGGTGGTTCAAATTAAAGTATCCCTGCTTCGGACGCTCTAGTGAGAGAAGCAGTGAATGTAACGTCTTCATATTTGGAGGATATACATATCAAACCATGGGAAACTGATTGGTGCAAAAAAAAGAAGAAAAAAATTGTTCAAACAAAAGCCGCTAGGGGAAAATGAGGCGCTGCGATCGACTTAAGGTAAGGAAAATGTAGCGAAACAAATAAACAAAGAATACAAAGTGTCGATAATTACATTTTTTTTAAAATTCCCACCACTAAATTTTTAGTATTCTTCGCCGAATAAGAATACTAACAAAATGAAGCGGAGCTTATACTAATAAAATTTAAACGAATAATATTAATAAAATTTATTGGTGGGAATCGGTTTATTGGCACCTAGATGTTTACACCTTTGGTCATATTACATTTTCCAAACCGATCGCAGCGCCTCATTTTCCCCTAGCGCCCTTTGTTTTAACTTTTTTTTTTTTTTGTCTCCACCAAACAGTTTTCCATGGTCTGATATGTATATCCTCCAAATATGAAGTCGTTACATCCACTGCTTCTCTCGCTGGAGCGTCCCAAACAGGGATACTTTAATTTGAACCACCCTGTATATGTCAGTTGCTCTTTATTAGTAGTCCCATGTTGTAAACTGCCACATCTTAGATTCACTTACATTATGTGTAATTATATTCCGCTAATATTTTAAGTTCAAAAGTTCTCAGAATTTTATTAAAACATGGTGTTTCACTGCTATTATCACTGATGCAGGCCTACCACCGGCGATTATTTTTTTATTCCATCTCGCACCACTTTCTCAAACTGAAAAATTTTTACATACGCTTTGACAATATGTGCAAGAAGAAACGTACTGAAATTTTATTTATTTTTTCCTTTAATAGTGGTGCAAATAAAATATAAAAATTGTCGCCAGTGGCAGCCTTGCTAATGTATCCAACTTAATTCAAGCATTCTACCATACCAAGGAATTGAAAACTTCCTAATTTCACTTCCACACAAAAAGAAATGTTTAAATGAGTTCAAGAAGCGATTTTTTTTTAAATTATTTTACATTAAGAGTGTTGAAGAATCTTCAACCCACGGATCACGAAGGTGCCACTGACAGAAATTTTGCAAGTAAATGATGCAAAGATTACCTTTCAGAATTTGTGATGGAAAACGACCTTCAGGCAAAAATGGTAGAAGACATTTACTTTACGTTGATGAAAAAAGTTTAAGAATAAATGTAAATCTGAAAACAACGGGAAATTCGCTTTTGCCGAATGCAATAATTACCCTCCAGTTTTGCGGGGCTCGTACGTTTTAAAGACCGTTAACCAGAATTTTTTTTTATGTCATATTATCTTATTTAATGGGGGAAAAATCTAGCTTTAGATAAAGCGACCAGTATTTTACGAAATTTCTGGTTCTAAAACACTTAAAATGCCCTCAATCTCTTGATGCGTAGAAACCTGTTTTGTCTTTATGCCGAGCAGTGCTGCCAGATGGGCTACTTTTTTAAATTCGGATTTCTTGATAGTGACCACTTTTTTAAATATGGTAAAATGCCCCTTATTTAATGACATATTAATTAAAGCAAAATCAAAAGGAATTTTACCGTTTCAAAAAAGTGGTGCAAATCAAGAAATCTGAATTTTAAAAAGTAGCGCACTGGCAACACAGATGCTGAGCATTGATGGATAATAAAATGTTAGTTAGGTTGTTAAGGTAAGTAATATTATTTTTAGTTTATTGTTTTATTATTTTATTTAAATAAACTTTTAATTTATGAAAATGCAATTTTCAACACTGGGTAACGATCAATCAATCTACATAAACACTTTTCCATGAAAAAAAAAAAAAAAAAACCTCGCCAAAATTTGTAACATAGGCACTTTTTTGAAATATCCATTCAATTAGTAATTTTTAAATTATGCTTAATTAGTATAAATCTTGAATATTTCAAGCAATGTTTTAACACATTCCTTGGCTCAATTACTTTTATTTTTTTATTAATTCTAGTATTTTATGATAGAAATGTGATACTATTGATAAAAATACAAAAACATAATTAGTTTTATTAGGTTTGTTAACTATGAAATGTTTTCCTTGAAAGTGAATGATGCCAATTGTGTACTTTTAAACGCAGATTTCGAAAAAAATAATGAGAAAATTGTAGTACGTACAGTTTCGTCACAAACGCAGAATTAATGCTGCGTTGATAACTTAAAATAGATACATTCACTTACAGGAAATTTGGCGGAATGTCTTATATTACAAAATAAAACATAGTTTTCAGGAAAATGTTATTCTTAAATTTCAGAAATACTGTTTCTGGTGTGGCTGTTTCCTATACTTTCGGCAGGAAATGGTCATGTTAGTCTTGTTAACTGATTTTTATATATTTTTAGTGAAAATATGAGATCAAATGGCGTACATTGCGGTCAATTATATGTGCGAGTGATATAAGCCGAAGGAGGGGTTGTCTTTCGCAGAGGCCTTTCTAAAAGAACATAACCCGTATTTACGTAGGGCACGATGAAAACCCTGTAAAATTTTGAGGCTTATAAATGCGACATTGGTTCGAATACAGCACCTCTCGCCTAAGAGATTTGGTTGTTTGTCAGGTAAAAAAACCCTAGAGAACTACGGAAATTGTAAAAAAATGCGCATTTCGGATAATTTAGTGGATTTGATGATAAACAGGCCAGATCATAAGCTCTGCATATGGAATATATTCATATTGAACAGCATATGGTCTAATGCAGGGATATAAAAATCTAGGTGCCCGCGGGCAATCTCTCACCACTAAATTTTATTCACTATTTTTCGTCTGATATTTCGTCTAAATTTTTTGCGAGAATGCTAATAAAATTTAAATGAAGAAAACTAATATAATTTAGTGGTGAGAGACTGCCCGCTGGTGCCTAGATTTTTACACATCTGGTCTAATGGTTAATCCTTTGCACTCGAGAGGTGATTCTCACTCACCACTAGTATTGCCAGGGGTCGCGCGTAATCGTTGCCACCGAAACACTCAAGGCCTGAGGACACGAGTTGTGACGTCATCACTAGTAGACCGACTTCTAACGAGTGTTGGAGTTCAGACCGGAAAATTTTGAATAGCAATTTTCTTTTATTTTATTTGTGGAATAACTATCATCTGATAAAACAATAATAACTATTTAAACTTACTGGTGAGAATTTGGAGTCCCCCAATTAACCCCTTCAGGGGCAAAGTACTTCTCTTGCAAAAATGTTAGAATGATTGAATTACACCGGTATTTATAAACAAATTTATAAGAAAGTAAGTAAAAGCTTTTCTTCGCATGAATTATATAAAGAAAAAATTAATTAATAAATTCTGATGCCAATGTGGCATTTAGGAATTAAAATTAACTGGTATATATAATATACCGGTGCCCTTCAAGGGGTTAAAAATCAACCAGATGCGGCAACACTTAGGCATTCCGCATCTGGCTGAATTTTTATTTAGGAATTCAGATTTCTCACCAGTAAGTTCAAAATAGTTATTATTGGTTTACAAGATGATAGCTATTTCACAAATAAAATAAAGAAAATTGCTATTCAAAATTTTCCGGTGTGAATTCCAACACAAGTAAGAAGCCGGTCGATTAGTGATGACGTCACAACTCGTGTCCTCAGGCCTTGAGTGTTTCGGTAGCAACGGCGTAATTCGTAGCTCCAAATGATCTTATATGACTATATTATATCTCTATTATATCTCTATATTATATCACTATATATCTCTATATAACTATATTATATCTATATTACATTATATCTCTATATCTCTATATTATATCTCTAATGACCAATATTTTAAAGGATTTTCTTCCCCTTATATAATAGCAGAATTATCTGCGATTAAATATGGCGAAATAAACCGTAAAAAATGGTGGTCAAGTGGTGATCAGAACACTTGAAGCCTAGATTTACGCGGAACACTTCGCAACACTAGTGATGAGTGAGAGTCACCTCTCGAGTGCAGAGAGTTAAGTGAAGAAATTTTATTTGCTGTACCAATACTATGGAAAGAGCTTCCAAACAAAGACGATAGCTACTTTTGTTGTTTAAGCTCTTTGAGCACTGGAGGGTGAATTTCTTCCCACTTAATTTTAATATCTTAATGTTACAATGGTAACGAAATATCCCACCAAATTTATTTGAAAAGAAATTGATGCATTCTTTCGTGCATATAATATACCTTTTTTTTTTTGCAAAATACTAGTGCCTACGTGACATTTGCTTATTTAAAAGAAATTCACACACCATAGCAAGAGTTAAACATGCAAGCCTACAGTATAGCGTACGAGTAGCGTAAAGAACAATCGTCTACTAGGACTTTGAATCTTCACTGCACTCTGTTAAATTATATTTTCGAAATTTTTACCTCCAATACAATATGAACATTATAACACGCTACTCCTGGATGTTCGAGAAAATCAGAGACACGAAGTGAAAAAAGGGAAAAGCTTGAAACGAGTTTCGAATAGTAGAAAAAAGATTGTATAAAGAAGTGGTGGTTGTGGAAGCTATAAAAAAATTAAATCTAAAATAATTCTTATTATTAAGTGGCGTATAATTTTTTTACTTATCTGAATATCTTGTGAGCTTTTAACAGTTTACTACTGCATTTTAATCTATTGCAGTTTGTTTCTTGTCATTTTTTTCAGTTACTACAATGACAATTAAAGGATAAACATAAAAAAATACTCACCAGGGAGAAATTTAATTAATTCGAGGTAATTAATTAAAGTGGTACTTTAAAGTACCATCAGTACACTATGAGTAAAATATCGCAACAGAAAACCCACAAGGGATCTCAAATGGCACCTGAATTGTGGAAAAATATTTTCGATTTGATAAGTATGTGAAATATAGCCTTTTCATATTTATAAATAAATTTTTTTGGCAAATTCCGGTGCCAATCATTAATTGAACACTTTAGCATTGAAAATGCCTTGCCTCTGAAAGGGTTAAAGAAACTATTTTTTTTTTAGGTTTCGATCTTGTTAGCAGTCTTTTAATTATGCGACGTCTATACTCCAGTGACAACATATTCTCTCACATCTCCACATATTCAACATACAAAATTTACACATGCCATTTCTAGCATATCAAAAAAGAGCCAGTACCACAACATTTTCGATTATAAATACTAGGAAAATTATTACTACACTACATTTTAGTAATTATATTTTGAAGCAGATGAAAACGATGGATAAGTACACAGACGAAAAGTAAATAAGTTTTTCTCCAACACCCAGTGTACTGACGGTACTTATAAGTACCACCGAGTAATTCCACTGTCAAATCAAATACATACACCGTTCACCTAAAATAGCTAGTCAAATTCTATTCTAAGAGCATAATGAACACATAAAAAATACATAATTTATGTTATTACCTTTGCTGTGTTTGCAGCAATAAAAAGACGAGAGTGACAATCTGTAGAAAATGTAGGCAAAAAACGCATCGACTGTTTCAAAGATACCCTCCTTTCTCGCTAAAATAACAAACCTGGATCTACTGCTGCCATATATCCGGATAAATTGGAGTTAAAAGTTTGTTTTTGCAAAGTATCATTATACAAACAACCTAAACGCATAAATGCCAAAATCTCTTAATTATTCCAGAGTGTGATCCAAGACAAGCATGCAATAAACCGGAAAAAATATATAAGAAAATCTGTGTTCTTACTAAAGGTACATTTTAGATTTTATTTTGAAACTTTTGATTAAATAAAATTTCCGGTTGAACACGTGTCCATCTGGGATTCGAATCTGGAATAATTAACAGATGTTTGCATCTATATAAACTGTGCGGAAAAAAATAAGAACTGTTACTTTGTAGGCCTGCATTACTAAACGGTGCAAACAAACACCGTGAACAGGAATTACAAACAAAAAAATACTTAAACCATGGAGCTATTAATACAGAGGAACTGACATATCCTTAACCCTTTCAGGGGCAAGGTACTCTTATTTGTAAACTGTTGAAATAATTGAGTGACACCAGTACTTACAAGAAAATTTATTTCTAAACAAGTAAAGATATATTTTCACCTATTTCATAAAAGTGAAATTTTCATTCAATAAATCTGGTGCCATTGTGGCAATTAGGGATTAAAATTAGGTGATGATTAGGTTATCACCGCCCTTCAAAGGGTTAAAATACTGAAGCTTCAACTGTAACCGCTTTCGCAGGGATTGATTTCCGCCGGTGGAAACTCACACCAGTAAATATATATAGAAATTTTTCTCCTTATTTAAACGCCTTATTAATGAAAATTTTAAGTCATAAATAATGACAGACACAGATATTCATTTTTGATGATTGAAGTTTACTTTTTCAGAAATCATTCCCTTCATTTCCGCCATATTGTGACAATCAGTGAACCAAGCAGACTGTTTTACCAGGCAAACTGACACCAGCCAAAAAAAAAAAAAAAGAAAATGTTAGCATATTTGTGAGAAAATATTTCCATGAATAAAATCTTAAATAAGACGAAATCTTCTATTCAATTTTACTGGTGGGAATATTGCCCTGGCGGTAATCAGAAACTGTAGATTCGATTTTAATAAGCAGCCGCCATCTTGTGATAACCTCCTCAGTTACTTCACTCGCAACTGGTAAACAGTACGCTATATGTCTCCTCCTCTTTATTAACAACTCCATTATTTAAACCAATATTAATAACATAGAAAAACATGAGTATGAATTACATCAAGGATGGAAAAGATTTTTTCGGGAGCGTGCCAAAAAGTCACGGATAGTAGGGAGATAGGGGATGAATGGGACATTAAAAAAAAATATATTTATTTTAAATACTTTTTGAAAGTTATTATCAATATTATATATCCCATTTCATACATTAGATATCTGACTACATCGATGCTCAATATTTAGTCTATATTGTTATTATACAGTAAAATATTATAAAATTTTAAAAAAAAGTTCCTCTCTGTCCCAATAATCCCAATAGCAGGGATGATTGGGACACTAATAGGGATGGATGGGACACATATATTTTCCTTCCTGTATTCAATGTTACCTAATTAAAATGTATAATTATAAACTTATATGTAATTTTATTTGTAATATATGATCTTATAATATGACTATTATATCTCAGCTTTGCAAATCACTTCTTTTACTGCAGTTTTAACTTGTAATGCAAACTTCGGCTGTCTGTTTCTTTCTCCCACATACGAGACATTTTTTATATGAAATGGAAGTAATATATGTCTTTGTAGTACGGTATAGCTAATATTTTTCATTTACAACTTATTAATTAATATTAATTAAATGTATTTTAGATATCATACACAAATGAAATTATGTTCGAGAGAGTAGGAGAATAGGACTTATTTAATCACAAGTTTAAAATTCAATATAATTTCTCCCCATTTGATCAATAAATATATACCATTTTTAACAATTTTATCTAATTTGATAAAGTTTTAATAACAATTTTTGATAAATCATTTAACCTTTATTACAATACAATAATTAACTCATTTAAGCCCGTTGGCAAAGATAACTTGCAATGTAAGGCGAACAAAACTTTAAATTTGAATACCAGTATTTTAATTTGGAAATTTTCACATTATCTAGTCTCAAATTTAGAGCGATCAAATAAATGAAAATTACAATGTGGAAAAACCGGTGTCGAAGAATTAAAAGAAAAATTTAAAAGGGGCTCGTCCATAATGGGTTAAGATTCAATATAATTTTTAACAATAAACAATCTATATAATACGAGTACTCTTTAATACTAATAATTAACATAAATTATTAATTTATAAACCAATATAATATTTTTAGTTAATCAATAAATGTTTGAGCATCGCTAGGGATGAATGAGACTGTCCCTTTCATCCCCATTTAAAATGTCCCAATCATCCTCATGATGGATAATTCCAATTGTCCGCCATTTTTACTCAGAAATTATTTTGTCACAATGATTAATATTCATTCATTTTAATTACCAATATTGAACCTTCAAATAAATAATAACAACGTATCTTATTGTTTTATATTGTATGAGATATTTCACAAATTCAAATGTAAAAAAAAGTTACTTTTTATCTAGAGTTTCAGGAAATGCAACTTTGCGAAAAAATGAAAAGAGACATGTGGTTTTGCTTTTGGTTCTAAAGCACACCATGGTAGTGTCATATATGAGAATATAAAGCAACTAAAAAAAAAACGTTTATTGCCTGAAATATTCAGAGTGTCCCATTCATCCCCCAGCTCCCCTATATATTAACACTCCAACATCCCAAACGTGTATTAAAAACCTATAATAAAAATGGGATTTTAAGTATATTGGAATCACCCGGTATTTTACTGAACTTTTCTTCGTGAACGTGATAACTGATCCATTAACCCTTTGAGGGTCGCTGTTTGCAGTCTGCAAACGGTTAATTTTAATGCCTAAATTGCCAATTGGCCCAGTAATTTTTTAGTACAATTTCGAACTCATAATGTATGTGAAAAAATTCTGTTGATTATTTTCAAATAAATTTGTTTGTTAATTGCGGTGCGAATTAAATATTTGAACATATTTTGAGCAGAAATGCCTTGCCCCTGAAAGGGTTAAGGGATACGCACTGCAAGAAAAAAAAAATATATGAATAATCATTTGGGTTTTCATCGTACATGTAGTTGGGGGGAAATTGTTTTAAAAGTTTTTATACACTGAGGATGTGAGTCCTAGTACTCACGAAACGTATACGTCTGATCAAATCAACTTATTTATTGTGTGTTTAAACGTTGTTTTTAAATAATTTATATTTCCACACAAATTCTGTACTTACAAAATTATGAATATTTAACTTAGTAATTTTCAACTTATCATTCATTCAACATACGCAACACTTACAAAGTAACAGCTGTATTTATATTAATACAATTTGCGTAAAAAATGTATTAATTTATTAATGAGATTTTTGATTATATGTGTTCGATGAAAAATGATTTTATACCTGGTTCATATATAAAATTTTTGTAATGTGCATAAAAAAATTGGATGCGCTCGTCTTTTTATTGCAGTGAAATTCCTCCGCAATTCACTTTATAAAATAAAGCTTTTCAAATTCAAATAAAATGGAAACATAATTACATGTTCATGCATAGCATGACAGAAAAATTAAATATTTTAATATAGTAATTCATTCCTCTGCAATTCACTTTAAGAAATAAAGCTTTTTAAATTAAAATAAAACGGAAACATAAATAGATTTTTTATGCATAGCATGACAGAATAGTAAATAATTTATTGCAGTAATTCATGCAAACATAATTTCATTTTTTGTAATAGACTATATATTTTATATATATTTTTTTTAACAAAACAATATAATTTTATCTCTAAAATGATTATAAAATTATTATAATTTGCTCTTAGCATGCCACAGAAATTGTCGTACGTGCCTTTTCAGACACGCGTGCCTTAGTTTCATCAAACTCTCTTTGGCGAAACTATGACATATTAATTTTATAACACATGAATTAGTTCTAAAATGATAAACAAATCATCACGGGAAATAAAATTTTAATTATTTATAAAATATTTCAAAACGCTTAGCATGCACACTCACATTGCTTTTTTTGGTAAAATAACAAACACTATATTTTCATCTTTTTTTTTTTTTTTTTTTTTTTTTTTTTTTTTTTTTTTTTTTTTACATAGAACAATCTGCGACTGACAAAAAAAAAAAAAATAAAAAACATTCTAGTTTTCAAGTGAAATTTTTTTGACCTGAAAAAAAAAAAAAAAAAAAAAGAAAAGAAAATGAAAAAGAAAAAAGAAAAAAAAAGAAAAAAAAATGGAAAATGCGGTTCTGCACCATCATACCGGAATAGGTTAAAAAACTCGTATAATAATATTAACTTATTAATGGTGTCCATTTTAATTCTATAAAAATTACGACGAAATTTTAAAAATATCTCGCGAAATGATTTGAAATTTTCGAATTTCGTTTTATGTGTGTGCAATAGTTTAACACTAGAAAGGCCGAGAATTTTACTGAATTTTAGAAAAATATTTCTCACCAGAATTTTTATTTTAAATTATTAACTTATCCATTTAACTAGTTTTTTTTTTTCTTTGTATCTTTTAAACTAGTTTCATAAAAAAATTTCTGGTTCGAACCGAGATATATTCATCTGCTAGCAGTCAAAATGACTGCTCGCGGGCTTTCTAGTGTTAAACTTGTTACTCAGTTCTCATTAAAAATAACACATGTTACAATTTTGATTAAAAATAAAGTAAAATATTTCATTTTGTATAAAATATTTAGTGCATGATAAAATAAATATGACTGACTGCCTCTTAACGAAGTGGAATTTTCGTAATGCTATTTGGTATTATCGATTTAAAAAAAAAAAAAAAAGTTGGACAAAGAGAAGTTTTTTATAGTTTATGCTTGCTGGACAGATAATTATACTTGTTTATTTCCTATTTAATTTACACCCAAAATTGTTAATTTGTCCAAATCATCCTAGCAACCTCATAGTAAACCTGTATATAATTTTATATACCTTAAATAAATTCAAATAACATAAGTGATCGTAATTACGTAATTCTAGTAGAAGAGCAACGCGAATAATTAATAAAATTAAATTATAATCCGCGTAAAACTGTAATTATTAAATTTAATTAATTACGAATAAAATTAAGAGTTTGCGTTGTGATTTATTTAGACGAACTCTTCCACTTATGAATTAAACTAAATTTAAGCTGTAAAAATAAATTGACACACCTTAAACATTTATCAATTAAATAATTACAGAAACTTTTTAATACTTGATTAAATATTTTATTTACATTGAAAACAACTATATACATATACACATTATATTACTTCAAAAAAAAGGAAAGCAACACTTTTGTTTGCTGCTCATTATTACATGTATATTTAATCTTAAAAAAAAAAAAAAAAAATGTTTTCATTTACTCTTATTATTATTATTATTTTTTTTTTTGCAAGAAAAATAATTCTCTTTCATTTTTAAAATACCTTAATTATATTTAATCATTGGTTTTGTTGGATCTCAGATTGCTCTCTACCATAAAATATCATAAAAGGATATTTATTAGTTCTCATATAATTAAAGTGGTAAAGAAAAAGATTAATGTAATACCTTGAATCATATACGGGATGGTGGCCTTTATTCATCAAATTTAGAGCTGTCGCGATGCTAAGGATCATATCCAAACATCATCCGGATTCATCTTCTCATCAGAGCGGCGAAATCGGGATGGCTGGATGCATAGCTACGGACCGCAGTAGGACAATCCATTTTATTTTGACACCAGGAAGACATCATCAGGTCAATTATGCTAGCTTAGGCTCTCTCCGATATGTCCATCTCGCCTGGGCACTACTAGGGCTCGATTGATGCATGACATGGGCTTTCAGGATCGCTCTTGCGTCTTCGACATCTTTTTTTTAGACTCTCTTTTTCAAACCTTTTTCTTCTTGCACACCAACTCTTGGAAGTGGGTGGAACTATTTTTATAGTCCTCCCTTATTGGATGTCAGAAGATTTTGCATTATCCTTAGATAGACCTATTAGCTAACAGTCTGCAATTGCCCCTTACATATACTTTAATATTATTCTATGCCTTAAATTTTGGGTGGTCTAAAGCCATAAATTTATTCCAACATTTTTATTATTTTACGATTTCTAATTATACACCACTTTCCACTGGCTTGTCATAAAACGACACCATGGCGTCTGGCTATTGTTGTTATCTGAGATCCGAACTATATTCAACATTATACATTCATTTTACAATAAAACATTTTTTTAAATATATATTTAATATTTAAAATCAACTTAATAATTTTTGTATGAACTTCCACTCCTATTTTATTCGAAAATATAATTATTATAATTTTACACTCATAATTATGTTTTATAAAAAAAAGAATTTGTAACAACAGAGCTAACAAATTACGCAACTGTACTTTGATTTAACCAACATGGTGCGGGAACATATTATTGTTATATGTTGCCCAGCAATGCTTATCAATTGATATAAAAGTATTTCATTGTGATTAACTAGGAATTCAGATATCCCGGATTTAAGGGGGTCCGGTACACATTTTAAAATATTTTTTTATTTATCGAGTTAAAATTTTGAATTTTTTTGTGATGGTTAACCATATCATTTGTAAACAAAATCGCATGATAAATCTTCTCACATTTTTTTTAAGTTTAAACTTTAAAATTTCTTTAAAAAGTGGGGTAATTTTATATCTTTATAACTCGAAATATTATTTTTAGAATTTCAATTTTTTCTCATTTAACACGTTCACACCGGCGCGGCGGGTCGCACTCGACTGTCTCAGAGTTGTCGAGTCTCCGTCTTTTTGCACACCACTGTTATTTTAGAGAAAATGTTGTTCCCTTAAATCGCCCAATTGTTCAAATTAAACAAAACAACATTTTCTGTATTAAAATACTGGTATGCAAAAAGCCGAAGACTTGGCAACTCTAAGACAGTCGAATGTGACCCACCGTGCCGGCGTAAACGTGTTAAGTAAACAGAAATATATAAGATTTAATTTCAATTCAGCAATTTAAAAAATATTAATTTAAATAAAAAATATAAATATTTAAATTTAAAAAAATGATGTAACTTTTATAAAAAAGAAATTATATTTTCAAAAGTAAATATTATTTTCAAATTTGGTGAATGAAAATTAAAGTAAAATAATTGAAAAAAGACATTTTCCAGGATTGAACAGTTATCTTTAACGGTTCTTGACTCAAAACAATTTAAATAAGAGAAATGGTATAAAAACCCATTATGAAGAAAAACTCATTTTCACAAGAAGTCGTTTCCATGACAACCAGTGCTTGAAAGCTAGATTTTGAAAACAAACCAAAGCGAAAAAATTAATTTTTCCTGTTTCAATCAAGATAGAAACATGATTTAAACGTCATTTTAGGCAGAAACAAACAGAGAAAGTTGTGATGCGATGAAATTTTTTTAGAAAATGCGAAGATTTTTGTGTCCTGGACCCAGAGTTGTCAGATTGGGGACTTCTTTGTCCCCAGATTGTTGATTGTCACCGCTTTTTTTAAATAGAAATATCCGGTCTATTTAAATTAGATTTAAAAATTCTGAAAAATAAGGCGAACTATACTATTTGAAAAAAGCGGTGAAAGTGAAACAATCTGAATTAAAGAAGTCCCCAATCTTGCAACACTGCCCGGTACCCCTTAAAAAGGACTCTTTAGTTTTCACTTTTCATTTTTTTTCTTCTTTTACAGTGATCAGTAATTTCGCAAAAAGTCAACCCTCATGTAGCGAGCAACTGAGTTAAACTGCGAAAGTCTTTTCTAGTTTACGGCATTAATGTAAAAGTAATTCATTATGATTAACTAGAAAATCAAATATCCTTGATTTAACCCCTTAACGGTCGCATTATATTACGATTTAAAAATTCAAACTGCTTATTGGGACCACTTTTTTGAAACAGAAATATTCACCTTATTTAATGACAGCATAGCTGCCAACTTTTACGCTTTCTCCTTACCACTAAAATTTAATAGTCAATATTTTCTGATTTAATCGTCTAAATCTCACGATTAAACAAAGCGAGAATATCTATTAAATTTTAGTGGTATCAAAAAAGCGTAAAAGTTGGCAGCCATGTGACAGATAAAATGATACCATAATAAAGCGAACTACACTATTTTATAAAACTGGTGGGAATCAAACAATCTGAGTAAAATACACAGCCTGTGATTATCACGGAAGCGAGAATTAAGGGGTTAACCCTCTCGCTGTGTATTTGTTTTATCAAAATAGTTCAAAAATTGCCTATTTATAGAATTTTTATTCTTTTTTCACCGGTTTTTCAAAACAAAAATTTTTATCTAATTTAATCGAAAAAAATGCTCCGATTAAATACGGCAAAATTTACAATAAGAAATAACTGGTGGGAATAATTAGGAGGAAAAAATGCATCCCCTATAAAACCTCGGGTTGCGCAGCGAAAGGGTTAAAAGGACTTTTTAGTTTTCACATGTCATTTTTTCCCTCTCGTAACCCTTAAATGCTTGATTTTTTATTTTGTTTCAAAAAAATTATAAATGATTCTCTAAAAGGTTTATAATACAAGGAAAATAATGAAAAAAATTAGAGATACATTTTTCGTATAATACGTCAACCTTTTCTTATTTTGCACATCTGCAGTACAAGTAAAAACTAAAATATTGCAAATTAGTAAATATTTTAATAAGTATAAATCTGACTATCTTATTTTATATAATTTTTTATTTTGTAAAACTTAACCCTTAAATGCATAAATTATTTTTTTTAGAATTATTTTTTTGCTCATATATTAAAGTTAGAAATTTTAAGATAGATTTTTAATTTTATACTTTTGTAATTTTTACAGGATTAATATTTCTATATAAATATACTGGTTGATACGAATTAAATAAAAAGCGATGTAGATATGCATCACTATGCATATAAGTGATAAGGTGATCAGTTATTTCGCAAAAAGTCAACACTCATGTGGCGAGTAACTGAGTTAAGCTGACCGTTTTCAAACGGTCAGTGTTTCTTCACACTTCTGACATTTTGAGGGGGGAGACATCTTTTTTTTTTGGGGGGGGGGGGCGACAGAATGCGAAATAGTTTCTGATGTTTACCAGTAAGTTCCTGTTGTAGTAACGCGAAAATACTAGCAAGCTATTTTAAACCAATAGCAGTATTCTTTTCAAAATTCTCTGTTTTATTTTAATATTTTTATTCATTTTATTTATTTATATCTATATATAGAGTTCGTACGCGTCCTGGAATTTTTACGACCATGAAATTCTTCTACACCAGTATTTTCTTATAGAAAATCTCTCCTTAAAAAAAGGCGAAATTTCGAACGTTTAACCCAGATTTCTCTTTCTATAAAAAAAATCCTGGTAGTTAACCTGGAAACGTTTTCTGACTCTTCCGAACCCTGTATATTTTTTTTCATAGGATAATTGAGGTGTACATATATCTTACTCTGTACTTTCTTAACTTTTCGTTTTTGGTATAGTTTCTTTTTCTAAGCCGACTCTGAAACTAAAAGTGTCCTCTAGAGGGAAAAAATAAACTACATTCAAAATCAAAAAGTAAAAAAAGTAATAGATACATAGAAACATATAGAAAATCTCTCCTTAAAAGAAGGCGAAATTTCACATGTTTAACCTAGATTTCTCTTTCTATATAAAAAAAATCCTGGTAGATATCCTGGAAACATTCTCTGACCCTTACGAACCGTGTATATATATTTTTCTCATAGGATAGTTGAGGCGTACGCATATCTAACTCTATACTTTCGTAGCTTTTCGTTTTTAGTACAGTTTCTTTTTCTAAGCTGGCTCTGAAACTAAAAGTGTCCTCTAGAGGAAAAAAAAAATAAACTACATCTAAAATCAAAAAGTAAAAAAGTAACAGATTAGATATTTACTTGCGATATCCTATTAAAAATATATTTAAAAAATACTGAAATGAAAACAAAAAATGTACAAAAGATTCTCCCATTGTTAAACATCAGCTTGCGAGTGTCTTTGCGTTATTAATGTAGGCTCTAAAGCGGCCCATTCCCAATTTATCAGACTTTAATCACATTGGCTTATTTTCATTCCTCCCCAAAAAATTGTGAAAGGTTAATTTTAAAGTAATTTTAGAGTGCTTTATATTATCCATTTTTATGCGAATTTGTCATTAAGTTTTTATATTTTCTACATTGAAAAATGGGAATTACGTCTCGTACATAGTTGAAATATTCTACCAAGACACACACACAAAAAAAAGTTCACATTTTCGTCCCATAATTTTGGAAAGAACGTTTTATTCTTTACTACTTTATAAATGCATGAATAAATCTACAAGTAAAAAAAAATCTTTGTCTAAGTACATATTGTTGTTTATTTATTTTCGTTTAAGTAAATTTAGTGTATAACCTATATTTTTGTGTAATTATAATTCTGTCATGCCTTGCCAATGATTCAACATCCAAAGTGGTAGTGAAGGGTGATAAAGATTCTGATGCTTTATTAAGGGGGTCCGAATCACATTTAATATAATTTTTATTTATTGAGTTAAAATTTTGAAATTTGTTGGTGATGGTTAACCATATCATTTGTAAACAAAATAACATGATAAAACATCTCATATTTTTCTTAATTTAAAATTTAAAATTTATTAAAAAAATGTGGGATAATTTAAAATCGTTATAACTCGAAATATTATTTCTAGAATTATTTTTTTTCCATTTAAATATACAGAACTATATAAGTTTTAAGTTTGATTCAGCATTTTAAAAATATTAATTTAAATAAAAATTTAAAATATTTAAAGTAAAAATTTTAAAAAATGATGTAAATTATAAAATATTATGTTTTCTAATTTTTTTTTCAAATTTGCTGAATCAAAATTAAAGTAAAACAATTGAAAAAGACATGTTCCAAGTCTGAATCATTTATCTTTAACGGTTCTTCACTTATAACAAGTTTAATACGAGAAATGGGACAAAAAACCCATCATGAAGAAAAACGCATTTTCAAAAGAAGTCGTTTCCACGACAATCCTTGCTTGAAAAATAGATTTTGTAAGCAGACCAAAACAACAAAATATAATCTTTCCTATTTCAATTAAGATAGAAACATGATTTAAACGCCATTTTAAGCAGAAAAAAATTAATGTAATAAAACTTTTTTAGAAAATTTGAATATTTCTGTGTCTTGGACTCCCTTAAGCCTTTCTGGTCAGATTTTTTTTACGCTTATAATGTTAATAATAGCTATACAAGTACATTTTCTGAAGTTTAACGAATATGTCATTGTCTGAAATAAAACTAATCTAGTCATTTTACGTATTATTCCGTTCATGTTCATATGGCATTAAGCTAAGGAAGAGTTTTTGGAGACGTTCTGAAAAAATCGTATTACAACTTAATTTAACAGGTATTACAACTTACTAATATTTGTTTGCATTTTATCTATCACGAATCGTTCAGAAAAGTAACTTATATTTTAAATTTAATGAGTGAAATATGTTTAAAATAAAAGCGAATTATACAAACTTTTATTATTATCATCATTATTACAAAATGCCAAAACATAAATAAAGTCATACTAAGAAATGCATCGTCATATATTACCATTACTACATTAAGATAGTAATAAAAGCAATTGTTAGGATAAAATAATAGTCCATGAAAAGACATGTACTATTAAAAGTACTCGAGATCCAAACGAAGGAGCCACATTCGAGTCATTACAGAGTACCTATTCTTGACGTGTTGTGGCGAATGAGAGAGACGGCGCACAGTAGAACGGAAGACGTGCTTTCGTAAATATGGGTTTAGAGCTCATAAAAGGCATCGAAATGATATTTGGGAACTTTACGTTGTTAAATGTTGGGAATACTCCCACTGGTCCGCTTTTTGAAAACCAGTAAAATTTCAGAAAAAGTTCATGGTAGGTTTCTGCAACAAGTGCAAGTAAAACGCCGTTTTAGGTAAGTTTCTACGAAATTTTTACAAAACATTTTGCTTTGAAAAATATTGGTGTTCAAAAAACGGATCAAGTCGAAGCCCTGCGAATCTGAATCTGAAATTAGAATTGGGAAATTTCTATAAAAAATTGAGAAAATCAAGAATCTTATGCTTAAGGGGTCTTGTACCTTTTAACCCTTAAATGCCTGACTTTTCAAAAATCATTGTAATAATGTTTTTCGGCTTTCATTTTTTAAATAAATCATGGGAAAAATATTTAAAAAAATCATATTTTGTTTTAAGTATAGTTTACGGCTAAAAAACAGTTTGTTACTAATCGGCAATACTGGTGTTTAATTGAAAAAATAATTTCCCTTGATAAAATTCTATAACATTAAACACACAAGAATTTTACGAACTATAATAAGAAATAAATTTTACTTGCTCACTGCAGGTAAAAACAGGGTATTTTGCGAGCTCCCAAACAAAACAAAAAGAACAAGTAGCAACAATTGAAAAAATAAATCTATCTTTATTCTTAAACAGCACAGTGTTGTCATCTACATGTTGAAAATCGATTTAATAAAATTTTCAGAATGTATTTTATTGGCAACATTAGGCATTATAGTTTCAATATTATTCTAATAGTATTTTAGAGCCTAAATTGGGTATGTTGCCGAAAAGCAACACCAGGCATTTAAGGGTTAAATGCGTCGAAAATTAACGAAAAAATTCAAAGTTTGAATTAGTCTATCTTCAAAACATTTCTATGTATAAACATGGAATTTTGGATGTTGATTAAACAGAGTATGCTTTGTAATATACAACCAACAGAAATTTATTAACCCTTTACAGAATTTGTGTATTGTTGAAATCAAAATAGCTCTTTTTTTTACCCCATAAGTCATTGCGCGCATGATATCTTGAGAAAGTATGTATGGATTATCATGAAATTTGGTAAATATACTAAACAAATATGTGTGTTTAAAATGATCTACTTTTAAGTATTTACAATGGTAATATTTTTAGTTATGACTATTTTTATTCATTAAAGATACATTTTTTTTTCTTTTTTTTACGAAAATATTTTTTTATATAGTTAATGAAATAATTTTACCCTAAGAGTATATCATTTTAAACACACATATATTATTAGTATCTTTATCGAATTTCAGGCGAATCCATACATACTTTCTGAAGATATCATGCGCGTAATGACTTATGGGGTAAAAAAAGAGCTATTTTGATTTCAACAATACACAAATTCTGTAAAGGGCTAATAAATTTCTAATGGTAGCATATTACAAAGCACAATTGGTTTAATCAATATCCAAAAGTTCATGTTTATACATAAAAAGGCTTTGAAGATAGACTAATTCAAACTTTGAAGATTTTCGTTAATTTTCGACGCGTTTAAAAGGTACAAGACCCCTTAAACCAGGTATTTTCAAAATTCAACTACAAAATGAACTTTGAACGCATGAAGAAGTTATAATTAATTTCATGAGGCTATCGAACTGGGGTTGAAATCGGCGGGAGTGATTACTATGATTTTCTCTCACTCAATATCTAAGGAAAAGAAAACGAAGCCCGGGTTTGAAACTTTTTTTTAATCGCTGTCTTTGTAAAAAATAGTTTTAAAAAGACATATTTTCATAAACGAAAAATAAAGAAACTCATTAAAATTGTGTTTCATTAAATGATATAGATCTACGGAAAAATTGAAAGTGAAATAATAACTGCCAGCTCTAGCTAAACAAACTCACTCGTTTACCTAGTCTTCTGATTCATAAATATATATATTTTTTTTTAATTTGGGCCAATGTCGCGGATTTTGGACAGTTCGTCCCGCTGTGTGGCGGCCCCAACAATACTCATTATACTTTCACAATGAGCGTACGGGCATCCCCCGACTTACGTAAGTAATGCCTTCTGCAAACTTTTACATAACTTGAGTTTTACGTAAGTCGAATTTCTAAATTGATTAGGTAAAATTTTGTAAGAAATTGCAATATTTATTGTATATATAGAGATAAATATTAACGATAAGAAAGACGATGATTTTTAACGATAATTTTTAACGACTTAGAATTTAGTACAGTATCTTATTTTGTGACTATAATATATATATATATATATATATATATATATATAATTTATACAGTATTATTTTATGAATAAAGCATCATGTAGCAGTATTTACTCGGATATAATCTATAAAAATATGAAAAAATATAAAACAAACTGAAAGAACACTTTCAAAGAAAAACCATTGATTGAATGCGGATCTAACATTGATGAATTAATTTCAACTGTTTCCAATTCATGTTAAACGAACAGGTTAAGTCAGAAGAAAGAAAATCACTTGTTCCTCCTCATAACATAATTACTACGGTTGAACCCCAGATTTTTTGTCACGTTTTAATTAGATTTAAGTTTGTTTTGCGAGATTGTATATCAAAATAAAAATATAACTCCCACTAATATTTAAAACAATATTATGGTTGTGGTTTCTATCTGCATATTTTATTTATAAAATAATTATCAAAAGTATGAAAATGCAAATCAAACGTACTAGTGTGTTCAAAAATTAATTTTCGAGATTTATTACGTAATTGCGAATTTACGTAAGTCGCATAATACGTAAGTCGATGAATGACTGTACTGTTTATATAAACATATCTATTAGAAACAATGCTTTCTTAAAATGTATTCATTTTTAATATAAACTTCAATAAAGAAAATCAGCATTGCAACATGAAAGAATAATACCTAAACGCGTGTCTTAATGATAAAAATCGAGAATAAGCGATGTGACAGGAATAATATTTTCAACAATAAAAGTTTCAGGACAAATAAAAATTAATTAAGTACATTAAAGTGCATTTAGTTGTTTATGGAAATTAGTCTTTTTTTTTTCTCCCCTTAAGTTACTCTATCGCATAACCTATGTTATTTAGCGTAATTCTAATGCCTAGTCAATGATTCATGATCCAATCTAATAGTAAAGGGTAATAAAGATTCTGGTACTTGATAAAAGAACCGCATTCGAGCATGGCCACAGGGTACTCTTGAAGTGGTGTGGCGCGTGATCAAATGAAAGAGACGGCGGCCACTTCAAGAGAGTTCCATCTTGTGTCTGATTTTTAAGATTTATTCTTTGCAAAATTTTACCACCAATTTACTTGTGACAATTGGAACGCTTTTATTAAATGAAATGTCTTGGTCTTTGGATATTGTTTTTGGAAAGTTAGAATAATTCTGAAGTTAGAATTCCGTGTCGTAATGATTGTTAGGTAAAATGTAATCAAAATAGTCGAAATTTCTTGAAGAAAGCGCAAAGAGGGAGAGGAAAATTACATTTCTTATTAAAAATTTGTAAGGTTAATAGCCGGAGTCAATCGAAATTAAAGAGAAGGGATTTAAAAGACCGGTATTATACCCTTTTTGTGAATATTTTTCAGTTTTAAAAATATACACAAGTATTGCATTTTAAATATATTTTTCGTTGTATGCAAAAATGTGTTCTCATTTTTTTGGATAATTGAATGAAGAAGAATGCTCACCCCGCTTCCAAATATTATCATATATCTAGTATATTATTGTATACAGGGTGTATCTGACAAATGGGGCAAATCTTTACAGAGTGATAGAACGCAGCCATACGAGCAAATTTCGTCATAGAATGTATGGTCGGAACGCAAGCGGTGAGAAGTTAAAAGGTAGTGTTCTACAGTCGAAGTAAAATAATTAACACAAGAATGGGAGGCGATACTTCAGAAAACATTTTATTAACAGGAATGTAATTAATGTACATGCTCTAAGAAACTGCTCAAAAGATCTTCCGCCTGCTGTAATGCATGCTTCACACCTGCGGGATAGGTGCTGACGCACATTTACGAAGACTCCAGGAATTTCCCGATTATCGCCTAAAACAACGGCAATCCTGGCGACTAGATCCATATCGGTTATATGGGGGAACTCTGAGATTAGGCTTTTCATATGGTCCCATAGTAAAAAGTCCTAACACGAGAGATCTGGCGATCTTGGTGGCCAAGCTATAGGACCACCTTGACCAATCCATCGCTCTGGGACAGTGGAAAACTACCTTTAACGTCTCACCGCTTGCATTCCGACCATACAATCTACGACAAATTTTGCTCGTATAGCTGCGCTCTATCACCCCGTATAGTTTTGCCCACCTTTTCAGATATACTCTGTATGCATTATTATACAGGGTGTCCACTCTCAACGGTGTCCAATGGCTAATTCTTAAAGCATTAGTTATAGACATATATTTCCAATTACAAGAATGTTTTAAATGAGATAAAGAAATATTTCAAGAGAGATTTGGGTCAATAAAACATTTCTTAAAAAATTACAAAATTTTAATTTTAATACGATCACCCGGTACTATAAGTTATACTTAGTAAAATTTTCCTTTTACACTGACAAGTAATGCAAAAAAAAAGTCCCGCTATTCTACGATTAAAATTGACCGAGTAACAGCTGTTTAAAGTTGGAACATATTTTTTGCTGCAAATTGGGGGTCATTCACAAATTAAGTCGAAATATAATTTCGTCAGATATATTAAAAAAATGGTTCAGAGTAAAATTAACGTTGCAATATAAATTTGAAATCTTTAATCATTCTGACATATTAATTCAAAATATACAATTTCTAATAAACATTTAAGAAGAAAGAAAAAGCAGAATTTTTGTTAAATAAAATGATGAAAATTAACAGCCTCAACTGTATACAAAATGATACGTATTTTAAAATATTATTAGATTACACTAGCCTGCAAAAGTTGGGTTATATTATGTTTTTTAGCTTTTGATAATTGATTCTTATATATTCTGTACCTCTGAGTCCGAAATTGAAATTCATTTTTTACCATCATGTAAAGATTTTCACGTCAATTTTTAAATTAAAAAAAGAAAAATTGCGAAAATTTGATACAATAAAATAGATGTGATAGAATTATTTTTAACTTTTAATGAATGATTTTTATGTATTTTTTACCGCTGAATCCGAAAATGACCTTCATTTTAACCAACACATCAGGATTTTTCGCAAATTGCAAATTTCAAAGTTAAAATTGAACCTCCTCCCCCATCTCATCGGACCATTCAACTGCTTAGCTGTAAGAATCTCAGGATAAGCAAAAATATTGAATAAATTATTGAATAAAATAAAATAAAATAAAAAAAGTTTTACATCTTTTTTATAGTATCAGATTTTCTCTATATTTTAACTTCCGCATTTACGATTTGCAAAAAAACTCTAACGTGGTGATTAAAAATGAAGGTCATTTTCAGATTCAGTGCTAAAAAGTACGTAAAAATCAATTATCAAAAGTTAAAAAACACAGCTATCTCCCCTACTTTATGGTATCCGATTTTTGTTATTCTTTAACTTTGACAATTTGTGATTTGCGAAATATTCTGACATGATGGTTAAAATTTAAGGTAATTTTCGGATTCAGTGCTAAAAAATACATAAAAGTTAAAAAACCCAAACATCGCAGTCTTGTGTTATCTAATCTAAAACTTTTTGTAAAACTTCTTGGTGGTAATCTATCCAAAATTATTTATATTATCCTGTAAAATAAGTATAAATGGTAACAACAGAAAATCATAATAACATTAGATTGTTATCGGATTTGCGCCAATATGTAAAATGTAATCTCGATCGGATATTTAAAAGTGAGTGAAAGTTCGAGTAGATATTTTGAACGGGAAAAACATATATACGATCGTTGAAGAAACATAAAAACTTATAAAAATATCATAATTTTTGTTAAAAGAAATCATAAGAAAAGAAAGTCTCAAATCCTGACAAAATAAAACATATGTTATTTTAGCCAATCTGAAACTTAATAAAAGCTAACTTAATCATAATACTTGTACATTTTTTTTCAAAGCGCAGATACACATGAAATAATATCTTCGAATACTGTAAGCATTTTGTATATGACCCCTCAAATCCTAGCCGAACTCATTTGTGTTCACAGCAGAAAATTGGCATAAGTCAAGCATTTTTAAAGTTTCATAACTCATTCAATTTTAGTGTTATATGAATGGGAGTTTTTTTTTTTTTTTGTCTTTCTTGTCAATGTAATACGACAATTTTACTAAATATAACTTATAGCAGCGGGGGACCGTATACAAATTTAAATTTCGTAATATTTTATGAAAGTTTTTTATTGACCCAAATCGCTTTTAAAATATTTCTTTACCTGATTTAAAACATTTTTGTAATTGGAACTATATGTATATGACTAACGGTTTAGGAATTAGCCATTGGATACCGTTGAGAGTGAACACCCTGTATATGTATACCTATACATGTATTGTTATATATGTATTGTATACGTTTGAAAATTGGAACAATTTAAAATGCAAAATAAAGGTAAATGCTACGGATATGTAGATACGTTTTTAATTTTCAATGAATAAATTTAGTCTTAACAATAAAAGAAATATTTTTGTAAACCATGAAACTTTTTTACTTAAATCGCATTACATTATGTATATCTATACTATTATATCCTTTCTATATGTGAGAAAACTATTTTTTACATATGTCATATATGAGGGGCTCGCAACCATAGTAGACCAAGTCCATTCAAAAAAAAAAAAAAAAAAAAAAAAAAAAATGGATAATCTATTTATAAAGTGCGTAAAATTTGTTTTATCCAATTGCACAGTCAACCAAGTATGTCCTCACATACTTTCTTATATGTATCATCTGTTTACAGACTTGGTTGACTGTGAGAGTGGTTAAAACAGATGTTATGCAACTTCTAAATGGACAATCTCATTTTTATTTTTCAAAATGGACTTGATCTAGTATGGTTGTGAGCCCCTTATATCATAGCTGCCATCTTTTACGCTTTTTACTTACCACTATAATTTAATAGTAAAATTTTTCATATTTATTGGGTGAACTCTGTGATTCAATAAGTCAAAAATTTGTTTTAAATTTTTGTGGTAAGTAAAAGTGTCAAAGTTGGCAGCTATGCGTATATTATATATGTTGGTATCTTGTGGAGCGAAATCATAAAAGAAAACGCAGATAAAAGAATAGAAATTTTATAGGAAAGAGTAAGTATTTGTAAGGTTAATTGTTGCAGTCACTAGAAATAAAAAATCGGAGACTTCGAAGGAATGCTACATTAAAATACTTTAAGGCAAGTTTTTCGTTATTTTAAAAGTACCGGCTGTTTCAAAAGCTCGGTGCTAAAGTAAAATGTGATAAAAAAATCTTTGGGTCGGAGAAACATGCGGTTTGCAGATAAATATTCAACGTGGTACATGATTCTGTATGACATCAACAAAAAAATAATTTCGAAATCTCGACCAGGGTTGCCAGATGGGCTACTACTTTAAATTCAGATTTCTTGACTGGCACCACTTTTTTGAAATGGTAAAATGCGCCTTATTTAACGACATATTAATTAAGGCAAAAACAAACGAAATTTTACCGTTTCAAAAAAGTGGTGCCAATCAAGAAAACTGAATTTAAAAAAAGTAGCCCACTGGCAACCCTGATCTCGACAATAGTGGGCGCTACAGCAGACAATTACATGGAATAATTCCATATTGCACACACAACTCAATACTTGGATACAAAAACATTAGAAAATGCTGCATACACACTTTTTTGTATACAAATCTTGCGTTGTGTGAACAATATAGAATTATTCTTTGGGATTATCTGCAGTAGAGCCCTCTATTTTAGAGATTTTGAACTAATTTTTTTGTTGGTGTCATACAGAATCCCGAATCACGCTGAATATTTATATTCAAACCGTATGTCTCACCGATCCATAGACATTTTTTTTTTTTTATCGCACTTCACTTTTGCACCGAAGTTTTGAAACACCTTGTATATAAATTATTTACTTTATATAATTTTGTGATTTACAAAAAATACGTTCTTCATTGTTTGGATATTTGAAAGCATATGCCAGCTGGTAAGTTTTTTGGTCAGCAGTAACTTGAAGAAAAAAGCTTCGCCTTATTTAAACGCAAATATCTACTAGTAAATTTCACAGTTATGCATATGCAACACTCAAAACAGACACATGGAATAATTATTTTGATACATGATACTTATGCTGAAAGAAAGAAATTTTTCTCTTCAAAAATAACCATTTTTCATTAAAGTAGGTATTTTTATTACATTTATTTCTTTTGAATTTCTGTAGAAAAAAAAAGGTACATGCATAAGATATTGAATGTAATTTATTTTCCTACATAATTATTTAATTTTACTCATTCAGTTTTGAATATTTTTCATTCAAGGAAAAAAATGTTGCTGTTCAGTTATTTAAAAAATGTATTATATTTACCTTGCTTTCCTGAAATTATACTTTTTTTTTTAAAAAAACATTTTTGAAAGAAGATTTTTTTACTTGTTATGAATATGAGTTTCAATAGCTCTACAAAAAAGTAAACTTTCTAAAAATAGTTTTAGCGTAAAATATTTGTTATTTCATGGTTTTATTATTCTTTTAAAAAATGGATTTTTACAATAAATGTTGCTTAATGAAAATTATTAAAAATGTTTTCCACGGAAAGTTTAAATAATATGTTAAAGCCATCTTATACAGAATGATTCAAAAAAGGTTTGACAGACATTAAGAAACTGGAGAAAACAATATTTGTATAGGAAAGCCATAATCCACATGTTCACTCATAAATACAGAGTGCATTATTCCATTGGTCAGTGGTAAGTGGTCAGAAAAAAACACACTCAAAGAAAGAGGAAACTACCAGTATTTTCTTCTAGAAAGTACTACGAATAATATAACGGGACTAAAGATAGCGAATTTCTCTTTAACAAAATACTGGTATTTGGCACCTTTTTTGGCTGTGTTTTTCAGAATTGATTCCAGCTAGATTGTGAAAATTATAAAACACTTGTAGAAGTGATCGTCGAAAGCTAGCTTTTGCAGAATACTTCCGTGCCATTTGGTCGAGCACGTCCACGCCAAATTTTGTAGAAATGTAGAACTTTACAGTTTCTGGTAAGTGTTTATCACCAGTTTCAAATGTAACTGATGTATGTCGGGAACTTAGATTTAAAACATATTTATTTTTCTTCCCTTGATAAACTCAACGTAATATCATCTTTAGCAAGAATTTGGCTACTGTACAAAGACATTTTTTTCAGAGACTTCAGCTTTTCTGCAAGGGGCAGTGCAGTAAAAAACTTATCTGTGTTAATGTTGTAACCTTTGTTAAAGTGTAGTTGTATGAAATATGGACTGTTGTGATATCTACTAGATAAAATGTGCATTAAAATTGACGGCGGTCATTTTGACCGTTTCGATGGTTCTAGATATACTACTGCAATACTTCAGAAATTTTCGCTGACTGGAAAATTTATCACTGGCATATCATAGCTTTTCGAATTATAGGAAAAGTCACGGAAACTGGAAGTTATACTCTAAATAGAAACAAACTGGTACGTAATGAAAGTTTCGAAACGGTCAAAATGACCGCTTTGGTGGTTCTAGTGTTAAACAGTGGAATTTTCCGCTGTCTTGAAAGGAATGAAACATTTCAAGCCATTGTAGAGAGTGAAATATGTTATTCCGATGTCGAGAGTTAAGTATCTCACTCCGCTGACGAGAGTGAAATACTGGCATTATACACCTTAAAAAATTTCCTTTCAACTTAGAACTAATATATGGAGTAAAATAATGAAAAGCACCAAAATATGTCACTTCGTAATTTTCAAAAACTCCAATTCATAATGTAATCTTGGAAATTACACTAATTTGGTACTAAAACACACTTCTTTTCAAGATTGAATAGTCACTCCTCTGAAAGAGTAACTATTTCACTATAAGCAGGAGACTTTAAGCCTGATAATATTGAATTTATTAATATTACTCATCAGCCAATCAGAACAATCTTGTCTACAACGCTTTTTTAAGGTAAGAGAAAGACGTCCGCCATTTTAGAAATAAACTATACGGATATTATTAAAGTGATTATTTATGAAACTTTTTATTTTTATATAAAATAAAATGTAATTAATTCATAAAGTAGTGCTGCACAACCTTTTTGCCAGAAAATTGTTTGCCACCACAAAAAATTGAAAAGTAACATGTCTATTATTTAATAGCGCAGTTTCTGTCAATCAATTAGGAAAAATTTTCTGAATAAAAATAGTGGTACTCTCTGTGGCCCGCGGGCCACAGGTTGTGCACCCCTATAATAAAGGATACAGGAGGATAGAACTTTCTCAAAGAGCATTCGAAACACTTTTGTTGTTTCCAACTAAATTTTTTCTATTCCTGTTGAACCTACAGTTTTTAATGAGCGCGTGAAAAGTATCTTCAAAGTTGAGTCTTATATACATTGCTTGCATTATAATTTTCACTCCCGTCTTCGGTCTGTCATGACTGATAATTATACACAGTGAAGTTCATAGTAATAAATGACGAGTGTCTCATTTGAGCCGATATAGCTCAAACCAAAGACTAATATTGAAAATTCCCTAAAGAAGAAAAAATATTTCTGGAATATAGTTAGTTTCGATCGAGTTTAGGTCCTGCCGAATATTTAATAGCATTTTTGTCGAAAACAAATTTTCGGTGAAACTCAGATTTTGGGAGGAAAACGACACCGAATTTTCGTTCGATCACTAATTGCATGTAGGGGAGAGTTGTACAAACCCGGGTAGGCGGGTAAAACCGAGTACCACAGATTCCACCTTGATTTGAACTTTTATCTATCGGTCAACACGATAAATTGCTTGTCGAACGTCAGTACGGCATTTGTAGCTGAACGAAACACTACTGTGTGCTGCTATCTTTTGTGTGAAGGATTTTCTTTGAATTACTCCTAAAAATTATTTTATTTGATTCTGGGTTTTACGTATACATTAAATGTTTGTCAGAAAATAAAATATTGATAAGTACTATATCTAATTCTTTGCTTTCCTGCTAGTATTTTAACAGTTTTACTGATCTTTTACTATAGGACAGAGTGTAGTGGCGCCATGTTGGGGTAAAACCGGGTACTTAACCCTCTCGCTGCGCAGCCCGAGATATTCTCGGGCATGCATTTTCCGTCAAAATAATACTATTTGATTATTCCCACCAGCTATTTTTAGCGAAAACTTTGTCTGATTAAATCAGGACATTTTCCTCGATTAGGATGGTCAAAAATTTCTGCTTTAAAAACCGGTGAAAAACGATTAAAAATCCTGTAAAAGACGCTCATCGCGAAGAATTACTTACGCAACGAGAGGGTTAAGAGTGGGTCAAAACCGGGTATACCCGGCGTTGTCTTACACTGATTAGTGATATTTTTTAGGATATTTAAAAATTTAGCATGGAGGAATTTAATGCTGTTAAGTACTGTTAACCCCTTGACGCATCATTTATGTCACCTTCAAACTCAAACTTCAAACAAGATGTGAGGAAGTGGTTACTATCCAATCCTGGGCAATCTATGACAATTTACTAAAATAGAGAATTATTCAAAGCTACGTTTTTGAGAGCAGTAGTTGTAAATACTCCAATCAGAAGGTTTGATAAAACAGGTATTTTTTCCTACAACAACGATGTTTTCCCATACCATATTTTTGTTCCTTCGGAAATGGCAGGGAAACCCATGAAAGTCAGTGATCTATGTCTACGCAGCCATAGGTTGGCATAGCTGAAGCAATAAATATTTCTGAAACATCACAGGATAATGAAGCTCATCCTTCCTCATCTAAAAGAGTTAAAATCACACATCCAGCACTTGGCAACACTCAGCCTCTTCCATCGACATCTCAGATTGTGTAGCTGAGCAATCTATATTTACAATTTTACCTAAAATGTTATTATCTCCTCCCCATGAAGGCTTTAGGATTGAGAAAAGAGCTGACAATAGGCGGTGAAAACTGTTATTTTGACGTCTTCGTCCTATAAATTAGAGCTGGAAACATATATTAAGGAGAAAGAAGCTAAACAGCCTGGAAAACGAAAAAAAGGAAATTCTTAAAAAGAAAAAATAAATTAAGAATCAACAGAAAAAAAACCTCAAAAGGTTGAGAAGACATCCTCAGAAGATGAAGAAGGTAATAAAGCCCGAATATGTTGCAATAAATTTTACCCCAATTCTAAATCCAAAGAAGATTGGTTACAATGTTTGAAATACCACTGATGGAGACACGAAGCATGTAGTATGAAGAAGAATATGATAATAAATTCATTTGTTATTTTTGCAGTTAAAATAACTGTAATTCTAAGACTGCCAGTGTAAAATATGTAGCCATACGCAGTGTAGAAAATTTGTCACAGATTTATTTTTGACAATGGAAGAATGCATGTGCGATTTCGTTTTGTTAAAAATAACAAAAACATACTTTTTTACTATGTTAAAGAAGAATTTTTTTGAATAAAATGAGTTTTCCAGGAGTTTTAAATGAATACCCGGTTTTAACCAACCAGTAGGATAAAACTGGATTTTTGCATATGTCTGAAAAAAAATATTTTTAAAGACAATCAATTATAATTTTTTAGCAAAAATAATGTTTTATTATAGTCAAAAATTTATTTAATATTAAAATCCTTGCCAACGAACGTTTATCAACGAAATTCATCAAACGTTCATCGTTCTTAATAATGAAAATCTCCATTAAATGAATTTGCATCTGTATATGTAACGAGTGCTATAGCCAATTGGTAGGCCCCCACCTGGCTGAACCTATATATGTAACGATTAGCACAGTTTTATAACCTGGTCATTCCTTTCTGGTCGGAATACCAATACGTTCGACAGGTTGTAGCAACGTAAATAATGAACGGATGAAGTGACCTTTTTTAGCAACACATTCTACACACATAAACCTGTCAAAGAAAAGAAGAAAAAAAAATGTTCAAAAATTATAAGTGAACATGGCCTTAAGGCACACTGAAATTTTGGTATAGAAAATAAATGCAAAATTCGTGAGAGAATTGTCATGCAAAACAGAGCAGTTTTTCAGCTGAAGTTGATCTTTCCTGGCAGCTCGCATGCACGTAAGATGACATTTCATTACACCGCGAACCGATACTAATTATTTCCTTGTAAAAATCTTTTATAGTATTTCCATTCCCGTTAATTTACCAATACCAAATTCCATATCAAGAACCTTAGTCAGGGCTCGCAGCGTTCCTAAAATTTTCGCACTTTGCTACCACTAAATTAAAACGATAACTTTTGTTGTATAGTTCAATTATAGATGGTAAAGGCATCTACCACGAAGAATTGTTATTTAAAATACTGGTAGCAAAGTGCGAAAATTTTAGGAACGGTGCGAGCCCTACCTTAGTGCTTATACGTCAGTCATGAAAATAGATTTCCCATGCTTTCTCCACATTTGAACATGTCTGTGCTCTCGCAGAACGTCCCGTGCCTTGCTCATACATCAGGTGTCCTCCCCCTCCTTAAATGTAGGAAAACAACGGAATATTTACGCAAAGCTAAAGACATTCATTACTGTAAACATTTTGCGCGCCTTCGTACACTTCAGTGGCAGTTTTGCCAAATTAGCTTTAAAATTTAATCAACACCTTTTGTTTCATAACGAATGGTGTTTATACGAAAACATTGCTACGTCAAATCAGTCAGACATCGTACGTAGATCCTACAAAAAAAGCGAGATTTGACATTGACGAAGTATTCGCCATATTTTTTCAAAAAAAGATGGATCGTTGTAAAATTTAATATATTTTCATGTTCTTTTCTTTTTACAGTGTACTCCAAACAAAGACCTTGTTCAAAGTTTAAACTTGCCATTGTGCTATGTGCGCTTTGAAAGTAGGTCGCAAGGTTGAAACGCCGCCTTGTTCCGTGCCGGGTTTTTCCAGTTAGGTTTTTAATTAACCTTTAAATACACGGGTGGGGCATTGAGAGCGTCACTCAATGCAAAGTAGTCGCGAATCCCAAACTAATTATGTGATTAATTCTAATTAAATTAATATGCTTTTAACAATTTGATGTTTATTTATTTTATATTACTATTGGGTATTGCATTACATAAATATATCATTAAAAGTTGTTATCTAGACTTTAAAAGCTTCTAGACTTTAGAGTACGACGCCCGTGTTTTTATGGTTGTCGAAACCGTCCGTGCCTTTAAAAGTTAATTTCTCGGCTAATTACCGACAATTTTAATTTTTACTTCCCCTAATTGTTTCATAATTTTAGTTTCAGTAGATACGGAAATAGAGAGAGGGAACACATTTTTGTGTTACATTTTCGCGAAAACTGAAAATATAATATCTAAAGTTAAAACAAATGTATTTTTGAGCTCGGAGTTACGAGAGCTTTCACACGATACCCCTCATTATAAATATAAAAAAGATTTTTATATTAAAGTAACTTAAAAAACCCTCCTACATTTTTATTAAATCTATTTGTGAATGGTTAATAATCTATAAATATGTGGGTTAACCTTCCCGCTGCGCAGACCGAAATATGCTCGGGCATGCATTTATCCGTCAAATTAATACTATTTGGTTATTCCCACCAGCTTTTTTTTTAGCGAAAACTTTGTCTGATTTAAACAGAACATTTTCTCCTATTACTTATTCAAAAATTTCTTCTTTAAAGAACTGGCGATAAACGATTAAAAACTCTGTAAAAGACGCTCATCGCGAAGAATTACTTACGCAGCGAGAAGGTTAATAGCCTTTATTACTTCTGCCAAATTCGAACTTTCCTCTTTCCACAGATAACAAGAAAAACGGCTGTGACAGACAGACACAAAACTGATCTTAGAATGGTTCTGTTTTTACTTTTTAAGTATGGAACCCTAAAAATGACCATATTTTGGACTTTCTTTAGATTTCTCCTTATATAGGGGAGACTAGGGAGGGTTGACCATACGGGAGGCTTGACCCACCCACCAGTTTTCATATTTAAAAGAATTTCAGAGTTTTATCAATAGGTGTCAGCTAATGCTACTGAAATGCTCAAACCAAAATCTCTGTTTCATACAGATAATCGAAATAGGTTTGAAAAAAATCAATATTGAGGCGTTTTCAGCCTAAAAGTTGTGTTACTTAGAATATTTTGTAAGCTTTTTTCAGAAACAAATATATCAGAGAAGTTTAACACGTTCACTGCCGCAAAAAGTAAGAATTTTCAAATTTCTTCATGAAAGTCGTTTGCCACTACAAATTCTGAAAGGTAAATTTCGCTTTACTAATACAGCGAAATTTCTGCCATTAAATTAGGCATTTTTTTAAAAAGTAATAAATTAAACCCACGAATATATAGCTACGAGTATACTCGTAGCGTGGCAGTCAACGTGTTAATTAAGTAGGTTTTAAGTAATGCAGAAATATCGAGTTTTTATTCCAGGCATAAATATTATACAGTAAATTAGGCTTAACATAACAATGTGCTATTCTTTAGAAAAGGGCAATGTGGGGAGGCTTGACCAGATGTTCAAGGCTCCGTTAACTCTAGAACGCCCGAAAATTTTACTCAAATTTCATAAAATATCCCACATAAAAATACACCAGAATTTTTATTTAAAATTATTTGACTGATTTATTTGACGTAAATTTACGTGGTTTAAATTTTACTTACTTTATGAAAGAATTTCTGGTTCCAGTTGACATTTAATCATATGGTCTTAGTCGGATCGACTCCTTTCGGGCGTTCACTGTTATCACAATCATGATGGAAAACGAGAATTCTCGTTTTCATTCAACAAACATCATTGACTAAGAGCGTGGCTTCTACCTTACAGAAAATGCATTTATATCATGTTGACCATATTTTTTTAGATTGTAATACATTTCATATTAAATTCAACCGTTGAAAGACCTTCACCGATGCATAAACTTTTGAAACTTATCTAGAACACATATTTACAAAAGTCTTTCAGAACAAGGAGGAGCTTCTACTGTTTTAACCCCTTAAGTATCGCTTAGTATTTGGAAAAACCATTAAAATTTACCTATTTTTTTATGATGGAAATTGAATAATTATAAGGTTTTTAAACAAAATATGTAATTAGTTTTTCCTTAAGGCTAAAGAAAAAAAAAAAAAAAAGAAAAAAAAAAAAAAAAAAAAAAAGATGCTATAGAACAAATTTACATTTGGAGGCGACCATCATGCGAGAATTCTGTGTCTTAACCCATTCCCTGCCATGATCCCCATTTGGGGATCACAAGTAATTGGCAAGAAAGCGCTTTTCACACCAGTAAATAAGAAGATAAATATATACTTTCTTTCACGAGAGAAATTCCTTGATAAAATAGGATAAAAATTACTCTACTTTTAATAGTGGTGGGAAATCCAAAATTTACATTTTAACGAAGATAATAATTTGGGCGTTAATGGGTTAATGTTTGTTTTACACCATAAATAATCGCGTTTCGAATCCAAAATTTTTTTGGTGTATCTTTATTGATTTATTGCGCGCTTCTGTGTAGAACGTTTTTGATTTTATTTCGGAGAAAGAATTCTGGTTCGAAACTGTCAAACCTGTGTTAGATTAACGCACATTTTGCGGAAGAAGGTTGGGTTGTATGGGAGGTTGGCAGGTATGATATAGGATGTGTGTGGTTTTTATTTTTTAGTAGTACAATATTTAGTCTTAATCTTTGTTTTGTCTGATTATAAAAGCCTGCGATTAAGGGGAAAAAAATGTTATAGTGATGGCCGTCCTGAAGGTATTAAAGAAAGTAATGAAAATACCGTAGCATAATGTATTTGAAATACATTTATCTCAAAAAAGATTGTATGCTGTCTATACATCTTTAAAATGCTCCATGCTTTTTAATTTGTATTCAAAATTATCGATAACGCTAAGAATCAATCTTGAAAAACATTACAAGAAGTGCTTTTTGATATATTGTTCATTAATGTCCTCAAATTAGTGTAATATTCTCTTAACACTTTGTTGACCAATCACGAGTATATTCGTTTTCTAAAACCAAACGTTGTTGACTAAAGGCGCGCAGTGGATCGTTAGTTCTTAATTGTCCTTGAATAAAATATCAGCAAGCTTTTATCAGAAATGTTACGTCTTAATACCAAATTATTAGCCGTTTATTGTTAGACTTTGTGAAATTTCATATAACAACCGAACATTTTCAAAATAGTTATTAATAGATAAACTCGACAAACCTATCTAGGTAATCCACTTTCAGAAATTCAATTGTGCCGAATGGCAGATTTAATAGGAAATTGCCGATCAACAATGTTTTAACGTATGAAATTTTATTAAAATTTATTTTCGTTAATTTACCTAATAAACATGAAAAAATCATTGAAATATCCTTAAATCAGAGGGGGTTTAACCATATCCCGCGCCCTTATGCTTGACTTTTTCGTGGGCACATCCTCTGCCTCAAAACAATATATACAGGGTGATTCTGAATTCATGGTACAAACATTAAGGGTTGGTGCAGGACACTGTAACAATCATTTATTGTATAGGTATGTATGGGCGCAAGTGACGCGTTGACGTACTAACACCAGGGGGGCAATTTGGCCCTATTTTATTTCAAAATTTCTCATTCATACCAGAAAATTCCTATACTATTCTTTTCTTTATTTAGGGCAACCATTTCATGATTACCTAAAGAAAAAAATCTTCTTTGAAAATTTCCGGTCCGAAATCGAAAATTTTGCATTCAAATAAACTCCATTTCTATTTATTTTCATGTATTTTCTGTTTTTGAAAGATTTTCCAGTTTTGCGGGTGTTTTTAATTCAAAAATTTCGATTTCATGCTGGAAATTTTAAAAGAAGAATTTTTTCTTTATGTAATCATGAAATATCTATCTTTAATAAAGAAAAAAATAATATAGGCATTGTCTGGTATGAATGATAAATTTTGAAATATAAAAAGGGCCCCTGGTATTTGTACCTCAACGCGTCACTTACACCCATACATTCCCATACAATAAATGATTGTTACAGTGTCCTGTACCAACCATTAAAGTCTGTACCATGAATTTAGAATCACCCTGTATAATACAATTCTGAGTATATTTTTGAATCTTTTGGATACGTTTCCTTTCAAAACGAATTAGCAGAAAATTTACAAATAAATATATATTTATACAGACATTTATGTGGAATCTGTTACTCTAAAAAAACTTTTTTGTTTAGCAATAAATGTTATCGGAGTAGTAATTTTTATAAGAGATAATGTTTTAATGCTGGAAATTATTGCGTTTAAAAAACAAAAAATGAAACACTCTCACATTTCTACTTACGAAACAACTTTGCCCCTATGTGTAAATTCATCAAAAATTGGAATCCGAAAATTTCACGAATCAACTATTTTATTTATATGAATATAAAAGAAATTAAAGACAGTAAGTAGTGTATGGGATGCAATAAACATCTTAATGAATTTCATGATTCAGTAAGTTAGTAAAGGAAGGATTATAGCACATCATTCCTCTTTTGCATAATATAAATATTAGCTCGATATATATTAAAAAGAAAGAGAGAAAACTTATAAAATTCTCCGCGCAGGACTCCTTTTTTTGGACCCCCAGACTTCAGGTTACTCAAAATAAAGGGTAATCCGCCTTTGCCATAAATGAGAAATGTCAAACATAGACATAGTTCCTTTCAACAATCTTCGATTCTGTTACTTTTAATTAATTAGTTCATTTTTCAATTTTTTTAAAATTATTATTTGTTGAATTCAAGGTACAGAATACTTTCTAGTTGGAATAACATGTATGATAAAAATGTATTTTCAAGCCCCCTGTCCCTTTAAGCAAAGTATTTTTCTGACTTTCATGGATTTTAAACATCTAAAATAACAAAGGAGAAGTTATTAAAAAATCAATTTTAATAATTTAAAATTACATAGCACTTACATATTTTAAAGAGACATTTTTGTATGAGCACACAAGAAAGTTAAATTCAGATTTTCAAGTTAACGATTAATAGTGCTGCCATCTACCGAGAAATATCTTTACTCAACATCGCTTTTCATTTAAATTTCTTTCCGCAAATTTCACTTCAAAATTTAAAATTTTAACAGAACAATTCCACAGTAATGCCAAAAATTTTTTAATTGTGGTACAAAACTGATATAAATCAATTAAACTACTAACATTTTAGATATTTTTCTTTTTCCCAATGCAATGCTTGTTTGTTTATATTAACTCTGAACCTGTTAAATGTAAAACTGTTGATTAATATGTACGTTTTAAGCCTTAAATACATGATTTTTTTACTTTATTTCTAAAAAATTGTATATGATTCTCAGAAAGGATTATTACACAGGAAAAATAATGAAAAAAATCAGAGATAGATTTTTCGTATAATACGTCAATTTTTTCTTACATTGCACATCAGCAATACAAGTAAAATCTACTGTCATAACTAAAATATTTAAATTTGTAAATATTTTAATAAGTATGAACCTAAATACCTTATTTTATATACTTTTTTATAACCCTTAAATGCATGAATTATTATTTTAGAATTGTGTTTTTTTAATTTCATATTAAAGAAGAGACACCAGGATTATCAATTCATACGGTATCATCGATTACTTGAACAACATGTTTTTCCAGATCTTTTCGTGATATTATCACATTTCATACAAATCAGGGTACACATCGTTGCATTTTCACATGGAACTATTAAGAAAGGGGCACTGGCACATCCTTAAAATAGTGAGGCTTCAACTGTTACCGTTTTCGCAGGGGTTTATTACCGCCGGGGAAAACTTTCACCAGTAAAATTAAGTAGACATTTTCTCTGTATTCAAACGTCTTTTCAAAGGAAAAATTCAGTCAAATAATAATGGCAAAAATTACACTCATTTTTACTGGTGGAAGTTTAATTCAGCGGCAGTAGTTCCGCCATATTGTGACGACCAAGACAATCTCCTGTCAATGTCAGTGAAATTATTAAAATACCTGGACAACTGACACCATTAAAAAGAATTTGAAATTTTTTGCCATATTTGTGAGAGAAATTTCCCATGAATAAGATGCTTAAATCGAATGAACTTTTTATTCAAGTTCACACTGGTGGAAGTTTTCACCTGCTGTAATCAGAAACTGTGAATCCGATTAAAAAACCTGCAGCCATCTTGTGACAACCTTCAGTTGTTTCACTTGCAACTGCTAAACAATACACTATAAGTCTTCTCTTTCTTTATAACTCCATTTCATTCCTACTATTTCTTTATAACTCCATTTCATTCCTACTATTTCTTTATAACTCTATTTCATTACAATATTTTTACTTTTCTCGAAATTATTACCGTCAACCCGGGTTCAGTTAGAATGAAACACTTCGTATTTGCGACGCGTATGTTCTTACGTGATTTTTTATCTTTGCAGTATGCCAGATTTGCCATGTCATTTTGTAAACTTTTTTTTTTTTTTAATCACCCTGTATATATTATAGTATTATATACGAAATAAGCATGAAATTTGTAACTAATTTTTTATCTTTCAAATAATGATATGTTCAGCCGAGGACACGGGTCCCCTGACGAAAATTCCTTAAAAAAATCACTGTTCCTTTTTAACCCTTTTAGGGGCAAACTACTTCCATTCGTAAAATACTGAAATGATTGTTTGACACCGGAATTTACGAACAAATTTATTTGAAAATAAGTATGTGCTTTACTTCACGTTCTTAATAAAAGGAAAACTTTCAATCCAAAATTCCGGTGTCGATGTGTCATTTTGGAATTAAAATTAAGTGGTCCAAAAATGAACCACCACCCTTGAAGGGGTTAAATGTTTAAAATTTGTCTGGAATGGTGTAATCTGACAAAAACTCTTAGTTTAACTTGTTTCGCAGATATATTCTACAAGTCAAACTACGAGTCAAAACAAGTCAGAAATTGTACGTATAACGTGGCAAATGAGGTGCATTCGTACTATAACTAGTTTTAAATATATTCATATCTTGGTGCAATATCTGTTGCACTCTTATGCAAAAATGCATGAATACAATATTTTTTACGATTATATATACTAAATTCAGTAATACAGATGTAAAATGACTCCATCTTAATCCTTAAATGCCGTGTGTTGCCTTTCGGCAACATATCCAATTTAGGCTTCTAAAATACTATTAGAATAATATTGAAGCTATAATGCCTAATGTTGCCAATAGAATATATTCTGAAAATATTAATTAAATCGATTTTCAACATGTAGACGGTAACACTTGTGTTGTAAGGTTGGTTGGTTGGTTGTGTTTATGACGGCCAATTATCAGCACGAGAGATATAGGCCCTAATGCCCTCCGTGGGGTCTTTCTAAGGGAACCTAACCCGTATTTAACGCTTGAAAAACTAAGGTTCGAAGAAACCCCCGAAAACTCCGAGCGATTACGCAGACGGGCGCGATTGGGATCGAACCCAGCACCTCCTGTCTACCAGCTTCGAGAGCAGAAACTCTCGGCACTGGTGGGGCTGTGCTGTTTAAGAATAAAGATACATTTATTTTTTCAATTGTTGCTCCATGTTCTTTTTGTTTTGTTTGAAAACTTGCGAAATACCCTATTTAGTTCTGCAGCGAGCAAGTAATATTTATTTCTTATCATAGTTCTTAAAATTCTTGTGTGTTTAATATTACAGAATTTTATCAAGGAAATGTATTTTTTCAATTAAAGACCAGTATTGCTGATTAGTAACAAACATTTTTTGAGCCGTAAACCATTCTTAAAAGGAAATATGTCTTTTTTTTATTATTTTTCCCATGATTTATTTAAAAAACGAAAGCCGAAAAACACTTTTTAAATTGATTTTTGAAAAATCAGTCATTTAAGGGTTATACAGGACGTAATCACTATGGCAACCTAGGATAATTACCTACCATGGGATATCATTGAAATAATTACGTATGATAGGATTTAATAGAATGAAGAAAAAAAAAATATTAATATCTTTTAAAGTTTCGATTAAATTTTCATAAAGTTTGAAATGGATCAACAAAATACTGCAACGATTATATATATTAAATTTGAAAGCCTTCGATTGGGTAGTTTTTGTGCTGTTGTGTGCGGACATACGAAGATACAGAAAGGCGGACGTACCAGACGACGACTATAGTTTCTACGTAATTATGTAATTAAGAACGGACCTAGAAAAGAAAGAAACTCTGAAGTGGACTACATACACATATGTTCCAAAATCTTTCTCGATTTCAATCCATCTGCGTCAGTAGTGTGATACAGAACCCATTCTAATGAATACAATGTTCTACATGCGAGCATCCTACTTTATCTATCTATTCTACAGCTACACATGCTTAAAAACAGGCGAGCTACAAATCTCCTAATGGACGAGAAATGTACTGACCGTCTTAGCCCCTTTAAGGGCGATGGTTCATTTTTGTTTTTTTTTTAATTTTAATCCCTAAATGCCACATTGGCACCAGGATGTTAGAATGAAAATTTTCCTTTTATTAAATACGTGAACAAACACATTCCACTGCGTCTTCCATTGTGTTACCATTGCGCTTTCCTGCACCCAAAGGTATGAAAACATGACGGACTGGGAGCAGGAAAACACAATGGTAAACCTACGAGTCAACCAGTAGAATCGGGTTTTTAGGTGTTTTCCACCAAGATATGACTTGGCAAACCGATTGCGTTTTAATATGGGAATCGAGTTTTAGATAATTCTGGAATTTCAGCCTCCAACTCTATGAGGTGGTTGTCTCATGGTTCGTACGCCTCCTTGGATTTTGCAGACCATAAAATTTTTCGGCACCAGTATTATGGAAAACCTCTTCTTAAAAGAAGGCGAAATTTTGCGCGTTTGACGTAGATTTCTTTTTCTATAAGAAGCTATAGGCAGTTTCCTGAAGAAATAACGGTATCTGTACGAACCATGTGTTTGTGCTGCCGGCCCCCGGTCTAATATATATTACCAGATTCAACACCGACGAGTGAAAAAACTCCAGGAAACGAAGAATGCGGTAGCGAGAAAACAAGGAGTGTGTCGGCAACTACAACGGTCGATTCTAATTAGGGCTGCCATTTGAAGGAATTTTATGAGAATGGGTGTGTACTGAGAAAATATTCATGCATTACAAAGTACGGGTGCCGAGAGATAACTAGAAATAAATTAAAGAAATAAAATGACCGCACAAAGCGTGTGCTGAAAAAGAATCGCAGATGTTAACCCTTAAATGTATGATTTTTTTATTTCGTTTAGAAAAAAATTATGATTCTTTGTAAGGTTTATAACACATGAAAAATAATAGAAAAAATCAGAGATATATTTTTCGTATAATACGTCAACTTTTTCTTATGTTGCACATCTGCAATACAAGTAAAATATTAAAAATTAGTAAATATTTTAATAAGTATGAATCTATACACCTAATTTTGTATATTATCTTATTTTGTAAAACTTAACCCTTAAATGCATAAATTATTTTTTTAGAATTATGTTTTTTACTCTTATATTAAAGATTAGACACAAAAATTTTAAGATAGATTTTTAACTTTATATTTTTGTAAGTTTTACAGGATTAATATTTCAAAATAAATATACTGGTTGCTAAGAATTGAATAAAACGTGATGTAGATATGGATCACTATGCATTTAAGGGTTAAATGCATGGTACATACTAGTCAACATGAAAAAGACCACCACCTGCCATACTATTTTATTTCAAAAATATTGCAAAGAGAGGCGAAAGATACCATTGGATTGGAAATATTGTCGTCTAAAGCTATGTATGGATAAAGCTTCAGAAGCTTCAGGGATCGTACAAATATGAAACACAAACTTTAAACTTTCATTACTAACAACAGACTTTGACACAATATTTTATTTTTCGTCACATCTGAACTCCGAGTAACAAAAGGGATTTTTTCGGTTATGAAGGTTAGGAATACACAATGTAAAGTTTTGAACTCCTAATGTTAAAATAATTCTTAACTCGTGTTCAACTAGTATTACCAGGTGTCCCGAATAAATCGGGGCTCTAAATGCTGCGGACACCACTAATTTCTTGCAGTTTATTTCACCTTGTTTAGTCGCAGATAATTCCGCCATTACATAAGGCGAAGAATATTACTTTAAAATACTGGTGTCCAGAGCATTTGGAGTCCCAATTTACACGAGACACATGGAAACATTATATTCAACTGCTGTGTCCATTTCCAGAATTTCATTTTTATTCAGAATTTCCGAAATCATACCGGAAATTCAGAAAGAAAAATTTTGACTTTATGTAATCCGATAGGTGTGCATTTAATAAGCAAAAATTATAATTCAGAAGTTTTCAGAACAAAACTTTCAGAATAAAAATAAAATTCCTGAAGTGCATTCTTCAGGTGAAAATGGGTTATAGAGTAGGGGCCAAATTTGCGGGAAATCGTTTTGAAAAGGTGTATTTTTGAAGTTTGAATGTTCATAAAACCACTGATTTTCTTTAATTAATATCATAAAATTATTTACCTATGGAAAGAATAATTTAATCAAAAATGTAATAGACATACGTTCATGAAGGAATATTTATTAGAACAGCAGTTACAAAGAAGAAAAGTCAAACTTATCGAAAAAATGAGATATGGAGCATTCTCACAATCTTTGGTTTTCAGGAATAAAATCTGGTGAAATTAAAATTGCTAAAATAACTTTTAATCTGAAAGACGAATGCCTTAATGATTTAAAATAAAGAAAAAATGGTCAGCAGCGAAAAATGTTTTATTTGACTGAGGCTTAAGTTAAACTTGTGAGTTTAATTTTCCTTACCATTTTACCACTATGACTTTCTATCTTCTTCTAAATTTTTACTTATAATGAATTTGTATAGTACCCACAGGACATCCAAATAAGAAATAATAACAATGTAACATTTTTAATACAAAATTTTGGTATAACATTGTCTTAAATGAGTGTTAAAGAAGAGATGGAAGAAAAAAAGGGGATGATATAGGAAAAAAGGGACGGTAATGGGAAAAAAAAGGATGTTAAGGAAAAGTACCACTATTTTTAGGCAAATAATGTTAAGACTAAGTGATAACCATAATGTTAATTGATTTTTAGAAACATTTATTTACATTGGATTAAATAAAAAAAAATTAATTTACCTCGAAAAGTGCAGGAATAAACCTTGGGGACGGTAAGACTACCAATAAAGCCACGATGCTTGAAATTGATATTTAAATGCCGATTTAAATTCTGCAGTAAATTTCCTCTCAAATAATTTTAGACATTCTTTCTCTAGCATACTTTTGCATGAGAAAAACTTGAAAAAAATTCTGTGGCTGCATCTGAAGTGATTTTCTGTATAAGTTTAACAAGAGGAATGGTAAGGAATCTAAAACCCAGGGACAGAGTTCAAAAAATAATGTCAATCGTAAAAATGTGTGCAGGTTAATTTTTTGTTACTTATTTATATAAAACAATTATCCAAGTTTCAGAAAAAATTACATGGAATTACTTTTATTGAAACAATTTTATACAGACAGCTCCAAAATCAGCATCAGGGATACCGGACGGTATAGGAGTTTTCCTGGTATTTGGACCCCCAACATCATCCAAAACTTATTTATCTCGTTAATTTTGTTATGCAGTCATGCAATGGGAGGTTCCCCAGTATATGAAATAAAAAAAAACGCACAAGAATATGTACAAAAATAAAAATTATTATTCAGGTACTTAAAAGTCAAAAGATTGTGAAAATGCCCCATATACAAAATTATCACAATGTCAAATAATAATTCCTGCGAAACTTTCACTCTCAATTACAGCGTTACAATGTCTTCCCATGGAGTAAACCAATTTTTTTAGTTCTGAAGATATTATAATGTGATAACAAGATTGAGTCATTGCTTCTATTAATTGGATGTTATTGCTACGTTGCTTCCATGTAACAAGTTTCTTTAGCCGGCTCCACAGATTTTCAATTGTGTTAAGGTCTGGGGTATCTCCGGGCCGTTTGAACACAGGATTATGATTATCTTTAAATAGCTTTTTGTACATAGCAACATGACATGAAGCTTAATTCTGTTGAAATTAAAATGCTTTATTGTTTCGGACATGAACCCATGCGGAAAGCTTCATCGTGATTGAAATATTTCAGTTATGAATTTTTGGGCATTCATGTCCCTATCAACCACACGAATTCAGTGCACATATTTTATTCTCATACAACCCCAAATCAAAACTGGCTGGGTGCTTTACGGTGTGTGTAATCCAATAAAGAATCAAATATTCTCCGACTCTTCTCCTTACGTATTTTATGAAATCACTACTAAACAGGGAGATTTCGGTCTCATCAGACGAGATAATACTATTAAATTGTTTCTCTCTCCAAATATCATGAGCTTTAGCCCAGTTTAATCTGTGCAACCTTTGTCGAAGATATAAAAACGGCTCTTTCCTGAAATTCTAGCATTTATACAAAATCCTTGCAGTCTACGACGAATAGTCTATGCTCTCAATATCGCATTGCCTTGTGCTTTTTCACCTTGTATATAGCCTGGCAATTTTCACCTGTCACCAATGCAAAGTCTCATAATTCTTCTATCATCACTTGCTGTTTTACTCCTTTTACTGCTTTTACCAGTTTGGTTTCGTAGTGTTTGGTTTTGTATTCTCCTTGTACTGCTTCGAAAATTAAAAGTAACAAATTTGGTTATATTTCCACAAATTTGCCTAATTTTTTTATAACTGCAGGCTTCGGAGCGATCTCTTTTTATAGAGGCTAAATTAAAACTTTTACCGCCACTATTTCCTTAACCCCTTAAGTATCACTTAGTATTTGGAAAAACCATAAAAAAGTACCTAATTTTTTTATTACAGAAATTGAATAATTATAAGGTTTCCAAATAAAATATGCAATTAATTTTTTAAGACGAAAAAAAAGAAGCTATAGGACAAATTCGAATTTGTAGAAAAGCCATCTTTCGGAAATTCTGCGTCTTAATGTTTGTTTTACACCATACAAATTAATGCGAATAAGACCTTTATTTTTCACATCTTAGATCCTTATTTATCATCATCACACAAAGTTTTACAAACAATATTCGAAATAATATGCATACATTAAATTTTGATTATTAATCATTTTTTTTTTTAGTGTGATATATTTTGAAACATGCAATACAAAGTCCAACATCACAATCAGTGCCAATAAACAAACAATAACGGTAATATTCAAAGACTTCAGACGAAATGCCAGTTAATTGTTTTTGGTTTCAAAAGTTTTCCAGCAATTAAATCTCCAGACCGGAAATATTGCGGGTACGCGAAATAACGAACGACACCTCAGCCCGAGATATCGAGGGGAGCGAGAATTATGAGGTTAAGAAAATTTTCCTTTTAGATTTACCTTGGAAATATCGTAGAAACTCACTTCGTGGTCAGCTATTTACTGCGGTTCTTTTTGTAATTCGCCATAAAAATAATTTTATAAAATTTGGGGTGGCTAAAAATCTGACTACTCCGAAGATTGTAACTGTAACCTTGTTCACTTAATATTTCTATTTTACATCGTTTTTTAGGGAAGTAGTCAACTACTTTTGCCATAAAAAAAAATCAAATGTTTTACCGCCAACTCTAATCTCAGTCAGATAAAGAATTCAGAAATGTCCTCCTCACAGTCCTCAAATGTCTCCCAAAACATGACAACGAACAGTTGAATCCTACTGTTACCGTACTGACATATTCTTTGGCTGTATTAAAATAAATGAAAGATACTGAATATTAATCTAACCAATTTGTGTTTCTTTTTTCTTGTTTTTTCTTTTTCCTCTACAACTTTTGATTAAATATTAATAATTGAACCATATTTATTTCATTACATTCTTACTTAACCCTAGATCTACCGGGAATTTTATTCAAGTTTTAATAAAACGTTCTGCACCAGAATTTTTATTTAAAACTATTTAACTTATTTATTTACCTTATTTTTGTCTGGTTGATATACTTAGTTTATTTTAAAGAAATTTCTGGTTTGAATGAATATTTTGTATGTACCTGTCGGGTCCAATGGACCCGTCTGGTAGACGGAGGGTTAAATATCTGTCTTTGCAATGATGTATAACTCATAGCTGCCAACTTTTACGCTTTTCTGTACCACTAAAATTTAATAGAAAATTTACCCTTATTTAACCATCGAAATCTGCAAATTAAATAAGGTAAAAATTTCTGTTAAATGTTAGTGGTAACAAAAAAGCGCCAAAGTTGGCAGCTATGATAATTTTATGGTTATTACTTAAACATAAAGTTATGTTAAGAGACATCAAACCAAAAAATATGCCTTTCCAAAAAAGTTTTCCACAAGTTTGGTAAGTTTTGTAGCTGCAATACAAACTGCAATGCGGGTAATTTTTTAATCATAACTCAAACACAATTATTTACTAATATTGCTTTCATAATGTTTAAATATGAAAACCTAAATGCAAAACTATCACGTTAGACTTCGAAATCGGATATCCTATATAAAAAGAATCATTTAACAACACTGAAATGTAAAATAGATATTTGTAGTAAATGCATCTATTGGTTTAATTTTAGTTTACCACTGTCCTAGTAAGTGTAACCACATAAAAAAAAATCACTACACCTTTTGATATGTTATACCAGATGCCATACCGATCCAATGCGCTGCATTTGCATGGCATGAGATCTTTTAATTTTTGGGGGAAAATGAATCTTCATTTTTATAAAAATTTTGGTAAATTATTGATGAGTAAGTCATATGATTATACTTTAAATCACATTTTTCTAAAGTGAGTGTAAACTAAAAATAATTAAATCAGGGATGAGAGCGCTCCGACCCAAATGACTGATTGCTACCACTAAATTTTAATCATATTTCTCGCTTTATTTTATGTCAAAATTTCTCAGATTTAATAAAGCAAATAATGAAAATAAGTTAAAACTGGTGTGAATGAATAAGAACAAAAAATCTTCTTAAAACACCATCAAAATTTTTTAAATGCGCTAGGCCTTTCGAAAGATCTGAGTCTTTCTTCGTCAGGCGCAAAGAAGACGTGCTTCTACTATGAAAGCAGCAGTCTTCTGGTTGCTGCTTTCATAGTAGAAGCACGTCTTCTTTGCGCCTGACGAAGAAAGACTCAGATCTTTCGAAAGGCCTAGTGCATTTAAAAAAATTTCATGGAGTTTTAAGAAGATTTTTTGTCCTTAAAGCAAATAATACTATTAAAATTTAGTTGTGAAAATCAACCATTTGGATCGGAGTGCTCTCATCCCTGTTAAATCGATTTATTCAAAGAAAACAAAAATAAAGATGTAGTGAACAATATACCGTTATTTACCTTTATCTTTCTTTTTCCCCCAAAACAGTTTATTTTCTATCTTTAGAAACTTTGTTAAATCCATACAAAATTTTATATCTTACAACTTAATAATATTTTTAAATTATGAGTACTTATATGACATCCTCAGGTCCATGCCTGGTGTTCATTTGAACCACCAACGTTCCATATTCTAGGAGGGGTTGCTGTGAAATACGAATAGAATGGCAGATTTTAATGTAATAGATTTTACCCACGAAGGTGTGTCAATAAAGTCAACAGAATAAAGATTGGAAAAGCAGATTGTTTATGTTGAGCTTCTGATGCTTGAATTTTCTTAGCCGTTTTTTCGAAAAAGAGGCACCACTTCCTTTCCCAGGTTTGAATTTCTTCTTGTCCAATGGATTGGTAGTCATATGCGAAATATATCTTTTTAAATATAAATGTTATTATGAAGTATTTACAAGAAACGCATGATGCATTTTTAATTAAAAAAAACTTTAAATAAATTTTATTTCCATTTTTAATTCATTGCTCGTGGATCAGTTTGTCTTTAAAAAAATCTGATAGAATTAAAAATTTATAATTTGTACATTGAAATCGAGAAAACTTCTGTAATTGAAGTGTACTATAGATGTCGTTGATTTTTTCCAAATATTTTTTTACCATATACCAAATTTTTCAAAAAAATCCAAATACAGTAGTACGTGCAATATTGTGTATGCTAAATTGGCACTAATCAATAGATATATGGATACAACCCCTCATTTTTTGCTTCATTTTGGGAACCACGGATTTTGAGCTTATTATATAAACGATTATTATCAGACTTTTCAAACTATGTTTTTGAGACTTTTACAAAAATTGCTCTATACATTTAGCTAACACATTATGCACATTATATTTTGATTGCATTCGCGCATGCGGAGTGAAATATTTTTTAGTAAACCTGCTTATTTTTCATCCAATTTTTATTATGTTTTAATTCTGATTGAAGTGTATTGTGTACAATGTTTTTCGTCATATTTTCTGAAAAGAACTGTTCTTTATATTAAGAATTCTGCAAATTAGAAGCAAAAAACTTGGCGAAATTTGGGACTGTTTTTATAAAAACCTTAATTTCTCTACGAGTATATATGCTATCCTCATAAAAATGAACACAGTATATTACAATAAGCCACCTATTAATAATATCGATTTTAAACGCTTTTGCTCCATCAGTTTTTACAGGGTTATCCAAAAGATATTCGTCCTTTTTCAATTTTTTGACGGTCCCCTATGGAGTTTCGGGAAGAAATCTTCGCGGAAATATATGACCTATACTATACTGTTCACACACTGCAGTTTCAGGTTAATTACTCATGTATTTTTCTAGATATTTAACAAAACGTCAAAAATCGCCAGTGATCGGTAACCTTTACCATATAGTGTATGCATCAATAGACCTGATCAGGTGTATGGATCCCTTCGAATGGGCTAAACGTATAGTGTAACAGTTGTAAACAGTTAATATGGCGTGAAAATATTACAAATTTGCAGTAAATTTGCAGTATCTTTGATTACTTGTTTCCGTTAATTTGCAATAAATTTGATACAGCATGAATTTAACTTGCACGACTAGTTAGCTGCAAGTTCAAAGTTTGGTGACTTCGGCGTTTGCATTATCTTGCTGCAGTCTTGTTATGAACTTTCAGTCTTGTCATGCTGAACTCGCTGCAACTTTCAAGCAAGACTTCTGAAAATTTTCTGCAAATTAAAAATGGTATGTGGGGTAGTATATTTCTATTTGAAGTTTTGAGGTTTTATTTATTTAATTGTTTTGCTTTCAATTAAAACTAGGGAATAATCCCAGGTATTCCTGGGTTGCAGAATGTAGATTAAAACATTTCTGTTTAATTGATAACTGTAATAGATTTTTTACATTCAGTATATATTTTTTAGAATGGTCACTAACAATACTAAAAATCATATTTATATGAAAAATAACAATTATGCGTTTTCGAAATTTATTAAAACCGATACTTTCGTATTGGCCTCGCACCAGAAATTAACAGATGAAGAAATCACCAAATATCACTATTTCAGGGATGCAAGCGCTGCGCCACAAATGGCTGATTGTCACCGCTATATTTTAATAATATTCTTCGCTTCATTAAATCTCAGAAATTCTGTCAGTAAATAAGGCGAGAAATACTATAAAAATGTAGTGGTAGCAATCAGCCATTTGATACGCAGCATTTGCATCCCTACTATTTACAATCAGACTTTTGATTTAATCGTTTCATTAGTTTATCCGCATAGTTAGATTACATGTCCTAAATCTGTGCCTTATTTATATTTTATTGCTTTATTTTTGATCGATGAATGTTTTAATTTCGCTATGGAACATAAGCACGAGCCGTTAATTCCCAAATTGGCTCAGCCAAGCTCAGCAATCTGATTGGCTAAAACTGATATTTATATAGTAGAAAATTATGTTTATTTTCTTATGAAGTAGTGTAATGTAAAATAGAATGCAATTATAATGACTAAAATTGATTTATTTTGTTAAATTTGATCAAAATCACCGCAAAGTAATCCAAAATATTAATATTAACGAACAATTAGATCGCTGATTCGGTTGAGCCAATTTGGGATTTAACGGTTCGTAACATAAGCTGGAAACAAACAATGAATTATTTATAATAATTTATGTGCAAACGAATTTATCTTCTATTATTATCTGCGCGCAATATAAATAGATTTAGCAAAATATTCATGCTTGAAAACTATTTTAAAAGCAATAAAAAATGAGTAACTGGCGATAAAGTTTTCAAACAAATTTCGATACAGATTTTTTAAAAAATGCATTCGAAAGTATATTGTATTTCCTATTCGAAGGTGCAAAAATTAAAAATGTGCGATGTTTAGATGTTTAATAATTTGCAGTAAAAGTTATATTTCCTCGTCTGCATGCTGCGTCAAAATGACGTCAGCGTTAACCACGGACACGTTTGTCGTTTATACTATAGATACAAACGTTTATTTTTGTAGGATTCCATAGCTAAAACGTTTATAACCAATGATTTTTAGGATTTTCCTATTTTTTTTTTCTGTTGTAGCAGCTAATTTTTGACTCACAACGGGAAGTACGACGTCAAAAAGAGTTTAACCAGAGTTGCCAAGTCTCCGGCTGTTTGCACACCCTATTATCTTAGAGAAAATGTTGTTTTTTTAAATCGAGTAAATGTTACAATTAAATAAAACAACATTTTCTGTATTAAAATACTGGTATTCAAAATGCCGGAGACTTAGCAGCTCTGGTTTAACCTTCTTTATAGAATAAGATAATTTTAATTTTTTTTTTAAGAAATAATTTTAAATATTAATAAAGAGCAGATTTTAAGGAAACTTCTTAATGACGATATCACTGACACATTCAAAATAGTAATGTGTTTATATAGTAAATGCGTTTGTAATGCGTTTAAAAAGTCGGTATAATGTGGCGAAAAAAATACGAACTACAGTGAATAAAAACCTTCCGTTTTTATAGATAAAATTCGAACAGTGTCTTATAAAAGAAAAGCTCTGTTGAGATTAAGGATTGTCTAGATCATAAATCGGGAGTCTTTTAAGAAATTGGGGTAAAATTTTTTCAAAGCGTTTTAAAAATAAAGATTATGCGTTTTCGTAAAAACATGATTTCATAAACAGTAAATTACGAAAAGATTTCTATCTACAAAAATATGATTATACTTGTTTAGAACTGCTCCCCTACAATTTATATGATGCTGTAAGAGTAATAAACTATCTGTTTAAATATCTGAGAATAATTTATATTATAAAGAAAACATGATCTTGATGGCATATTGACGGTGCAACATTTGACGATAAAATTTTGCTTATACTGCATTTTTGTTTTAACTTCTAAACAATGCACTATTTAATATTTTTCATAGTCGAATAGGGAAAAAAATGTTCTGTCAAATGCAATTTGTTTGAAAACTGTATCTCGATTTACTGATATCTTTATACTTAAAAAAAATTCATTATTTTTATTTATATTTATTGCAGGCAGCCCGATTATGAATGATTAGCAAGCTTTCACATAGCAATATAACTACACTGCTCAAAACAATTATGGGGGCACACAGTTTTAACAAAATTACGCAAATATTTGTACGGATAAGTAACGCAAAATAAAATATCCATAATTTAAAGCGTAGTAGAAAGAAGAAAACAGATGAAGAAAACTTCACATGCAATGTTTATGACGTCAAAAACTAGAAAAAGCAGATAAGTGAAGTAATTGAAAATTCGTAGAAACGTCTATTTCGCTGTCTCAGTTGTAAAATACAATTGCTCAGCTTTTATTTTGAGAAGAAGTGGCTCGAAAATGTTACAACAACGTGATTTACCTGAATCCATGGCTTGGAGTATCATCAGTCGAATGCGGGCAAAAACAACGAAGTGCAGTGGACGCTGTTTGAGTCGCAAGTAGTGTGAATGCAAGGCTGTGTAATCGATCCTAAGAAACAGGAACTGTTAGACGTCGACCAGGGCAAGTGCAGCCATATGCTACCAGAGAAACTGGCGGAAAATATATACTGTTACCAGCTCGTCGAGACGGAACAGGCAATGCACGAAGGGTGTCCAGCCAAACAGTCCGAATAAGATTCATCAGGGTGATATCTATGCAGTTTTCAATGGTCTGTATTCCGTTAACCTCAAGTGCGGCCCAAAGAAGGTGGGCAACTGAACATCGAGATTGGATGCAATTTGATCACGGTTAAGTGCTGTTTACAGACGGGTCCTCAATTAGTTTGGATTTCAAATCCGACGTTTTTTGGTATGGAGAGTAAGGGACACTCGAAATAATCCCACATCCGTTCGTAAAAATCACATTACAGACATTGGGTTGATGGTATGGGCTGGAATCTGCACAGGTGGACGTACGGATCTGCATATCATTCGGAATATCACTTTGACGGCCCAAAGTTATACAGACGAAATACTGAGACCTCATGTCGTATTTTACGCTGCAGCAATGGTTGATCCTTTGTTTCCATGCATGATAATCCCAGACTGCATACAGCTCGTCTTGTGAAGAACATGCTTAAAGTTGAAACAATACAGTGTATGGGGTGGTCAACATGCCTGCCCTGAATCCGATCGAGCATGTTTGGGACAAACTTGGAGGACGCATTGCAGCGAGACCAAGGCCTCCTTTTACTGTCCGGGACTTAGATGTTGCAATTCTTCAGAAGTGGAACAGTACTCCCCAAAGTCTTATCCATAATGTCATCAAATCCATAAAAAACAGATCTACAATAGTTTTATCTATTTGAGGGAACCACACGCCATATTAAATATCTTGCATCATTCTTAAACAATACTTTTTCCGTCATTTATATGTAACCAAATTATTGCCCTAAACCATCTTTTCATGTTATTTCTATCGTTTCAAATAATTAAAAATATCTTACAATTTTTTGCAACTTCTTTACTGTATTGCAATTGCAGATTGATACACGTATACTCTATATTTTATGTCTATGCATGGCTATCTCGCACAGTTATTTTCGCTTTTTTGCTTGCTCCCCTAATTTTTTGTGAGCGGTGTAGTTGAATATTTGTTTCTAGCTAATATCATTTAACGAAATTAAAAATACATCAGAAAATAAACAAAATAATATAAATGAAATGCAAATTGAGAAGACACGTAATCGAACTACGCACTTAAATCACTAATACCATCTTAATCAAAAACTCTGCTGTGTGTAGCGAAAACGTTGGCGATTTCTTGCGTTATTTACTCCTGACATGCGGCTAATACGCTTAATAAATTTAAATCTTAAAGGTTAATAAATTTAAATATCGCTTTTAATAACATTTAAAAGTTTATTTAATTACATAATTGGTATATTTTATATAAAAATGCTTTTCGTGTTGTTACTGGGCAATATAAATAATATATTTAAACGCAAAAATCTATTAGAGTTTACCATTTAAAAATAATATTATTCACCTATGTCTAGTGTTGAATCACCTTTTTTACCGTATGGATTTGTATTTTTATGTATTAATTTATTTTAAACAATTTCATTCAATTTTGATTTATTTACAATAACTAATGTCAAACTTAATAGGGTACCTTAACCCCTTGACGGGTGGTGGGATATAAACTTTATAACACTTAGTTTTTATCACAATTTGAAGAAGAATTTTTAAGTAAAATTTTCCTTTTATAACTTTGTTGAAGAAAATCTGTAAAATTACATTGCCTTATTTTAAAAGATAAATTTTCGAAAATTCTGATGTGAATTCATCACTACAGAAACACATTCACTTGTCCCAGAAATGCTTAAAAGAAATCATAAATTAATGAATAACTATAATATTGGACTTCGTTTTAAAATATTTGTGTTTGATGTTTTGCATTGCAGATGGCAGCACATTATCTATGCTTGGAGGATTTAGCCCATCAAATCGATTCCCAGTGGTTTCCCACTCAAAATGATGTCCCTTTTGCTAGAAAAGTAGGAAGGTTTTGGGGGAAAACTTTACCCAGAAATGAAGAAGCAGTCGACAAATACAACGCCTAAAGGAAGATTAGATTATATTGATTCTTTAACATCTCTAGACTCCCCCTCCCCCACAAGTCGTTCTTTTGATATAACCCATTTCTATAGGTCAACTTTTTTCTTTAATTTACTTATCACTAAACACATGCCAACGCATATTTATTTATTTTCTTGTTTCCTTTGAAAGATAGCAACCAAATATTGCTAAGGAGTTTTAAATAATTTTGTCTCTTCGAAAAAATATGCTTGAAAATATTGTGAAAAAAATAACATTTTAATATAAAAAAGGAAAATAGGTTAATCCCTTAAGAGTGCTGGTTACTCAGCTTCCGATGTCCCTTCACTAATGTAAAATCTATGATCATTTGATGCATTGGTATATTTAAAATATCGCCTGGGGAAATTAATATTTTTAGCTTCTATTTTTGTGTACTATTCCTAAAAGATACCTCTTTCTTTCTTAGTTCTCAAAATATTTCTAAAGTATAGACTTAATTTTATATGAAGTGTTAAAATCTTACTCACAGTTCGCCAGCTTTTAACACATAAAATATTAAATTCAGCATAGATTTTTGAAATATTTGAAAAATAAGAAAAAAGAGACATCGTTTAAGAAGAGTACACAGAAAAAAGATGTTAAAAAAGAATTTCCTGAGAAGATATTTTAAATATACAAATGCATCAAAAGTCCATAGACTTAACATTACGGAGGAGAATTCCGAAGCTGATTGACCAGCACCCTTAACCCTTTAGCGCGCAGCTTAGCATATATGCAAACAAAAGTGCTTTGAATTTAATAGATTTTTTTTTACTCGAATATACCTAATTCACACCAGAAAATTAAAATACGTAGCAATATATGATTTAATTAATAAGAGACATTCCGTTTTTTAAATAAAGCGAAATTAACCGTTGAAACTTTCTGGTGTAAAGTCAGATTCTCTGAACTACGTAATTTCTAGAACGTATTCTATCATGGGAATTAAAGGGTTAAATGTTAAGTTTTATAAAATAAATAATAATTTAAAATAAGGTATTCGGAGACATACTTATTCAAATATTAGTTTTTACTTGTATTGCAGATGAGCAATAGAAGAAAAAATTGACGTATTATATGAAAAATGTGTCTCTGATTTTTTTCATTATTTTTCCTGTGTAATAAACCTTTCAGAGAATCATATATAATTTTTTCGAAACAAAATAAAGAACCGCGCATTTAAAGGACCCAATAACTGTAGTCTACTTAAAAAAAAAAAAAAAAAAAAAATCATGTTATTTGATTGCCACCACTTTTTTAAGTAGAAATATTCAGCTTATTTAATGGCAGATAAAATGATGCGAGAATAAAGCCAATTACTCTATTAAAAAAAAAAAAAAAAAAAAAAAAAAAAAACTGAATGGAATCAAACAATCTGAATAAAATAAGTAGCCTACACAGCCCGTGAAAATCACGGATATGAGAATTAAGGGGGTTAATTTAAAGAAATATTACATTTTTTCTTCAATTTATTTATCAAAATAACAAATGCAAATTAAGATATTTAGTTGCCCCATCCCCTTTATTTATTTAGCTTTAGTTTTAATCATAGTAACCAAGTATCAGGAATTTTTTTGCAGGAATATTTCTCTTTTCGAAATTAGGAAATTCAAAATAATCTAACCTTTAATATAATAAACAAAAATATACATTAAGTCCAAGAAATGTTATATTTTTCGTTAATTTATTTATCACACTAACACATGCACGTTAGCATGGAATATATTTAGTTCATTTCTTTCTTTATTTAGGTATTTTTTAATATATCAAACAAATATTATGAAAGATTTTTTAGATATTCTTGCTTTTGGATGCTTAAAAATTTTGGCAGTTTCTATTAATATGGAAATCGAAAATATGTTAAATCCAAGAAAGATTGCATTCTTTTTAAATTTATTAATCCCAATAACATATGGATCTTAACATATTTTCTTTCTTTCTTTATTTAAGCATGAGACTATTAAGATATATAGACATATACAAAGATACTAGCTAAAGTACCCGGCGTTGCCCGAAATTTCAACACTAGAACTACCCTTAGCGGTCATTTTCACGGCTGCCATATGGATATGTTTTGGTTCAAACCAGGAATTTATTATAAAGTAATTTTGAAAGCAAAGGAGAAAAACGTTAAATAATAAAGTTAAAGTATTTTAAATCAAAATTCCGGTGTGAAATATTTTTATAAAACTTGACTCAGATTTCCGGCAGTTTTAGTGTTAAGAATGTTTGCTTTGAAAAATAAATTTCGAAATTAAACTTACAGCATAGAACAAACAATAATAATAATAAAAAAAAAACAGTCGAAGTTTTATACACATTAATCAAATGGTAACTCAATATAAAAATGTATAAATTTATAATAAAATGTAATCATCTGTCGGCCTACTATCTAGTGCAGTTTTGAAACTTTGAATATAATTGTTATATAAAAAGATTGTAACTCTAAGATAATACCCGTATGTGTTCCCAGAATGGTTGTGCAACGATATTGAGCATTTTCCCGTTCATTATAAATTAGGTGTTTAAATTCTAAACGCAAATAAAAGCAATAAAATGCCTGAAAATTGTTTCAAACCAATAAATAATGTTAATGTTGATTTCAAAATCTAACGAAACACTTTCTTGATTAGCTAATGTTCTTTCAAATATAACTTTGCATATAAACAAAGCACATGTGTTGCCATTCCAAAAAAATAACGATTGCGTGTTAATTTACGTAATTTCCACTCTTTTATTTTCATTTAATATGGACGGCAGATTACCTACTTACTTAGTAAATATAATCTGTGATCTGGATTAAGACCTAGATTAAAACTTTTTGATAAAAAGTTGTTTCTGAGTATTTTGTTATTTAAATATTTTTTTCATGATTAAAGAAGAATGGCAGCACAAAATTTCTATTAACTAACTTTATTTAAAAAAAAATCTGAAATCTTTATTTCAGTTCTTAACTAAGAATCGGCTCTGGGGACCTAAATCTTTTAGGAAATTCTACAATACATGCATGCACACACGTATATATATGGAATAGATTTAAAAATGGCGAAAAAAAATTCAGAGAACCTCAAAATGTCAAAATATGCCAAGATTTTCATAATCGGGTTTTTAACCTGTTTCAATATGTTTTTTCAAACTCATATGACGTTATATATATTCACCGGCTGACGTCCATCATATTTCCAATATGACGTAATATTAACTTTTTTCTTTTATAATTCGTCAAATTATTTATTTCATTTTTATTTTTCACGTGGAAATCTTGAAATAGAAAAGCAATTGTTGTTGTAAGAATTTTATTGTGGATTTTTAATTGTTGGCAACTGCTATAACGAAAAACATTTAAATTTGATAGGAAATTGCTGTTAATTTGGTGGCTTTTTATTAATTAAAAATTAACTATAAATTATTTCGATTCCGGATTATTTTAGTTGCCTCATGTGCTTTAATACACATGTACGTAACATTTCATAATTCTGGCTTCCAATCTGTGGATTTGTATAGAATTACAGACAGACAGACAAATTTTCATTTTTATATATTTGATATACAAAAAAAGAATTTAAAAACAAAATTCACCTTTTCGAAATTATACGTCTTAAAATATTGTGAATTTATACAATAATAATAATAATAATAATAATAATAATATGCCAAGTCTGTACATTGTTTTATATTACAATTCTCTTTACTTTATGTATCAAAAACCAACATGCAAGTTAACATATTCAGTATATACTAAAAAGATAGCCCGCCAAAAATGACGGAATACGTGATTTAAAGATATGTACAACACACGTGCAAGAATATGAGTTTTTCTCGCTTGTTCCGCAGTGATAGATGAAAATAACAGATTTTAAAAACGAAACTTCATTTATGGAAAACTGTAATATAGTAGAAGACCACTAATCCACACAGCTTGGTTCCAAGTGTTGTGCGGATTTGAGGCTTTTTGCGGATTACAGGTCATGTCTATGTTATAAAATTAGATATATGGTTTCTTTATGCTAAATAAATTGCATAAATTTTGAAAAAAAAATGCGTGTGTATATGGAATGAAAAAGCGAATAGATTGCCAGAAAATATGTTACCAATTTTCCTTCTTCGCCAAGACAAAGAAAGCGGAAAAGTACCGAGAATTTGACTTTTGTATCCGACTATATAAATTGTGGTACTTTTCCAGTATAGGGACTTTGGGGTACTTTTTTAAAGTTTGTCATAATTTGGGCTTCAGAAGTGAGATTTTATGCCAAATGATATAAACAGCTATGAAAACAAAATTAATGAGCTTTTAAGTTTATTTATATTATCTATAAACTTTTTATTCATATCTATATTATTGTTGGTTTTTTTTATACAATTTACTTCGGTTTGTATACAAAAATAGTTAAAGGGCTTCTTTATATTAAATAAATTGTATAAATATTGAAAATTACTTGTGTATATGAAACAGTAAATAAGTTGCTAGAAAATACGTTGCCAAATTTCATTTTCTCTATCTCGCCAAGGCTCCTATGCTGGAAAAGTATCTAAAGCACATTAAAATCGGGCAGTTAGGAGTTCAGATAGTACAGCGCCGTATATTGGCTGTTATGTTATTAGTAGTATCGGGATCAAGATGTAAAGACGTACATTTTCGTCTATTACACTTTAAATTCTCACCCATAGATTTTGGAAAAAAAAAAAACCCTTTAAAAACGCGGAGTTTAAATTGAATTTCGGTGACCTCGATTATGAAATATTAATCGTTTTAAATGATAATTTCGTCAAATTAGCTAGCTATCGCCAAGTTGGCTTCATATATGACAACTCATCTTTGTCTCCAAATTTGGCGATATTTCGTCAAATGTGGTGGTATTTCGCCAAGTTGGTCAAAATTTGGTGTTACTGTGGTAACTTTGCATTAGTAATTTTCAACAATCACTCATTATAATGAGGCGGTCCTACCAGAATTGTGAGGGACACACTGAGACTTGGATTTTATATAAATAGATGCTTATATTTTTTATTAATAGCAAGTACTATTATGAAGAAAAATTCTGACTTCGAAATCAGATGCTTTAAAATATTGTAAAATTTTTTTTACATTAAAAAAACTTATAGTAAAAACAACACATAGCAGTTTTTTAATACATTTCGAAAATAAAAAAAATCTAATAAAGATTACTTTTTCCTTTATTTTATCTTTTTTTCAAAACTAAAGTAACACATGTAGGTTATTATACTTACTCGCTATTTCTTTTTTCAAAGATATCAAGTACATATTATAATTTTTTTAGATGTTTTTCAGGTTATGTTCGGAATTTCATATTATTTTATAGAGGTTATATCTTAAATGATATACTTGAATATGTATAGGAGTACCTATAAAGATAAAAAAAATAGAATATGTATAAGAATGCCTATAAATATAGAAAAATATAAACATGCAGAGATGGAGAATCTGCGTACTAGCAAACCAAATGTCATCATTAATTTTTAGTTGTATTCTGTATCTTACTTAATCACATAAATTCTGTATTTAAACAAGGCGAAGAATACTTTGTGACAGGTGGGGTCAGTGTTGCCAGTGGACTACTTTTTTAAAATTCGGACTTCTTGATTGGCGCCAATTTTCTGAAATGGTGAAATTCCCCTTGTTTTCGCTTTAATTAATATGTAATTAAAGAAGGTAAAATTTAACGTTTCAGAAAAGTGGTGCCAATTATGAAATCTGAATTTTAAAAAAGTAGCCCACTAGCATGGGTTACTCTGTGACATCTAGTCTAGTTCTCCTATTTCGAATTTCCCACTCCGTCCGCTGTGGTTGGAAAGAAAACAGCATTACCAACTGTCCTAGTACGGTGTGCCACATCACATAAACGATTATTTCCCGAAGCTCTAACACGAAATATGCGAACTAGACCAAGTGTCACAAAGCAACCCCACAAGTCATAAAGTCACACCAACTTTCGGTACTGTTAAAAATTAGTGGTGACAATCATGCTGCTGGTGCGCATCTTTTCCATCACTGAACATGTGAAGGGAAATTAACACAAGCAATTATTTAATACACATTGCAAGTTACATGAATTTTCTTTACAATTGTAGAAATGCAAATATAATTATGTATTTTTAATTGAAATACGATGTTTTATTGAAATCAGAACAATAAATAAGATTAAATTTATATGTAAAAATAAAAACGCGAAAAAAGGGGAGGAGGGGAAACTAGTATTACTAATAAAATTGTATTATTAAAAAAAAAAATAAAGTCATTCAAAAAATATTATTTATGTTTTCCTTTAATTTATTTAGCCTGAGATCTTTCACACGTTTACGACACATGCAGGATTTCAAATGAATTTTTCATATAAAGATAACGATTTAATTACAATCAAGCTTTATTCATATATTTTTATGTTTAATGGATCTATAAGTGTCAGTGAAAGAGATTATACTACCCCGGCCAACTCCCACAAGTAAAAACGAATAGAAATCTTTACCATATTTGTGAGAGAAATTTTCAATGAATAAGCCGCTAAAATAAGGCGAAAATTTCTGTTAAAAATTTACTAATGGAAGTTTGCTTCTGCAGTAATCAGAAACTGTTGATCCGATGTAAAACAATAAGCCGACATCTTGTGACAACCTCCTCAGTTATTTTATGCGCAACTGGTAGACTCTACACTATATGTCCCCTATTCTTTAGTCATAACTCCATTACCAAAATTTACACACATGGAAATTTGTGGCAGATCGCTCTTGAAAATATCCTAGTATGGTAAATATTAGTTTTCAGGTAGTGGTAGATATATATCCTATAGAAAACAGGTGGGGAATCTTGGTTCGTCAAGTTTGTGCCAAAACAAAGCAGTCTGACTCGATTGTTGAACTAAAAGCAGCCATTTTGTTAATACGGAAATAAATACACATTTCCATATGCAAAACCCTGCCAAATCCTTCCCAAACCGTTTTGTGGAGGTCATCATTATTAAGGTGCAACAAAGTACTAATAATTAATGAACAAATCATTTACATCTGTAATTTAGATTTTAAATATACTGGTACTAAACTTTTTTCCACCAAATTGTATTATCTCTAGATTAATTTTTGCATATTTTTTTTAAATATATTATTGTCCTATTAAAACAAAAACAAAAAAAAAAAAAACTTGTATAACTTTATGTGCATAATTTTGCAATGATATTGTTTGTCATCAAAGTAAGTGTTTTACTGTTTTTGTTGGTGCTCCTAAACTTTTTTCCAGTACTGTACAATGAGTAAAAAGGCAGTTTAAAGGATTTAAATGATTTTAAAATGATACAGTTTCTCACGATCTGGGAAAAACTGGAATAACGTTAGATAAATGTAAATCGTAAAACTATTACGTTTACACTTAATTGAAATATTATAATAAGAAAATTTAGCACTGGAAATTTACGTTTCTGTGAGAATGTCCCAATTTTTTACAGCTTTCTACTTTTATTTATCGAATATCGAAACTATCCCAATAGATACCTGGGGGAATGAGAAAACATAAAAACAATATCAGCTCTCTCATTGGGTCCAGAGGCAAGATATTCTTGGGTCTCTCTCTCTATTTTTTTTATTAAAAAATGATGCTTCAATTTTTTTGTGGAATCTGTAACCTGTAATGACACGGGCGATTTGTAGTCACATAAAACACAGGTTGCATACCAAGGCATTTTAAAGTGTAAATAGCAGCTGATAATGTTATGCTTGTGTAGTGCAATGTCCTATATCAGCATAAAAATAATACATATCAAATGTGTGAAAAAAAGACATTGAATTCGAATTAATATAATACCGACGGTTTGTAGTAGCGCAAAGACATGGGCGGAGCATTCCATGCGCCAATCCTTTATAACCCCTTGAAGGGCACCGGTATATGTTATATATCACTTAACTTTTATTCCCAAAAGTCACATTCTCATCAGAATTTAGAAATTAAATTTTGTTTCATATAATGTACGCGAAGAAAATCATTTACATAGTTGCATATAAAGTTGTTCATAAATACCGGTGTCAATCAATCATTTTAACATTTTAGCAACGGAAGTGGTTTGCCCCTGAAAGGGTAAGTCTCAAATATCAACTTTTGATACTAAAGCAGAAGCGCGTCTAAAATCTATTATTAAAATAATTTAATTAAGAAAGGAGAATAAATTACAAAAATACAAGTACTGCGTATTCAGTACACAAGTGCTAAAATACCAATAAAAGTAACGAATGCAAAAAAAAAAAAAAAAATGCGAACTTCAACATTAAGCATTGGCTGAATATTGAAAGGCATTTGGAAATAGGGTAAATGAAGAGCAGATGTCAATCAGATGCTTTTTAAAAATTAGCTACTGTTTTTTCACTGGGTAGCGCAGCAGTACGCCGTCCGTGTCTTTAATCCTCTACTGCCCGCTATAAGAAATTACAGTGGAAAAAAAATGTTTATTTGTCTTATTTATGCTGCTGTGGGTCAAATAAAGTAAAAATAACAAAAGAAAAATGAGATTTTGTTATATTTTGAAGGATTTCTGTGTAGTATCATACTAGCTGCCCAACTAAGTTTCCCGGTTTCACATATGGATGGCGCTAACGAATAATGTAGTCGACATACATGTCTTAAGTTGTGTTTATTTAATAGTTTGGGCATCTGTTAACAGTAACCAGTCGTAATTCGAACACATATCGCAAAGCAAAAAGTTTATTCTAACATCCAAGATGTCGCGTTTTGTGCCAAATGAACAACATTTGCGGAAGTTTTGCTTTTTTTCATTAATTTAAAAAAAATAATAATGCAGCTGAAGCACTTCGTTTGCTTGAGAAGGCCTTCGGCGAAGATGCACCAATGAAAACTACCTGTGAAGATTGGTTTAACCATTTGAAGGGCGGTGGCTAGACATATAATCTTAATTCCAAAACTGATAAATGGAACAAAGAATATTTTAATAAAATTTTGCTTTTGTAATGAAAGTGCAAAATAGCGGGTTTTAATTTTCTAAGAAATTCGTTTGAATATTCTGCAGTCAGTCAATTATTTCATCATTTTACGAACAGAATTCTTCTACCCCTGAAAGGGTTAAGCGCTTCAGAAAAGGCGATTTCTCCGGAAGACCAAAAACAATTGATCACGACGATCAGCTAGCATTATTGGATGAAGATGAGACGCAAAAACAAGATCAACTTGCGGAGGCATTAAACGTTATTCGGCAAGGTATTTCCAAACGTGTATATGCCATGAGAGAAATTTAAATTTAGGAATATGGGTGCCGCATGAGTTGAGTGAGAGACATATGGAAAATATAAGAGCCACTTCCGAAATTTTGCTTTTGCGGCGTGAAAGAAAGAGTTTCTTTCGTCGAATTGCTACTGGCGATGAGAAGTGGATATTTGGAGAATCTCAAACGCAAAAAATCATGGCTTTCATCTGGCGAAGCATCAACATCGACGGCAGGATCAATCACTTTGGAAAGAAGACATTGCACTGCGTTTGGTGGGACCAGAAAGGAATCGTCTACTATGAGCTGCTGAAACCGGGCGAAACCATCAATGGGCATCGCTACCGACAAAAGCTGATCCATTTGAACCATGAATTGCTCGAAAAATGACCAGAATGGGACATGAGACACGAAAGGATGATATTTCATCAAAGCAACACTCTGTGCCATCGCACTTCCATCGACCAAGACACCATCGAAACGCTAAAATGGGATCTGCTTTTGCTATCGTATTTGCTAGACCTGGCTTCTTCCAATTATCACTTGTTCCAGTCTATGGCTCATGGCTTATTTAGGCTACACTTGGCCAATTTCGAAGAAATACAAAATTGGTTGGATGAATGGTTTCGGTCCAAATGTCCTAGCAGGTTATCGTCGCGGTATTCATGTATGGTCAGAGAGATGGGGAAAATGAGTAGCTAGCGAGGAACGATACTTTGAATAAATCATTTTTTGTTTTTCTGTTGAAATTTTCCATTTTCCATTGCTAAAAAAAACCCCGGAAACTTAGTTGCGTACCTAGTACATAGGTGCCAAGTTGTCACTAATCCTCCGTAATATGTGGGTTAATTTAACCCTGGTTTAATACATTTCGTACCGGAATTTTTTTCAGAGATGAAATTAAATAAGTTCCGCGTAGAAATCTGGAATTAAATAAATAAAGATTCATCAAATAATTTTTCTGGTTCGAAACTTTGTTAAACTGGGTTAAATTAATCCACGCATTACGGAAGATTAGTGCGAGCTTGGCACCTCTGCTAGTATATGTTACCATAATTTCAAAATTATTTTATTTTGTCAAAATAATTATATTTTTTCGATATACATACAATTTTTTCATGAAATTATATTTTTCCCCATTTATTCAATTTTATACAATAATAATAATAATAATGATAATAATAATAATAAAACTTATTTTACTTTTGATTTTGTGTACAATTTATCTATATAAAACAGTAATATTGTATGTAGCGGCAAAAAAAGTTTATTTTTTTTGCCAATGACAACGAGTGGTTTGTTTATCCAATAAGGTCAGTGTGTCTAAATGTGATGACCCTTAATAAAATAATGTTCTTTTCCTTGCAATATTAATGCAAGAATTATAAATAAATGTTATATAATGAGGCATCCGATCTTAATGAACAAAACCCGAAACATTTATCTACATTTAAAACGTTTTATATTAAAGAAATTCTCATTCCAATGGACGTCGTTCATTTTATAGCACCTCAATGTTTCCTAAATGCGATACTAAATCCCGAAATTGGTTCAAGTTTTTTTTCTCTTAACTTTGAAGATAAAAAAAAATTACGGACGTCAATGGCTACCATGCGTGTTTCATTTACAAGCAAAGTTAGCTCTGGAAAACGCGAAAAGTTTTCAGAATAGAGTTCTAAAGTTTTTCACGCATTTAGGTAAGTTGTTTTCTTCAGTGGCCTATTAGCGACAAAGATGATGTCCTAAATGCGGGGAGACTTTTAGGATATTAACTAAGGTAAATTTATATGGTATTTTCTTAAATTGCATTAGAATTACGTTTAAAGCAGAAATTGTGTTTAAATAAGTAGTGCTGAGACAATAAATTAAAAATTCCAACATGATCCTGCAATAGTGTTTTTTTTTTTACTGCGTACTTAAACATATATTGAAATGATCAAAATAGAAAAATACCCATCTTTAAAATTTTAAATTTAAAAAATGGCATTTTCAAATTCAGTGAGTGTACCGTAAAATAATTATAACCTTCTGCGTATATTTCGGGATTTTTTTCCCTTTTCTTAAGTTTTTATAACAGGAAGTTATAATTTTATTTTCTGAAATATGTACATACTACTCGTATGTACTGGTGATAATTAGCAATCGCATTCGCCAACAATTTCTCTTTTCATTCCACAGGAAGTTCAAACATTTAATAGTACAACGTTCCACAATAACTTAGCAACTTTTTAGTTTGTATAAAAACACTTCTGGCGATTTTTTTTTAAATAAAGACATTTCGCGTAACGCAAACACCCCACAACAATCTCAATTCGCGTTGCGAAATAAGGTTTCACGGACTAAGTTCATGTCTTTTATGCCCTATACCAGCAAACGGTGAAGGACACAGGAGAAATATGTATCTGAACAATGCTTTTAGCGTAAATTGGTGGCGATATAAATTTTCATTTTTTAGTCAAATCCGGGGAAAATTATTGCATCGCAAACAAGTTAAAAATTGTTGAAAATTTCAAATTTCATAAAACGAATCTGTAATTTGTAAGGCAGGGGTGACGAACCCATTGCCAGTGGACAAACTGCTATCACTATTTCTGAAGAGTAATTCATTTAATGACAGAAATTACGAACTAAAATTTAAAAAAGAAAACATGAAATAGAATATTTAAGAAATGCTTCAATACTTATAAAAAAGCTACAAAAGAACAAACCTGTTTGGAATATACGTGGAAATTTATCATTTGCTTTCGAACCTAAAGGTTAAAATGTTTATCTGATTTCAAACATGCTTACGATGTAATGCTTTTAATCTGCTTATGTAAAACTTCATCGCCACCAGTTTCCACTAAAATCAACGGGGAAATATAAATTTACTTTACATGTTCATGGTTACTCTTGCCAGGTTGTCGTGTGTTCTTTGAACGTAGACGGTAACTTTTCGAGAAGTTATCTGCTGTTGCTTACTCAAAATGTATATGTTGTCGTTGCTAGACGTCTGCATGAAAAGGATCCGTGGGAACGCAAAAGTTTGTTATTTTCATGGGATGTTACTGCATTTTCGTGCTTTGCAGAAGCTGATTCATCTTCTGCGTTTGGAAGCAAATTGTTAAAAACAGTTTCGCAAACAATTTAAAATCCTGCGAAAAGCCGTAGAGTCAACTTTTGATGCATATTTATAAACTGTAGCGTATATGGAAAAATAAAATAGGACACTGAAATACAAAAGCAGCGTCAAAAAATGAAAAAGGGAGAATAATTAAAGCGTAAAAAAAAATCAAAAACAGCATTTCAAAAACAAAATTCGTTAGAAACATGAACAAAACAAACTGGAAGCATAGCTGCAACAACCTAAATCTTAATCTGTATAGATCCATGCCATTTAGAAATCAAGACGAAACATTGTGGCCTAGAAGGAAAGTGAAAATCAAAAATGAGTTAAAAGCAAACAGAAAAGAAAAAGATATGGTAAAATTTGGTGTATCAGTCATTCATTATTTATTTCTTGTTTTATCGATAGTCAAAGTTAAAATTCCGTTAAATATGGATTTTGAAGTATTCCTTATTTTAGTATAATGAATTCAAGTTAACGTACTGTTATGCTTTTTAATTTAAATTATTAGTTTATCTAACTGTCCAATAATATACTAGTCAACTTTCAGTTTTATGTATTTTAACTCTTTATTAAGTAATGAAAATATGTATAGCAATTAAATGACTACTTTATGATGAACTGACATGTATAAAACGCATTGTCACATTTAGGACAATGGACGTCTCATTTAGGATTTAACTGCCATAAATTCGACAAAAATGACTTAAATACGGCAATGGTATATTTTTGGCTTATAGGAAATATTACAATTCAATTTTTACGAAAGAAGTTAGTTTTGAACTAAAGTCACTTATTCAATAATTTTCAGCTTCATAAAATACATATTTATTTAACAAAATGTCAAATATACCCTAAATGCGACTAAACTATGGTGAATCGCGTCTTATTTAGGCACAATGACCTTACATATAAAAATTACATTTTGTATGCCTGTCTACCTTTCTAAAAATATACACAATTTAGAAGCTAGAATCGTAAACGTCGTTCGTTTTACATACAGGCGTATTACAATATTCCGGCGGCAAATAAAGTAATCCGGATTCTAAATAAATTATAGTTCATTTTTGATTAATAAAAATGCAACAGGACAACAGCCAGTTCTTTTAAGATTTCCTATGTTTGATTGCCAAAAATTCAAAATGTACAATTAACTTTTTCCCATAACTATTAATTTTCAATTTAAAGAACTGCAAGTGAAAAATAACCTGAAATAAAAAGTTTCAAGGAATCAAAATAAAAGGATTATTTGTCATATTGGAAATGTCAAATATTTTTCAATAATACAAGGAGCATGAATGAATATGTATAATAAACAGGTGAATATTTGCGACTTTATTAAAACAATCTAGCGAAGGCGAAACTGTGTGAATTCACAATTTGAAGGGAACATCTCAGAGCATGACTGTGTAAATATGACTAAACTGTGAAATGCACTTAACTGGAAAAGCGAACTTAACCCTAGAACTACCGAAAATTTGACTCAAGTTTTATAAAAACATTTTACACCAGAATTTTTACTTAAAACTATTTAATTTGTTTATTTAACTTATTATTGTCTGATTTATAAATTTAGTTCGTTTTGAAGAAATTTCTGGTTTGAATAAATATTTTGAATGTACATGTCGGGTCCATTGGACCCTTCTGGTAGACAGAGGGTTAATACTAATAAAAAATATAGTTAACTACTGCGCAATTAATCTGCGCGGGTTCAGCTAGAATAATGTATACCACATACAACAAGCATGCTATGTATAATATACTTGAGATACAGCTAAATAAGAAAAGTTTTAGACTTATCATTAATACTTATATTTATACTTAGATATGGACAGTTCAAAATATTCATTCCGGTTTTATTTCATATTTTATTTATTTATATATAAAAAAGGAATATCAATATTTTATTCAAAAATGTAAATACAAGAATAATTTCATCTTATTACATATGGGAATTTTAAATTTCAACTAATTTATTTCGGATTTATTTAATAACATGAGCATGTTAATTACAAGTAAAAGAAGTAAATTAAGTACAAAGCTAACAATAACAGTACACATTTTCTGTGAAAATAATATTGTAACAAAAATATTACCATGGACTCATGATCACTACAGCCCGTGGTAGCTATTTTGATTTTAATCACTCATTTTACCATTAACAAAACAAATTTACATTGAACTTTTTTGTGCAGAGAATAGAAATAACTCTTTTTATGCTTATATATGATATGTATTTTGTTTTGTTTCAATAAAATATTTAAAAAATTCAGCAAAAACTTACTACTGTAAATGCCACGTTGCTTCAAACTATTTTTTTTCTTATTGAGTGCTGCCATCTCCATTCAAACTTCATAACTAATATTACGTAAAGGTGCAATTATTGCTGTAATGGCTTAAAATATACATTATTGATAAAATTTTGCGGTAAAAATTAAAGCTCAACATGTGGTAGCAGAAATACTGCCATGGACATTAGAGGGTTAAAAGTTTAAACATAAGAACAAGGTGTGGGCCGCGGTGTGATATTCTTTCTGGTACTTTATCTTCTAATGTTCAAAAGTACTTTATTGTTGTTATACGATCTTATAAGCACCTGCCCAATTATCTTCATCACTGGCATCGTTTCAGATTGACCTTACAGCGAGCGCGCTGAAAAGTTTTGCACGAACAGCCGCGTCACGAATTTTTTGATGAGAGTAGTTTATCTATTAAAAATGCAAGAATTTGCATTTACTTTACATTGCAAGACGCATTTCCCACGTTCGTGCAAAACATTTCAGCGCGCTCGCTAAAAGTTCAATCAGAAACTAAGCCAGTAATAAAGATAAGTGGTAAGGTGCTCCACCACATCTCATTCGTTTATAGGATCTTCTAAAGACAATAAGCATGCATGACCGACAATAAGCATGCATGACCAGCAATAAGTTAAACGCTAGAAGAGCAATTCTGCATATCAGTACAAAAAGATAAATTTAAATTTGATGACATTTGTGAGAACAACGTTTCGTTAAAAATCACGTTTATAATGAAATTTGTGGCAGCATTCCGCTGAAAAGTTAAAGTATTCCATAAAATCCAAAGAATGTTTTCAATATTTTTGAAAATTTTCATCGGATGAACATGAATTCCTAATCAAATGTAGCCTCCTAAAATATCCTATAAAGCTGTTTTACAATTGGAAGTATAATATGATTTCACTCATTTTAGAACATATTGAAGACATGGTTCGTACGGATAACGTAATTTCTCCAGGAGAGCTACTAGTATCTTTTTATAGAAAAAGAAATCTAGGTTAAACGGCAAAATTTCGCCTTCTTTTAACCCTAGAACTACCGGAAATTTTACTCAAGTTTTATAAAAACATTCTACACCAGAATTTTTACTTAAAACTATTTAATTTGTTTATTTAACTTATTATTGTCTGATTTATACATTTAGTTTGTTTTGAAGAAATTTCTGGTTTGAATAAATATTTTGAATGTACATGTCGGGTCCAATGGACCCGTCTGGTAGACGGAAGGTTAAGAAGAGATTTTCTATAAGATAACACTGGTGCCAAAATATTTTCTGGTCTGCAAAATTCAAGGAGACGTACGAACCATGGAAGATGCATTTTTTATTCTCATCAGTGTAAGAATAATGGATTTTGATCAAAGCTACGATTTTTAAAATATCTTTAACCCTCTGCTGCGCAACCGGATATATACTCGGGCATTCATTTTTCCGTCTAATTAATACTATTTGGTTATTACCACTAGTTATTTTTTAGCGAAAACTTTGATTTAATCTCAGCACATTTTCCCCGATTACGATAGTCAAAATTTCTGCTTTCAGGAATAGGTGATAACAGATTAAAAATTCGCTGAAAGACGCTCATCGCGAAGAATTACTTACGCAGAGAGAGCGTTAATAGCACCCATGGAACAATTAATAAAGAGGAACTGACATATCCTTAAAATACTGACGCTTCAACTGCAGCCACTTTCTCCGAGGATAATTACCGCCGGTGGAAAATTCCATCAGTAAATTTATATAGAATTTTTTTCTCATTTAAACGACTTATTAAGGCAAAATTTCAGTCATAAATAATGGTAAAAATATATTTTAATTCTTACTGGTGGAAGTTTATTTTGGCGGTAGTCAGGACCTGCGTTTCCGCAATATTGTGACAACCAGTGAAACATACCGACTTATTTAGCACACAAACTGACACCAGTAAAAGCAAATATATATTTTTTCTATATTTGTGAGAAAGTAATTCCGTGAATAAGACGCTTGAATGACATGAAATTTTCTATTCCATTTTACTGGTGGGAAATTTTCCTTGACGGTAACCGGAAACTGTAAATCAGCTTTAAAAAAGCAGCCACCATCTTGCAGAGCTCCCAAATGCTCCGCCAACTGAATACCAATATTATTTTAGAAAAATTTTCTTTTTAGATTTTTCTTACAAACCAGCCCTGAAACACCTTTGAAAGTTAATTCTAGCGCAAACCTACCATACAAATTTCTGTTAAATTTATTGGTATTCAGCTGGCGGACCATTTGGGAGCCCTGAACTTGTGACAACCTCCTCAGTTACTTCACTCGCAACTGGTAGATACTACATTATATGTCCCCACCTCTCTATTCATAACTCCATATAGCACCGTAGGTAAATGCGATCAAAATATAAAAGAACCGTGACCCTTGCTCGAAAAGCAATTCATATATTTTCGTCATTGTCCTGGATGCGAGCCGTATCCACGTCACTGTGAAACCATACACCGCCCCCTGAATACTAGGCCTGAGCGCTGACACCAAAATGACGGCTGCCGAAGGCGGAATTTTTTTTAACGTAGGTACGGTCCCTTAAATGTTGACACCAGTATTTTATAAAAGATTTCTCTGACTTATATAATCTCAGAAAAAATACGAAAAAAAAAACTTTAAAAAATTATTTGTGCGAATATTTAAGGGACCGTACGCACGCTGAAAAAAATCCGCTCCCATTTTTGTGTCAGCGCTCAGGCCTAGTATTCAGGGGGCGGTGAACCATACGTCCTCTTTTGCGACGAGTTGCAATGGTATAAAGCGTCGGTCACTGTGAATTCACAATGGAGTCACATTTTAGCAGAATAACGTTTACCTAATAGTCACAATGTGAGGAAATAATGCAGCCAAGTTTTGTCCATTTTTGTTATCATGAATATTAGTGCCCAGTTTAACGTCCCCGTCGCGTCACACCGATTGGATGTGCTGTTACGAAAGTTACCTTTTGTCATTACTTAAAATAAATGCTAGTGATATTACAAAACTAAAAAATAATAAAATTCAACTATGATGCAATTAAATAAATTTGTAACATATTTCAGATGAAAATTATCGTTGCAGCTTTTATATTCCTTCATGTTAAGTAAACAGAATATATTCTTATATTAGCGAAGGTTGAGGTTTTGTTCCAATTGCATTTAAATCAAGCCATAAAATTCAGTTCGAGGTTTTATTCATTCATAAATATTAATAGGTTAGTTACATGGACTTCAAAAAGTTTCTTTATGGCATCGGTATGATAAATTAATTAGTAGATCTGAGGCAAACCTGCATATTTCAAAAGCTTATTTTAAAATGCTAGTTGCCTATAATATCACTTTTCCACGGTCTCTGCCTAAGCTTGTTTTCAAATTAGTTTAATTCATTACAAGAAATGAATAGAAGTATGCTAAAACAGCATTATGTTTTATAAAGGTTTGGAAAATATGAAACACGGATATGAATGTGAATATATATTTTCTATTTTTCTATGAATATGAAATTTTACATAAAGCTGAAAATTTACTTAAATATGCAAAAAATTATAAAAGCGCATACAAATTGAATTATAAAATTAAATAATATATCAACCTGTGGTAACAAGTTATTTACTAAAATTGCGTATCTCATGCATCCATTTTTAATTTTTTGAAAACCTATCTATATTAAAGTATTTTCACTTATGTGCTGTGTCTATAGCAATATGATGCCAAAATATGTAAATAAACTAAAAAAAGAAAGGGGGATATTAATCAAAAGGAAAATTGAATTTTTTTTGTGTAAAAATAATATAGTAATTTTTTAAAAAGAATTTCGAATAAATTAGAAAAGTTTTACGTTGAGAAAATGCAAACAAAAAAAATACTATTATTTTTTTTTTTCAAAACATGATTTTGAAATTTTTAGTCGATTCTAAAACTTTCATATGCTCTTACAATCGGCCAAACAAAAAAATGAACTCCCATTATGTTTTAACTCTCAAATTGTCACAAAAATGCAAATAGCCATTCGAAAGAAGGTTATTATCTGAATTTATGTTAAAAAAATAAGCTTAGAGTGTCGGCTTCATAAAAAAATTGCATCAAAATGGGAAACTTTCAAAGGGAACAATTTTGACATCAAATTTCGAATTTTTGGTAAATTTTACCAAAGAATACCAAATGGGAAGACTTTCTGTTAAGTAGTTTACAGGGATACGATTTACGACTTTTTGCATACCAGTATAATCTTAGAGAAAATGTTGTTCTGTTAAATCGCAGAAATGTTCCGATTAACTAAAATAATTTTTTTTAAGATTGTACTGGTATTCCAGAAGATCGAAATCTCATCCTTGAGTTTAGTAATTATTAATGTTTAAAAATTGGACCAAAGGATACCAAATGGAAGTCACTCTGTAACCCTTAAATGCGCGATTTTTTATTTTGTTTCGAAAAAAAATATATATATGATTGTCTGAAAGGTTTATTACACAGGACAAATAATAAAAAAAATCACAGATACATTTTTCATATAATACGTCAATCTTTTCTACTGTTGCACATCTGCAATATAAGTAAAAACTGTGTGGCTGTTTTACGCTGAAATATTGTAAATTAGTAAATATTTTAAGACGTGTGTCTCCAAATATCTTATTTTATACAAATATTTATTTTATAAAACTTAACCTTTAACCCTTTAATTCCCATGATAGAATACGTTCTAGAAATTACGTAGTTCAGAAAATCTGCCTTTACACCAGAAAGTTTCAATGGTTAATTTCGCTTTATTTAAATACGGTATGTCTGTTATTAATTAAAGCAGATATTGCTCTTTTAATTTTCTGGTCTGAATTAGGTATATACGAATAAAAAATAATATTTTAAATTCAAAACACTCTTGTTTGCATTTATGCAAAGCTGCGCACTAAATGGTTAAATAGTTTACAGGGATGTGATTTCCGACTTTTTGCATACCAGTATAATCTTAAAGAAAATGTTGTTCTGTTAAATCGCAAAAATGTTACGATTAATTAAAATAACATTTTGTTCTATGATTATACTAGTATTCAAAAAGATGGAAATCTCATTTCTGCGTTTAGGAATTATTAATGTTAAAAAATTGGAACTCCTAATGTTAATGTTTTATTTCTAATTTCTGCAAAAGAGATTGCTATGCCGGTAGTTTTTAATACGTTGCTCAGGAAATACATGGCGGAAGAAGCTGTAATTTCAAATTAGCATATTTGAAGCTTCTAAATATCAATTTATGTTAAAGTAAAATATTTAATTAACAAAAAAAAATATTTTTTTCGAATTTTATTTTTTTTTATTTAACATTTTTAAAACATGGCAAGCTTCAACATGTAAAACACCCGTTAAAAAAAGCGTTTGCTTGAAATAAACAAACTAATAAATATATAAAATACCCTCGTTTCCAAAAATTAAGCACAACAACAAAAATAGCGATTACTCAAAATATTACATGTAGATTTTAATAAAACTGAGCCACAATATACAACACATAGTAAGGTATAAAATGAAATTAAAAGAAATTACCCGACGATTGTGGTGTCTCCGAAATTAACACAAATATAAAATAAACAACATAAATGTGTCAGTTTGGTATAGGACAAGTATCTTTAATATGGAGCATGATCATCCCTAAAAGCAATACAACGCATACAGCTATGTATGATACCGTCAATTATGCGATCGATAAGTTCGCTGGGAAGTGCGAGCTATTGCTCTTGTAAAGCAGTTGTAAGCGTGGCAAGTGTCTTAGTAGGGGATTGAGAGCAGCAACACATCTTCCTAAAGCGTCCCAAACATGATCAATGGGTTGCAAGTCCATGATTGAGCTGGCCATTCCATGCGCTGAATTGTTTGGTGGTGAAGAAAATCTTTCACGATGCGATCCCTGTGCGGTCTAGCGTTGACATCCTCTAACAGAAAACCAATTCATATTGTGCGGGCATAATGACGAACATAAGACTCAAGCATGTCATCTCTATAGACGTGAGCATTCACAGTAGCACGTGGAAAGACATAGAGGTCTGTACGTCTACCAAAAGAGATACCAACCCAAACACAGACACTGCCTCCTCTGTATGAATCTCTTTCACGAATGTTTGATGGATGATAGCTTGTTCCCTGTTCTCTCCAATGCCTACTATCGTTTTGAGGCTAAAGCGGGACTCATCCGTGAGGACAATACGCCTCCATTGATCAGCCGTCCAGTGGACATGTTGACGCGCCCACCTTTAACGTTCACTTCGGTGACGTGATGTGAGCGTACATAAATGTCTGGTCGCCTCGCTTAAAGACTAGCTTCATGAAGCCTTCTACACAATGTTAATGTTGATACCAAACTTTCAGTGGTTGCAAAGAGGATGGGTCGTAAGATGAGAGGGTTTGCTGTTCTATACCTTCGTACACGTAACCACGAGTATGGGTCATCGGTGCTTGTCGTAGCTCTTGCCCGTCCTTGGCTGAACCTTCTGAAAACCGAACCATTGGTTTGAAATTGTGGCCAAAGCCTATGAACAACAGAAGGACTGACATTTAGCCATCTGCATACTTGCCAACATTCAACTAAACGTCCGTAAAATGTGAGGTAAGTTGACCGAGGTTATATGCGTTATTAACCAGAAAATTTATTTGATGCATCATTATATATTTAAAATCATGTTTCTCTATAAAATCAATTTGAATTAATCTCTTTAGTAAATTTCTGGTTCGAAATGTGTTTAACCTGGGTCAGTTTAACTCACATTTTTCGGAAATTTAAGGGAAAGTTGGCAAGTATGCATCTGGGTATCTCTGTCTGACTTTGACCAGCCTCCAATCTTCCAATAGCTTTATATCTTAGTTCTGTGGATAAATGATAACTCGAGGTCATACTAATGAATTGGCTATCTCAGTTTTCTTATCTCATAATCACAGCAACACCTGCACCCGTACTATCTAGCATGCATTTTTATACTCCTCACAGATGACGCAATCCGATTGCCGCGCCAATAATTTGCATCTTGTAATTTTATTCAGCATCCTTTAGTTAACAACATACGCAAATTTCATAGGGATAGGTTTCTTTTTGAAAAAGTTATCGCTCTCTTTGTAATTTTTCCTTAATTTTTGGAAACCAGTCTATAAGAAAGGAATCGGTCATGGACTAGGGAAATATATAAGATTTCATTAAAACAAAGAAACAAAAGCGAACAAACAAACAAACAAACAAAAAAGTCATAGGTTCATCCGTTGGAAAGATATTTTGGGCACCAATTTAAATGCTTTTTATTTCGAGAAAATCGCAGATAAATTATACTTTCAAGCATTGCATCCACAAAGAATACCTGGCAAATTTTTAGTCAAATTTTTAGTTTAAACAATAACGGATAATTTTTTTGCGATTTGTTTTTAAAATGGCCGGAAAATATGGCCTTTGATATATGTACACTGTGTTTGTGAATTATCGTCGGAGTATCCTTAACTCACAATTTTTGATTTAATTACATAAATAAAAATATTATTACATATTCTTGAAGCACAACCGAAAAGAAAATCTTTAAATAACACAAACCAAGTCATATATCTGAGTTGCCAAGTCTCCGGCTTTTTCCATACCACTATTATCTTAGAGAAAAAGCTGTTGTTTTAAATCGATCAAATGTTCCAATTAAATAAAAGAACATATTCCATACTGGTATAAGCCGGAGTCTTCGAAGCCTTGTACAGCCGTTGGAAAAAAGTAAACATCTCCTACTAACTCCTGAACAAATTATCGTAGAAGAAAGTTACTGGTACCGAGCGATTGGAAATAAAGTATACTTTTAAATGATGTATATAAAATTTGCTTAGGGGTCCACCTACATATTAAAACGAACCCAAACTTTTTTTGTCAAGGGCAATACCCAATTTTAACAAGATATTTAATATCTCCTGAAATTATACTCCTAATGTGCTAATGTTTTGCGTAGCCATAATTCTAAAATACTCAAACATAAATACGTTGAATTTGCAATTATTATAATTTTATAATATGAATTATAAAATTAATATTCGAAAAAAATATTAATTCCAACCCACAATTTTTTTTGATGGATTTAGATTTATTAAGTCCTGCTTTATGGAAATCCAAAATTTCACACTTTTCTTCCAAGTAGTTTTCAAGTTATGCTTAAATAGAGGCAAAAGGATGTTTAACCCTAGAACTACCGGAAATTTTACTCAAGTTTTATAAAAACATTCTACACCAGAATTTTTACTTAAAACTATTTAATTTGTTTATTTAACTTATTATTGTCTGATTTATACATTTAGTTTGTTTTGAAGAAATTTCTGGTTTGAATAAATATTTTGAATGTACATGTCGGGTCCAATGGACCCGTCTGGTAGACGGAAGGTTAAGGGTAAACATGTAAAACCAACAGCGTTAAAAGCTCAAATTTTTATAATTTTAAGCATACCGGTTTCGTTAGCATATATCAAACCGTCCTCAGCACTGAGGATGGTATGTTATATGCTACCGAAACCTCTATGGTTAACATTTAAAATTTTTGGTGCTTTTAACGCTGTTATTTCTACATTTCTACAATATGCATTCCTGTTTATTTATCAACAAACATTTAGATACATTTTATAATTGAGGCGTTTAAAGTCTGTGTGGTGTAATCACTAATTTGGAAAAGTCGAGTTAAGTGCATAGAGGATATCTATCTTTAAATATCAGTATCGGTAAGTGATAGCTATAGAATGTCCTATAAATAACACTTGATGATATTTTATGCGATGAAAAATCATATTGCAGCGTTTCAAAAAATCATTTTTTAGCATTTTAGAAAATGTGATCAGATTAGCTTTAAACTTCTCAGTTTATTACTAAGTTCCATTATTTTATTCATCTTATATTTCATTCTTTTTACTCACCTTTGAACATTCCTTAAGTCAAGAATATCTTTTCCTAAGCCTTTAAACCTATGACAACACCAATTTATCTTCAAGACACATAAGCTCTCACAAACATTGAAATTAGCATTTTACATCGAAAACAGCTTCAAACTAAAAGTTAGTTCAAGTGATGTAAAACGTTTTTATAACTGTTTGAGTAAACTGCGCGACAAAGAGTTTTGCGTTTCAAAGGAATCCATTTAAATGCACATTTAAAAGTATATTCATGGAATGCGAAAAAATCTATGATTCTCATTCAATTGGCAAATTTGTTTTTCTTTTACCAAAACCGTTGCTCAAAATTGCAAGAGGTGGTATGTATTTTTTCTTAGTTGATCCTTACAATTTGATCTAAAAAAAATCAAAATTTGTTAAAATTCACAGCTATTTTACATGCTATATAGTTTTAAACTATATTCTTTTATACACAAGTCTAAATTTTACGCAAATCTTCTCCGAAGGTATCAAATTGCTTAAGATTTTTATAAAAGGTTTAGAGCTATTGAATTAAGATATTCGCTTTCTTGTCTATTTATTGAATAGCTTTTAGACACATTTTACAATTCATCTTTTATTATTATATTCATCATACATTTAAACTCGTTGTTATTTTAACACTAGAACGCCCGGAAGGAGCCGATTCGACTCCGACCATATGATTAAATATCAACTGGAAACAGAAATTCTTTCACAAAATAATTTAAATCTTAAAACCGCAGGTTTACGTTAAATAAATCAGTCAAATAATTTTAAATAAAAATTGTGGTGTGAAATATTTTTATGAAACTTGAGTAAAATTTCCGGACGTTCTAGTGTTAATTCATCTATGTATATTTGTTCTACCAAAATGAAGCACTTTTTTATCTTTAAAGCCATGACACTATTTATTTATCCTCAATACACATATGCTTGCGCAAAGAGTAACTTTAAAATTTTATATTAAAATCTGCTTGAATATACACAATACAAAAGGAATGATTATTTAAATTATTTAAGATAAATAATTAACATTAAATGATATCAATAAGTTGTAATACAATAATTCACTGGAATTTTTCTTTTATTTTGTGTGATTTTATTGCTATTTTAATGTAGAATGCACATAAGAAGTAAACTTTTTTAACATTTGAAAATATACTTTCCGAAGATTATTGTATACCTTAAGATTATATTTAAAATTTTTGAGATTTTTATTTTATTCATTCATATTCCTTTCCGTTTAGAAACTAGCTTTTAGATAATTCTATAATTCATTAATTTATGCATGTGTGATTAAAATTTATGTGATTAAAATTAAAGTTGCACTTTAAAAAAACTATAAAAAAAGAACCACTGATCAGAATGAAGTGATATTTCATATGAGTATACGTGAAGCAATGGGAAGTTGTTTTGCGAAAGGAAAAAAGTTCAAAAGTTGACCGATAGATAGCGCAGTTTTTGTCATATGATGCTAATTAAAAGACATGACATGCATAGCTGCCAACTTTTACGCTCTTTAATACCACTAATATTTAATAGAATTATTTGCATTATTCAATCGAAAATTTCGGCGATTTAATAAAAGAAATTTCGCTATTAAATTTTAGTGGTAAGAAAAAAGCGTAAAAGTTGGCAGCTATGGACATGCGTACCGCACATTACACATGCAGTAAAAAGGCGGGGGACATACAGTTCATGTTATTCTGCGCCGGAGAAGGTAGTTATGACTGTATCATTGAAGGATCGGGCTCTGTTTGTGAAGCTTTTTACAAGAATGGTGACTGCACGGCAATTGCATTGAAGAAATTCCGAACGTTAAGGGATTTAAGAAGCGGCTCTGGCCGGAGGACTGCATTCGGTGTGAAGAAGATGATTGATAAATTCGAAGAGACGGATTCATTTGACGTGAAATGTGCAGAGGGAGGAACATCAGTGGAAGATGTGGCTACATCATTGCCGTAAGTGGCAAGCAGTGCTTTGCAAACGTGCAGTGCATGGAGAATTTCCGAACTTTAGACATGCCTGTCAGCATGGTTCCTAAAATTTTACGAAACATCCTGAAATGTTATCCGTACAAAATCCAGCATGTTGCTTCCTGCTGTCCTGACAAAACGAGAAGCTTTCGAACTGCAATTTCTTGCTCGAATGGGTTTGGATAACGCATAAAACATTTTGTGGACAAGTGAAGCCCATTTCCATCTCCAAAGTTCTGTCAATACTCAAAATTCTAGATTATGGGAAAGTGATAAGCCGTTCCAAATGCAACCATTGCCTCTTCATTCTGCAAAGGTAACTGTGTGGTGCGGGTTTACAGCAGCATTTTCCTTGGCCCTTTTCTTTTTCGAGGAGATTGGTCCTTCGGGTCCTGTCAACCGTATTGTCAATTGGACACATTATGAATCTGTTTTGCGCAACAAGCTCATTCCAGCGCTGCACCAGCGCAGATGTGTGTATAGCGCAATTTTTATGTAAGATGCCGCTCCTCCGCACATTGCAACTCCATTGAAGCAGCTGTTGAATCTGCAGTTTGGAAATTACAGAATTATCAGTCTTCATTTCGCAACAGCCTGGCCGCCATGATCACCTGACCTGAACCCTAGCGACTTCTGGCTGTGAAGGTTACCTAAAACATGTTATGTGCAGGGATCCAACTTCTAACTTACAAGGAAGGTCTCCATTCGGGTATACTCAGAAAAATCTGAAAAAATTACAAAATGTTCTTCTCATATGGGTATATATGTTTATAAAAAAATTGGCGGAACCCCGATACAGCGTCCGTAAAAAAATAACGAAATTTTCGTTTATTTGGCGATTTATCACCGGTTGGCGATGAAAAAAAATACGCTTTTATGTAGGAAAAAACTTTTTATGTTGAATTTGTTTATATAAGTTTAATTTAAATAACTTTAATTTTGTCATTTTTAGCTTGTTTTAACTATAGTTTGCCATATATATTTATATGTATTTATCATAAAATTTAAATATCATATTTTAGGATTTATAACAAAATTTAAATTGATTTAAATTATTTCAAGCTCAAAAATAAGACAGATGGAACACTGTCGACTTGATTTTGTTTATGGAAACGACTTCGTCTTCTATATGGAAATGTATTATGGCAATCAAATGTCAGCTGACTATAACTTAAAATAGATATTTGCAACTTGCAAAGCATAGAAAATATTTTTACAGAGATAAAATTAAATAATTACAGCAACAAGCAACATATATATGTAATATAAATAAGATATAATAACCTCTTTCATTAACTTTAAATTCATTAAAAACCGTGCACTCTAAAAAAAAATTAATAAACAATTTTCAGATGCATTAAAATCGTTTGCTTTTGGCGAGGAAAAATCCTGCTCGCCAAATTGCGTGTCACTTTCGTATTTTCGCGCCAAATATTCGAAAGTATTTTATTTTTTTACACACTTTCTACTGAAATTCCGCCGTTAAATTTGACTGATCCCTTATTACATACAAGAGTAGTTTCACTAGCATTGTTTTCAACATATTCTGAGTATGCCCTGTAAGGAGACCTTCCTTGTTAGGTGAATTCAAAATATGAATTACGCAACACATTCAAAATATCACCCCTGAAACATTCCGATCTGCTGTGGAACATGCTGTGTTTTGCTCTCAGCTCGTAGCAGAAAACGGTGGGCAACACATTGAACATTTCTTAACCCTTTCAGGGGCAAAGCATTTCTGCTCCAAAAATATTCAAATAATTAATTCACACCGCAATTTAAGAACAAATTTATTTGAAAATAACCTAAAGCACTTTTTCACGTATATTATGAGATCGAAATTTTAGTAAAAATTTACTGGTGCCGTTTGGCATATTGGGCAGTAAAATTAACCGTTTGCAGACTGCAAACGGCGCCCCTGAAAGGGCTAAACAAATCGTAGACGACATCCTTTTCTTGATGGTAAAGTCAGTTTTTGCCTTTTTTTATGGGTGTTCGTGTAAGAACAATTAAAAACCTATTTCGTTTTTGCTTTTCTACGGTTTTTGGCCTAGGGACAATTAAAAGCCGATTTCGGTTTTGCTTTTTCTACGGTTTTTACCTCGGGACATTTAAAAACTGATTTCTTTTTTTGATTTTTCTACATTTTTTGGACTAGGGACAATTAAAAACCTATTTTTTCCTAACCACTGTGGCACCACTTTGTCGTGGTGAATTGGCTTTGAGGCAAAGAGTGCCGCAACAGCATGTTATGTCTTTTAATTAGTATCTTATGTCGAGTACAGCGCTATCCATCGGTCAATTTTTGAACTTTTTTTTCTTTCGCAAAACCAATTCTCATTGCTTAAGGTGTACTCAGGTGAAATATCAGGTCATTCTTACCAGTGGTTCTATTTTTATAGCTCTTTGAAATTTCAACTGTAATTATAAACACCCTGTATTTCATTTTTATATACATACATTATTCATTATTTTAACTCATCAATGTACAGAATGGGTCAAAGTCCATAAAACATTTTAAAATAAACTAACTGATCAAGTAATTGGCATACAAATGTGTGACTTGGCCGAAAATGCTTCTTATGATCCAAAGTTTTGTTTAATCAAATAAAAACTAGTTTAAATACATTCCCGTAGATGGCGCTAAGACTTCACATTTACCCAAAATATGCACCTAAAACTTAAGATAACGAACAATTAATCACAGAATGTATTCCCACACATGAAATATAAGGTTTGTTGGGGTAACTGAAACCACGAGGTAACTGGCCATAGGCAATTTTATAAAAAACTGTTGGTGTTTTTTAAGTTTTAGCTTTTGTGAACAATGCCCCTTTATCTCTACTTCCTAAAACAACGTGTATAAACTCAATCATAACTCTCACTTTGCTGTGATAGGTTGTCAAAATTTTACGTTTCTTTTTTAAAAACAACATCAATATGGTTGAACTTCCTCGGATTTTTATTAAAATACTGTAAGTACTTTTATTAAACAATCACTTTTTTAAAAGATTAGACATATAAATACATTAATATTATTAGGTATCTATACATATTTACTTCATGTTTTAAATGTAAACCCGGTGTCCCAGTTACTCCATAAATGTTTCAAGAATGGGGTAACTAGGATATGTATCCAGGGTAACTGGACCATGCTGGATCCAGTTACCGCAATAGTTATAAGTAATTTTTTGTGTTTCTCTTACTACGGGAAGTAAATTTTTCCATTCGTTTTTTGCTCACAATAAAGAAAATGATAGAATATCTCATCAAAATAACGTAATGAAATTAAAGAACAAAGCATTTTGAGTGGTATCAAACCAAATTTCTTGACCACTTGAGAGGCGGTGATGCCGTTATGGCATCACTTAATTTTAATTCCTAATTGTCAAATATACTTTTACATGTTTTCAGATAGATTCTCTTGTAAATATTGGTGTCATTAAATTATTTCAACATTTTACGAATGCAAGTACCTTGCCCTGAAAGCCAAATGGCCTGACCTTGAAATTGTACTATACACAGGGGTCGCTTTCTTGCTACGACTAAAATTTAATAGCGATTTTCGTTTTGTTTAATCATAAAATTTCGACGATTAAATAAGACAACATTTACTATAATATTTTAGTGGTAAGAGGAAAGCGTAAAAGTTGGCAGCTATGCTATAGGAAATCTTTTATCGTTCCTACCACTATTTTGAAAATAATATCTTCATCGCACCTTTCTTTAAGGCACAATAAAATTTTCCTTATATAATGCGACCCAATGATAAAGATAAAGTACTTAAGTACTTACGTAGCCTTTTGTTCAGAGATTTACCTTGCTATTTTTTCCATAAAATACCCATGTGACTTTTAAACTTATTATCTATACTAAAGTACATAAGTACTTACTTAAGTTTTATATTTTTGGTATAAATAAATCTAATATTTTCACTTTTAGTGCTTTTTTTAGGCACACTGACAGCAAAGATTTCCCTTACAACGCTGCTTATTGACATACAGTGTGTCCACGTATAACCTGACCGAACTTTATTTTCGCAACCGTTGGCCCTAGATGCATACTTCCAAACTGCAAAAATGGTTTAAATATGGTAAAGAATTATTTTTAAATCGATTTGGTTCAAGAAAAAAAATTATTAAAAAATTACGAAATTTAAATTTTTATACGGTCTCCCGGTCCTATAAGTGATATTTAGTAAAACTTTACTGTGACCCTAACAAGTAAGACAAAAAAAGTCCCATTCATCTAACATTAAAATTGACCGAGTTATGAAACTTTGAAATGCACGACTTAAACCACTTTTATGCATCTCAAAACAGATTATTTCTGTCTTGCTTTCAGGGATCGTATTTAAAGTACTTGAACTTATTTCAAGGTATCTGCGCTTTGAAAGAAATCGTACAAATATTACGATTAAGTTTTATTAGTTAAGTTTCAGATTAGTTAAAATAATTGTATTGTAACATATGTTAAATCTTTGTAAAGATTTGAGGCTATGATTTCTTTTAACTAAAATTGTGTTATTTTCATAAGGTTTTATTTAACTTGCAATGATCTTCTTTCCAGTTTAAAATTTGTACTAGAACTTTAACTTACATTCAAATGTCCGATCGAAGTTAAATTTTACATACTGACTTAAATCCGACGACAATGCAATATTATTATAATTTTCGACTCTTAGCATCTTATACATACTTATATTAGAGGATAACACAAAAAAATTCGGATAGATTACCGTCAAAAAGTTTAAGAAAGAGTTTTAGATTAGATAACATAAACCTGCTATTGTTGTGTTTTTTAAATTTTATAATTACATTTTATGTACTTTTAACGCTCAATAAAAAAATTACCTTCACTTTTAATCATCATGTCAGGATCTTTCGCAAATCGTAAATTTCAAGGTTAAAAAATAGTGAAAAATCTGATACTATAAAATAGATGTAAGACTTTTTTATTCAGTTTAATTTTATTTAATTCAATAATTTATTAGAATTTTTGGCTTATACTGGGTTTCTTAGAGCTAAACAACTCGGGGGTCCGATGAGGTTGGGAGGGGAGGTGATCAATTTTAACTTTTAGCTTTTTAACTTTGAAATTTGCGATTTGAGAAAATTCCTGACGTGATGGTTTAAAATGAAGGTCATTTTCGGATTCAGTGCTAAAAATAACATAAGAATCAATGTTCAAAAGATAAAAAACATGCCACAACCCAAAATTTGAAAGTCAGTGTAATCTAACAGCATTTTAAAATATGCATAATTTTGTAAAGAATTGAGGTTGTTGTTTTTCATCCTTTTAATTAACAAAAAATCTGTTATTTTTATCCTCTTATGATGTTCAGTACAAATTGTGCATTTTGCAGTAATATGTCAGAATGATTAAAAATTTCAAATTTATATTGCAATGCTAATTTTACTCTCAACCATTTCTTTAATGTACCTGACTAAATTATATTTCTACTAAATTTGTGAATGACCCCTAATATGCAGCAAAAAGTATAATCCAACTTTAAACAGCTATTACTCGGTCAATTTTAATCGTAGAATAACGGGACTTTTTTTGCCTTACTTGCTAGAGTAACAGGGAAATTTTACTAAATATAACTTATAAGACCGGGGGACCGTATAAAATTTTAGATTCTGTAATTCGTCACTAAATTGTTTTTTCGCTTCAAACTTTTTTTATCTTAACCCTGCACCTAATTTTGACCATTTTTATAATTGGAAGTATGCATCTAGGACCAACGGTTGCGAAAATAAATGTCGGTCAGGTTATAAGTGGACACACTGTATAATTTACATGATCTGCCTGGTTTAAATTTTTGTAAGTTGTTTATACTTTTTCAAGCAGGACCTGATATCCGATATAAAAAAATATAAACGCTTGTGGAACATAGACCACCCCTGGTCCAGTTACCCCATTTTTGGGGGCAACTGGATCCATGAGGAAAGAAAGATAAAATATGCATATTTTTATATTTTTAAATATTAAAATGTAATTTTGAGCATTTCTATCTGCTAGATGGAACCTAACTGAAAACATTTACAGAAGTTCAGACTTTAATTGAAATGAACATTAGCTTTTTGATGCTGAATTGTCAGAAGCTCCAGAGTCACATTGTAAAATCATGTCCCAGTTGCCCCAACTAACCTTAATTTGGTTACATATAACCTTAGGTTTTGTTTGTTTTTTTCATAATTTTTGACACTGTGACTCAGAAGGATAGGCTTCTGGGACAAATATTTAATCTAAGAAATATCTACTTAAAGTGGAGTTTGTGAGAATCATGAAGATCTAAATTAGTGTGATGATAAAGAAGGAGAATACATTTTTATGATAAGGATTAATTTTTATGAAATCAAGTAAAACATATTAAAAACGTGCTTAAAGGTTTAATTAAGTTATAAAAAATACAGATCCGAAGGACTTCACTTAACCCCTTAATTCTCGCTCCCGTCATATTCTCGGGCTGTATCTTTTACTCAAATTGTTTTATTCCCACCAGTTTTATATAATAGTGAAATTGGCTTTATTTTGGTATCGTTTTTACTGTCATTAAATAAGGTGAATATTTCTTTTTCATAAAAGTGGTGCCAATAAGCAATTTGAATTATTCAACCGTAATTTAATTCGAGCGTTAAGGGGTTAAGCAATCATATTCTAAAAAAAAAAGGCATGCGAGGTTTTGCTCTGTGTTTAGTTTTAGTGAAAATACGTTTTCTTTTATACTCCGGTTTATACCGTCCATGGAACTGTTAATAAAGAGGAAGTGACATATCCTTAAAATAGTGAAGTTTCAACTGTAACCGCTATCGCAGGAGTTGTTTATCGCCGGTGGAAACTTCCACCAGTAGATTTATATAGAAATTTTCAAATTACATATACGCCCTATTATTACAAAATTTCAGTCATAAATAATGGTAGAGTCAGATTTTTATTTTTACTGGTAGGAGTTTACTTTGGCGGTAGTTAGGCCTCGCGTTTCTGCCATATTGTGACAACCAGGGAAACAAACCGGCAGTTTTACAAGGCATACTGACACCAGTAAAAACAAATAGAAATTTTTACAACATTTTTAAGAAAAATATTCATGAATAAAACGCTTTATTAAGACGACGTTTTCTTTTCAATTTTACTGGTGGGACGTTTGGCGGTAATCAGAAACTGAAAATCCGATTTAAAAAAAGCAGCTGCCATCTTGTGACAACCTCCTCAGTTACTTCAATCGCAACTGGTAGACAGTGCACTATATGTCTCCTCCTCTTTATTTATAACTCCATTATACCAGCATGATTGACACATCTGCCTTAATTTAAGTTGTGGCATCTATAGCACATTTTGTATGTCATCTGTGATGAAATACTTGCTTATCAAATTATGTTATGTTTATGATCTTATAATATAATCAAATTATATTATGTTTATGATTTTGATGAATTTTTCGGTAGCTTTGCTGGTGTAGCGCCATCTATGGACAATTGATTGAACTGATTTTTATTTTATCTTACATAAAACTTTAGAACACGAGAATCATTTTCGTCTTAACTGCACTTTCGTACGCGAATTACATGATTTTTGATTGAATTCTAAAATGTGCGAAGGAATTTTGGCTCGCACTATATATTTCGAAACCAACAATGTTAAATTTTTTCCCTAAGCCTTTGCAGCCATGATAATTTCCGTTTATCTTTAAGACACATCTTTAAGCATGACAACAGTCACATTTTACGCCTAAAACAGCTTCAACTTAGAAGTTACTTCAAAATGATGACAAGAGATTTTAAAATTGTTTGAGTAAACTGCGCGAAACTAAGTTTTGCGTTACTAATCCGTTTGAAACTGCATTTAGAAGTATGTTCATGGTATGAAATAAATTCATATTAAACCATGGAAAGTCAAGATTTATTTTAGTAAATAACACCTCTACCCTGTCTCAAATTTTTATACAGCTGGAAATAATTTAGCTTTTTTAAAACGCAAGTTTCGATAAATGCTATTTTGGATTGGTATTGGAAGATTTTGGAAGGTGGTATGCAGAGTGAACTTTGATATAGGGGAGACTAGGGAGGGTTGACCCACTTTTTACAAAATTATTTTTAATTTTTTAAATATTGAACGTAGAATAAAGTTTTATATATCATTTTCTTCGTTATACAATCAGTTATCACAATAAAATTGCTACATAAGTGTAAAACATAAGAATTTGAAAAAAATGATTGATTTTAATCATGAAAAAATAATGGGTTAAGGCTCCCCACCTATGGGAGGGTTGGCCCACTATATAGGAGGCTTGACCCACTTTGTTTTATATTGCAATATTTGCGAAGAGAAATAAATTTATTTTAAAAAATGCAAAATAACTTTATGCTACATGCTTTAATTATTATAAGAAAAACATATTTTAAAATATGATGCTTAAACAAACCTGTTGAGACGCAATCGCAAGTCATAGGAGAAAATTTCGTTTTAAACAGGATTTTGTCTGAGCAGGTATAATTGTACAGGAGGAAAAATGAAATTTTAATATTTAAGGCAGTATTCTGTTACAGACAGGTTCTGTTTTCATAGTTTTTCATGTTATTATGTCCGGATTTAGGAGCCACTGTCCCGCTTTTTTGTCCCCTTTTCATGTTTTTTTTTTTTTTTTTTTTTTTTTTTTTTACACTCGACCTGACATCTCTAGTTGTCGTAGAGGAAAAGGTACAAATATCGGCTACCACTTTTGCTTTCAATCTAGATCATACAATTTTCAAAATTAATAAAATAAAAAGTGACAGCAGGGTACCTTGGCATGTTGTACACCTGTTTACAGAAAAAAAAAATGAGTTTGAAAGACATTTTATAAAAAGCAAAATTCCGAATGTCTTCAAATTTTGAGTTTTTAAAATAGGGTCTAAATACCGGATACCTAAGTTTTTTTTCCAAAAGATCACACAAATAGAGCTAATGACAATTATTAAGCAATAAGAATATTATTTTAATAAATTATATTGATTAATAACATTTCGTATCCACAGAAAAAATACGGAATTTTTAATAAACAAGTTTTTTTGTCAAATTCATAAAATTCTTTACGACTATCTCTCACAGTCTTTTTCCCATTATGTTTCTAGGTTTTTTTTTTTGTTTTTTTTTTTGTTGTTTTTTTTTTTAACGTGTAAAACCAAAAAAAAAGCTTGCTGATTGAAATGAGAACTATTTTATCTGAAAAAATAACAAACATAATATCACTCTCTGCGTCGGTGCAGTCCCTATCAGCCCACATATCGCATTCTTAACATTGAACCCAGAATCCCCTCCCCCAATCATGTCCACAGAGAAAGCACCCATGCAGAAGACACAAATTGCATCATCTTCCTGTGTCGGATATTTTCCTTTTTCACTATTTTAACCCTCTCGCTGCTTAATTGTTTTATCAAAATAGTTTCAAAAATTGCGTATTTAACACCTTCGCGACGAGCGTTTTTAAAAGTTTTTATTCTTTTGCTACCGGTTTTTCAAAACAAAACTTTTTGTATAATTTAATCGGGAAAATGCTCCGATTAAATAAGGCGAAATTTACAGTTAAAAAAATAACTGGTGGGAATAATCAAGGAGGGTTAATGAAACGGAAAAAAATCATCCCCGGGGAAATTTCGGGTTGCGCTAATTTTGCTACTTTTACGTTGCCCCAGGAAATCTCGGGTTGCGCAGTGAGAGGGTTAAAATCCAATTTCTGTCTCTTTTGCCTGGTTTACTCCGTCATTTTTTTCTTTCTCTTCACATTTATTACAGGCAATTTTGGAGTGTCCAACAGCGCTTTTTTGGGAAGAGATCCGGTAACCAGTGTCGGTCCTGAATAATTATGGTCGCGATTGCTTTTTTCATATTGCGAAATGGGACTGGAAATATTTCTGAATCATTTAAATTAATTTATTAATTATGGAACTATTTAAATTAAGTTATTTTCCTCTCCTTCAAGCAGAGCCACAGAGAGAGGTCCAAATACCGGCTATCCGGTATTTAGACCACTCTAGGTAGCCGGTATTCGGACCACTGCTATGTTAAATGAAAACCGCTATTACTCATTCATATAATAAAATATCATTAATGTGCGCATGGCAATTGAGAGCTAAGCATGTCTAGAAAATAACTTAATCAACAATTTAAGCCAATATACGACCAGTATATTAAAAAAAATGAGAAACACACATCTGAAAAACTTTTGATGTACCAGATTACGTCGATTCGACACTTTTGCATTTACTATTGGTAAGTGAGACAGACTTCAGCAACGTACTTTTCGTAACATTCTTCTCTCAATTAAAGTTACAAACTCTGCCTATCACCGCTAGGCTGCACTGCGCTCAGTTCTCAGAACACCTAGTAGCCGGTATTTGGACCTTAGCCGGTATTCGGACCTTCTCCTCTATAGTTTGGCTTCATCTCACTGTATTCACCCTAGTGTAATATGTCTACATGCTTTCCTAAAGTTTTTCGATCGATGCTGTGTTCTTTTGCAGCCATTCTTTCGAGCATGTTCTTTTGAGCACTTAGCTTATCATTAACGGCTAATTCCATGCAGACTTGTCATGTCTGTCACATACTACGATTTTTGGCTACCAGTATTTTAGAACGGAAAATTGTGACTTATTTTATAGGAGATATCTTATCAAGTGAATAATGCGAAGCAAACTTTTCGGAAATAACGGTGGCCAACAAGCATAACGCTTTTCAACTGTGTGACAGACATGACAAGTTCGCATGGAATTAGCCTAGCTTGGTTTAAACCTTTAAGCCTTTAAGGCGCAAAGTACTTTCAGTACTAAAATGTCGAAATAAATGACTGGCACCGGAATTTACGAACAAATTTAATTGGAAATAAGAAAAAGGGGCTATATTTCACATAATGGAAAAGATTTTAGCAAAATTCTGGGGCCATTTTTACGCTTCGGAATTAAAATTAAGTTGTTTTGTAATCATACCACTGTCCTTGAAAGTGTTGAGACTGCTGCTTTCATCCTTTCTAGTCTTGCCCACTGTTTCTGTTCCCCTATTGTAAGCAATATTTAAATGGGAAAAAGTTCCTATCAACTGTCCTATTTTCTAGCATTTTTTCACATGTCAGTTTTAAACATTTTCTTTTCCATCAACCCATTTTACTGAAACTTTACAGAATAAATTTACATTCTTTTATATATGTAGCCATTAACTTTTCATCATATACAGTGTATAATAAAAATATTTCAAAAACCACTTAATTAAGGGAGCCTTGAGTATCTGGTCAACCCTCCCTCACACTGACTGGGTCAAGCCTTCCAACATAGGCCTTTTATAAAGAATAGCACATTGTTATGTTAAGCCTAACTTACTGTACAATCTTTATACTCAGAATGAAAGCTCGATATTTCTGCATTACTTTAAACCTAATTATTTAAATTTCTATGATATGCTTTATCTGAAAAGAGCTTACAAAATATTTCTAAAAAACACAACTTTTAGGTTGAAAACACCTCATACTTGATTTTTTCCATACCTATTTCGAGTATCTCTATGAAACGAAGACAGTTGTTTGAGCAATCCAGTAGCTTTTTTTGACACCTATTGATAAAACGCTGAAATTCTTTTAAATATTAAAATTGATGGTTGGACCAAACCTCCTGTATGGTCAACCGTCCCTAGTCTCCCCTACTTTTAATCATTATTAGTTTGAGCTTTCTAACAGTTTGCAACATAGCAACCGTAGTAAAGAGATTCGCCACTTCATACATTAGTCTCCTGCTAAAATAACTTCAATATCCCTGTCACCGTTTATTTCTTAATGAATTTTAGGACACTTTGTATTTTAATAAAAAAAAACACATTATTTGTTTCAAAGGTTTAATTCCCTTCAAAGGAATGCCGCCATATTCGCGACTACCGATTTTTAGAATCCAAATAGTTTGTTAACATAACTTAGTAAATTAACATAACTTTTTTATTTTTTAAGAATTTTTATACGAAGCAAGGTGTAGATTATCGATAAAATGTTATTTTCACAAAAAATAACTATATTTGAAGAATGAAAATAGCAAATACTCTTTTCTCGGTTCCTTAACGTATCCAATTAATGAAAATATTCCATCATATTCCATAAGTAACAATGATGTATGTGTCTTGCCTTTGAGCAGCACTCAGTTCTGCAATTTCTGCACATGTGCTGATTGTCCATTCATTCAACGGAGGGATTTTTTGCTTTCGCCACTTTCGTGAATAAGAGACATTCTCACATCAGTTTCGATTTGCTGAGAATTAGGTCAAATTTGTCACGGCAGGATAATATCAGAAAAAAAATCAAACTTGCTGCTAATGTGCAAGCTATCTAGGCTTAGTTTCAGGTTCAGCAGATTTTATGCAACGCTTCTTAGTTCTCTAGAAACAGCAGGGTCTAATATTATGACACAACTTAAATACTTACTTTATAATAAATTTACTACGTAGGTTGTAGTGTAGGTGTTACGGCGTTTGCTCGTTGATCAGCTGTCTCGGGTTGGAGACCGGAACGCGTTGCATTTGTTTTTCTCCTATTTTAGGGTCCCGTACTTAAAAAGTAGAAACGGAAACATTATAAAATCATTCCTGTGTCTGTGTGCTTGCCATTTTACTCGTAATATATGGAAAGTGAAATGTTCAAATTGGGGAGAAGTATATAAACTTTTGACACATATATTTACTGATTATTAAGCATTCAGAAATATATTTAGAAAAATATTCAGGGGATAATTATTTTACTTGAAAAAAAAATCATTTTTTTAAAATACCGTGTGGGGTATCGTGTGAAAGCTATGTAACACTGAACTGAAAAATATATTTCTTTTAATTTTAGGTATTATATTTTCAGAGATATCGTCCAAAATGTAATGCAAAAATATGCCCCCCCCCCCCGCTCTATTTCCGAATCTACTGAAACTAAAATTATGAAAAAATTAGAGGTAATACATGTCAGTTTAAAATTTACAGGAAAACTGTAGCGAGTAACATACGTAACATAGTTTTCTAGAAAAGCTCATTTTTTCCGAACCACACAAATTTTAATTTGCAGTCATTCAGCAAAGGTGTAGAGGAGCGCGGTGGTACCAATCGTAGCAAAACGATAAAAGCATTGTTTTAATGATTTTTGAAAAAAAAATCGTAGATAATTAACCAAGATATTAACCCTTAAAGGTACTGAAGGTTTGGGCATACATAATTAAGGAGCGGTATACTCTATGTATCATCAGATTTTACAGCCTAGATAACAACTTTTAGTGATATATTTGTGTAGTGAAATGCGCAGTAGCTGTATAAAAGCAAGAAACATCAAATTTTTAAAAAACAGACCGAGTTTAATTAGAATTGTTCTCATAAATACTATGGGATTCACGACTGGTTTGCATTTAGTGGACCTATCAATACGCTTCCCGTGTCTTTAAAAGTTAATTAAAAAACTATCTGAAAAAACTCGGCACGGACCAAGCCGGCGTTGAAATTTTGCGACTTCTTTTCGATGCGCGCTTAGCACAATGCCAAGTTTAAACTTTGAACAAGGGCTTTGTTTTAGTTACACCGTAAAAAGAAAAGATTATTACTACGCTGAATTTAGTTTTATGAAATACCAAATGAAGTTTAAATTTACATTACTTTTATTGTCACTACCCAGTACCGAATTAAGTTCTTCATAAACAGATTAGGCTAAGATATAAAAAAAAAGATTTATACAGAATAGCAATATTTGATATTATTTAGGCTTCATATCTCTTTGATCTTTTATGGTAAACCTTTCATATTTTTCTAGTATATACAGCTATACCAAACTCTACGTTGTATAGTTTTTTACAAGGTTTTATCAGGGATGAGATTTCCGCTTTTTTCCACACCAGTATTTTCTTAGACAAAATGCTGTTCTGCTAAATCTTAAAAATGTTCCGATTAAATGAAATAGCATTTTCTCTAACAAAATACTGGTGTTCGAAAAAGCGGAAATCTCATCCCTGTTTTATTAGTCTTTTAGCAACTTTTTTTTTTAATAATACGGTTAACAATTCATTGTACGGAACCCTCCTGCTCCGATATACAAAGAATTTTTTTTTTTTTTTTTTTTTTTTTTTTTTTGTGAGTAACGTAATTATCTGCGCTACATTTTTTCTAAATATATTTGTGAATGCTTAATAATCTGTAAATATGTGTGTCAAAAGACTTCATACCCCCCCCCCCCCAACTTGAACTTCCACTCACCACATATTACGGGTAAAATGGCGGTGGCAGACAGACAAACAGATACTGGAGTGATTTTATAATGTTTCCGTTTTACTTTTTACGTAAGGAACCCTAAAATGGGAGAAAAAGAAATACAGCAGGCTACAGTCTCCAACCCGATCCCCCGGATTAACGAGCAAACGCCGTAACAACTGGGCTACGACCTACGTAGAAAATTCGTTATAAAATAAGTACTTAAGTTGTGTTATAATATCAGACTCCTTGTTTCACAAGAACTACGGAGCGTTGCATAAAATCCGTTGAACCTGAGACAAAGGGGCGTCTACCCTACAGCATATATAAAAATAATCTAAATCTGTGATTACCAAGCTTGGCCCTCTCTTTGTTAGTGAGAATATCACAATGAAATATTGCTTTGTTATATTTTAATATGCATGTGTCGCCAAAATCAACCAACAAATTCGGAGGGGTGATAGTTGGCATCAAAAGTATGAAAAATCGCCATATAAAATGGGGTTCGCAAAGCACTTATTTAGTTACAAATACAGGGTGTTTCATGCTAACTGAACTTGGCTTGACGGTAACGGTTTTGAGAAAAATAAAAACATTGCAATGGAAATGCACCGATACACGTTGTTTTGTATGAAATATTATAACTTGACGAATGGTGTTGGAAAATCAGGGTGTTCACGCTATCGATGATACCTTATGAAGTGGTAATCGCAATTCAAAATGTGGAGCATGAAGTGCATACTGCTGGCGCGTATAATGGAAACTTCTGTCGCATTTTTATATTATCACATATACAACAAACGTGAGAACGTCTATTAAATTTTTTATTATAATACACTTCAGTTTCTTGAACGTTATTATCGTCAAAACTAAAGAAAGTCAGGGCAGAACACCAAGTATTTTTGATTAAATACGTCGTTTGCGACCCTATTTTCCATGTTAATTTTTCATTCTCTTGATGCCTATTATCACTCCTCTGAATCTGTCGGTCGAATTCGCTAACACCCTGTATAATACACGTAAGAATTCAACATTTTAGATATTAAAAAAATCCTCTACGAAGGCATCAGACCGTTGCCACCGAAACACTCAAGGCCTGAGGACGCTAGTTGTGACGTCATCACTAATCGACCGACTTCGCAAGAGTGTTGGAATTCACACGGGAAAATCTTTAATGGCAATTTTATTTTATTTTATTTGTGGAATAACTATCATCTTATAAAACAATAATAACTACTTAAACTTACTGGTGAGAATTCGGAATCCTTAAATAAAAATTCATTCAGATGCGAAATGCTTCAGTGTTGCCGCATCTTGTTGATTTTTTACTGGGATACTCCAAATTCTCACCAGTAAGTTTAAATAGTTATTATTGTTTTATCAGATGATAGTTATTCCACAAATAAAATAAAAGAAAATTGCTATTCAAAATTTTCCGATGTGAATTCTAACACTAGTGAGAAGTCGGTCGATTAGTGATGACGTCACAACTCGTGTCCTCAGGTCTTGAGTGTTTCGGTGGCAACGATCAGACACTTTAAGATTTTGAATTTTAATGCCTTCAACCGCAGGTACTTTGGGCCACTTTTTCTTGGTTCCACTCACATTTCTATTATTAAAAAATGTTATACAAGATTTTTCGACGACGAAATGGAGTTGTAAAAAATTAACATGAAGCAATGGAACAAACTGTATGGTTTTAAAGAAGAAATAATTCATTTTTTTATTTTTTAACTATTTTAAAATTTTGGAACAAAGTAGCCCCTACTGGGGGCTTCTTTGGTCCATTCACTTAGTTTCATATAAAATGAATACATTTCATATGTAAATGAATACATTTTTATTGAAACTCCCTTTCAATAGCATTTGCTAATAAATTAACACTGCAGACTAGGTAAACAAATGTTGTTGTTTTTCTTTAACATTTAAACTCAATAAACAAATTGTTAATATTAAAGAAACGAGAAACAGTTTTCGTCATGTTATCCTCAGCAACTGGGAAAAAAATAATTAATGTAACGTTCTGCTACAGTAACATTTGAAAAAAAAATGTTACTTAAAACATGTTTTAAGGGATTTGGTTGTATAAAAGGCATTTATAAGTAACTGCGGATATTTTCGGACCAAAATAATTCTGGCACAAAGTAGCCCCTAAAAATTAGTTTTCATGTTAGCTTTATGAAAACGCAAAAATTTCCTCTCAAAATAAAAAGTTATAGGAAAAAGTATGATCGCACATGGGTTACAGGCATAGCTGCTAAATTTTACGCTTTTTTCTTACCACTAAAATTTAACAGAAATTTTTGCCTTATTTAAATAGCAGATTTCGATGATTTAATAAGGAAAATTTTCTATTAAATTTTAGCGGTAGGAAAAAAGCGTAAAAGTTGGCAGCTATGGTTACAATTTATTAAAGATAATATTTTGACACTTACCTTATTTGTAGCTCTTATCCAGATTGTTTCAATATAGAAAGTTTGGAGAGTTAAAATTTATACACGAAAACAGTTGTATACAAACACATCCAGTGTTGCCCCTAAAAAACTTAAATTACCCCTAATCTATTCAAATACCCTATAGTAGGATATAAAATATTTTTCAAGGGCAAAAAACTCTAAATTATCTTGTATTGTTGTTTGTTCAATAGAAATAATACAAACTTTTTTTTTATGGGATGGACCAAAGTCTAGGACAAAACAAGGACAAAAGTAGCGCCGTTTGACGGTAATTTATTCAAAATCCTGTCTAGCTTTTAAGAACCTTTAATATGTTTCATTAATCTATTCATGTTACATTAAATTACATTAACTCATTATTGCATTTTCTTAAACTAAGAATATCAAGTGTCTTTTCATTAGCCTGTACACATAGGACACTATCCCTTTATCCCCAAGACACATAGGCTTGCACAAACAGTGACTTTAGCATTTTACATCAAAAACAGCTTCAACGTAGAGGTTCAAAATGATCGAAAAATCTTTTAGAATTATTTGAGTAAATTGTGCGGAACAAAGTTTTGCGTTTCAAAGGACTAATCCGTTTAAAAGCATATTCAAAGTATGTTCGTGGTATATGGAATAAATAATTATTAAAACTATTATAATAAAAGAATTCTTTGGTTATCTCTTCTAAAGATTCAAATGAGCTTATTGACAATAACACAGCAAAATATTGCTTTGTAATGCGTCTAAATGATATTTCATTTCTTTGTAAAAAAGTTAGATTTATTACTTTTGGGAAAATAACATGAAAATTTTCATAGACAATCTACGATATTATTCTGGATATTTAATATTTAAATTAAATTAAATATTTTTTTAGTCTGAAAAGTAACTAGAACCTGATCATCTAAAATAGTTTCGAGAAATGATATATTTTTAATTTTGAGTAATTAATATTTTATTATTGAACTATTCGCTCGCGAATGGGTGAGTTACTTATAGAAATGAGCATTAATAAAAACAAGTAAAAATTAAATTTAAAAAATCAAAAATCCCGACTGCGTAAAAAGCGAACTAATTAATTATTTCTCATGAATGTGAAACTATTTTTTATATTACTTACCTATTTTTTTATTTACTTGTATTGATGACTTTTAAGTTGTGTTTAATTGTTAGTTCCTATGTATAAACACTGTTTTGATGAGGCCGACAGATGTCTATGAAGGTTAGAGTTGCAGTAAAGCTAGAGTTCCTACATACACAACATCCGGGTTGTGTAATATTTAAACGAAGCTTCTGACTGTAAAATAGTCCATGAAACAGCGTCTTCATTTTGAAAGACCTATCCAATGATATGCCACACAATAGGGTGTGTAAAAAAGTTTTTTCGCCCCTACCGCTATTTTGTATTTTACGGTCGCCATTTTGAATTTATAAAAACAAAACCTAGTCTATAACCATCGGATGTTTAAGACGAATCGATAGAATCCTCATTTATTAAAATCCATCCAGCCGTTGGGATGTTTCGAGGGTATAAAGAAATCCACATACCCAGATACGCGTGAAACACATAACCTTTCATGGCACTCGGGTAATAACATGTAAATTTCGAAATTCGTTTCTTTGAAATACAGGGTGGGCCAAAAATTATCGATGCACTTGAAAATTCAGTAATAAAATCATGTATTTAGGATACGAGTGTGCGGTTTCAACAAAAATTGCTTCTCATTGTCGAGAGTTTTTATTAAAAGAATTAAATAATTTCATTGAAAATTTGCTCTCGAATATTACCATCTTAACACTAGAGCGTCTTTCGGTGCCATTTCGACACAAAACCGAATTTAGCCTTATCCCAATTTAGCCAATCACATTTATTTCTCTATTTTCACATTTATTTCTCGCATTTATTTATTTACACACTTTCACATATATTCTTAAAATTTAGTGACTTTAAATCATTTTACGTAATAAGCAAATTGCTGGAATTTTTATTGTATGATTCTATCTTTTTAAAAAAATACAGCTACATTCTCCTGGAATGTCCATTGGTGTTATTTTAACACCTAGCAGAAAAAAAAAAATGGTTTACTTGTGTCTTTCTTTCCAGTTCATATAGGCCGTGAGACAAGGACGAAAAAGCCGTTTAAAAAATTAAGTTCGTTCCTCACAAAAGAGGGGTATGTTTTGCAACTTCAATAAAACAGATAATATTGTCACAACTCAAAAAATACAATGTTCATGGTCCGATAATTGCACATTATTTAATTAACGGCAAAAATAAAGCGAGTTGTTGTCTATTTTTTTCAACCAATGAGATGGCGTCTTCGTGTATGCTGCGGGATGACTTTACCTTAATGTTGCTTTCACTATGCGACTTTCGGGTTTTAACTCACGGAGCAAAACAGCAATTTTTATACTATGACTATTTAACCATTCGAATTCAATATAAAATAATTAGTTTTTGAAGAATATGAAAAAAAGGAGGATGAGTTTTATATATATCATGATTTTTTTAACATATTAATTAAGATATTTGCTTTATCATTTAAATAAATTACAAACCCATTTCCAAAAATTTTACATGTCATTCTTAAATATGTTTTGCACGGGTGCTTTTTTTTATTTATATGTTCTGCTTGTGTTAATAAATTTATCACAGCATTTTCCCAGTTTTTATTAACATGACAATTAACCAAATTTCACCATGGCGCCATCTAGTATCGAGAGAAACAAAATTAAATCATTCAAGTATATTTTTTTCTGATAAATAAAATTTCCTTTTTCTAAAAGCAATTGTTGCTGTTTCAAAAACAATGTAAATTTGCTATCAAAATTTATAAAATTATAAACAGATTATACTTGACAGAAAAAATCTAAATGCTGACGAAAATAAATAAATAATTTAGAAAAACACCAAGTATGTTCCCTTTAAAATGATAGTTGTAAATACTAGACTAAGCATTTAATTCCTTTTTTTTTTTTTTCATAGTTTAAAAGAAAAAAAATTGTAAATTTGGCGTCATTTTATAATTGTCCATACAACCAAACATATTAAGTTTGAGCAAAAAGGAAATAAGTTAAAACTCAAGAATTTGGTTCTATTTTGAAAAACACAAATTGTAATCAAAACAAAAATGGAAATGGTAAAAAACATTTTAACAAGACCTTTTTCTTTTTTTCCCTACAGAAGTCGGATATGTAAATTTGTAGATCTCTGTACCATTTAAATATTGTTAGGTTCATTGTAATAATGCCGAAATTTAAAGTTTTATTAAATTCAACTTTTAGAATTTGTTAAAATTGTCTTTTTCTTCTTTTCTGGTTACTTTTAGTAACAGATATATGCAATACTTTAATTTTCTTTATTTTGCAGCATCAATATTAATTTATCAAACGCTAAATTTAATAAATTAAATTACTGCAATTGGTAAACTTTTTTACTTATTAAATTAATCATGGCAATTATGTCTTAATATTATTATTTTCTATACTTTAAATAATAACTTTCATATGCATTGCATGTTTTTTTAAATCTAATAACCTAATTTCATTTTTACGAACAAGTAGCATTTTAAATTCATTAAATTGTGTTATAATTAAATCTGAGGTCTTTACCTTCATTTTTAAATAAATATTATTCATATTAATTTAATTTCATGGGAAATCAATTATGCCTTTGAATTAATAAATTTATATTTATATTCCGGATCCTTGCTACGTATATTTAACAATATTTCTTCATCATTTTTTTTCAAGGCTGCTTCCAAAATTAAGTTTGAACTTGTGTCACACTGAGAAAGTTTTTCAATTTTTCTTTTACCCGTAGATTTATCCAAAATGTAACTATTTTTCCTACATAAAATGCAAACTTGAGGTAGTACATTTTTAGATTTAGAGTCTTCATGGTGGTTTTTCATAGTACTCTTACTACGCAAAAATAGTTTGTTGGGAATGTTATGTTCATCATCAGTAATATTTTGAGTATCCGGAAGAACATTCCGTTTTTGATAATTTTGTTGTACGTTTCACGGCAGCAGCAATTCTCACCTTGTCTGTGAATCGCATATAGCACTTTCTGTGATACAGGATTTTTTCAATCGCTGCATCTGACATGTTGTTAACTTGTTCAGCGATTTTTTTTTCAACGGAATCAGTTGCAAGCCACTGATATGCACAGCTTTTTATTTTTGTCCAGCTAACAGCCGAACAAGCCTGCAAATCATTTTCAGTGTCATTCACAATGTGAATGGCACATTCCATCGTAAATAAATTAAGTCAAACAGTCGGAATTCGAAAGTTTGTGTCGATTTGTTTACAAACAACTCTCTCGTTCTCCCCTCTTCCGTTTCCTCATTGGTTAGTTAGCGATGAACTGTCGGCAACGACGAGCGCAAACGAATCGCAGCCGAGTCATTGGTTTAAAAAAGTAGAAAAAGCATCTTTGTTTTATGTCTTTAATTAATTAATGTGCACACATTATAACATGAACATTGCATTTTTAGAAACAGAGGAATATTTTCTGTATTTTTAAAGTGACAGATATTACCCCCCCCCCCCCCCCTTTCATGAGGAACGAAATTAAACGATAGACTGGCTTGTCCCACGGCCTAATATGACCTTGATTTCATTCTCTTTCAGTTACGGAAATTGAATTATACTTTCCACCCCTCATAAAGGGGGTGGAGGTGGTGGGTATTACTATTCAGGCGCCTAAATGTCTCCAGTTACTTCCTTTATATTTATTATAATATTTCAGAGCATATGAAAGCATTTTATACCTAACGGATATTTGTACTTTCGGAGACTATTTATTTCGTAATTATGTAACCCAAAAAAAGGTACCAGTCCCGAAGAAATTGCAAATATATTGGGAGAACAATCCTAAAATAAATCGGATGGTGGTGGTCTTTCGGACTTATTTCCTTATTTCGGGCTTAGTGACTTATTTTCTTTATTTGGGGGAAAATGAATCTCGACCTGTCGGTAAACGATAGCGGAATTCGTAGTTCTAAAACTAATGGAACTATATAAAAATAAAGGTTATAATGTAACAGTTGATATTTTTTTTACTTCACTGGAACTAGCAAAAGATCTGATAAAATGTAAAACAAGTGTGGTAGGAACTGTAAGTCGAGATCGAAGAGAAATTCCAGATTGCCTGAAAAATATAAAATACATCTTTATTCTACGAATATGGTGTGTACATTTTAGATCAGAAGGCCTAGAAAATATTCTGTAAAATCCGTATTACAGTGCGCAGAAAAAGTTAAGACAATGATCGATTATGCTTCCGTGCTGAGAAGTATGTAACGAATGGTTGCAACTGAACTGTCATATATTACTGGGGTGTTATCCTTCATTCACAAACAATAAATTTTAATTTATACACTTTACATAATACATAATGATAAAAAAAACAAATTTAACATTGTGGCAAAAGTATACACAATCTTCTTTAGCCGATTCAAAGTAGCTGAAATTTCTGCAACAGTTTCTATCAACCCTTTCGATTTCAGCTTCCATGCTTTAATTACTTCATCTGACTGAAAATTTCTAGCTCACGACATCTTCACTAACCGATACTATCGCGAGGTGCATTTAAATACTTCATGCGTGTGACTTCATAAGTTTGAAATTTGCTTTTTTCCGTGAACAGTTGCCAAAAATCACAAAAGTGTCTAAACTTTTGCAATATTCAAATTTCACTTTTTTCAGTTAAATTAAGTTATATCCTACATTAAAACCATTATTTCTGTCCTAAACCGTTTAAAATATCTTTAAAAATAAGTGCAGCCATTTGTATGACCCAACTGATTGTATTTTTTATTTAAAAGTTAAATATAAACAGTGTCTAAACTTTTGCTGAGGACTGTAACACTAAAACCGCGGCGAGGGGTCATTTTGACCCATGCCAAATGAATGCATGTCGATTCGAACCAGAAATATTTTTATAATATAAGATTAGTAAATGCTACCCAAAAATAGCTTAAATAAGATAAAAAGTTTTAAGTAAAAATTCTGATGTGAAATATTTTTATAAAACCCGACTAAAATTTCCCGCCGTTCTAGTATTAACCCCTTAACGCTCGCATTAAATTACGGTTTAAAAATTCAAATTGCTTATTGGCACTACTTTTTTGAAACAGAAATATTCACTTTACTTAATGACAGATAAAATGATACCATAATAAAGCCAATTACACTATTTTATAAAATGGGAATCAGACATATTTGAATAATCTGAATAAAAGACACAGAACGTGAATATGACGTGTGCGAGAATTAAAGGTTTAAGGAGTTGACCTGTACATACAATGTACAGCATTTTAGATACTGCAGTTATAAATGCTTGGCCTATCAACTAATCTAAGAAAGGCCGTTTCATTTCAAGTAAATGTTATATTCAATGGTTAACAAATGAATTGCGTTCAAATTATTCAAAGGAAAAAAATGTTCTACTAATCAAAATTATATACTATAATTAAAACCAAAACATTCCTTTTAAAAACAGAAAATGTGAACTTAAAATGTGTAAAGATAATGAAATAAATGCGTTTCGGGATGTTATGTTTCAAAAATGGTATGTTTAAAATGTACAGAAAAATCGCCTCTTGCTGAAAAAATTTAATAAATTATGTATCTAATATTAAATATTTTACAAAATGTCAACTTATGCTTAAATATTATAATTTGAAGTAAATTAACTGATTTATTTCTGTTTTTTTTTTTTTATATATTTTTTCTTTTTCTTTAAGTGTCAAATTTAATATCATTTAATGTATTCTTATATAAAATAAACCATCGGTTTTTTGTGAAAATGTAACAATATAAGCTTAATTAAAGTACAATAATCCAATACAGTGTTAAAATAAAATTTCCAGCATCCATTTTGCATAACTTAATTAGTGGTGTCGAAATAACACTGGCGGATATTTTAGAATGTCGAATTTGTTGCATGTTCCAGTGTTAATGGGTATGGACGTTGCCATCGAAATACCCAAGGCCAGAGGAAACGAGTTGTGACGTCATCACTAATCGACAGACTTCTGGCTAGTGTTGGAATTCACACCGGAAAATTTTTAATAGCAATTTCCTTTTATTTTATTTGTGGAATATTTATCATTTTCAAAAACTGTGATAACTTTTTAAATTTACTGGTGAGAATTCGGAATCCCTAATTAAAAATTCAGCCAGATGCGGAATTCCACAATGTTGTCGGATCTGGTTGATTCTTTATTGGGGTATTCCGAATTCTCACCAGAAAGTTTAACCCTAGATCTACCGGGAATTTTATTCAAGTTTTAATAAAACGTTCTACACCAGAATTTTTATTTAAAACTATTTAACTTATTTATTTACCTTATTTTTGTCTGGTTTATATACTTAGTTTATTTTAAAGAAATTTCTGGTTTGAATGAATATTTTGTATGTACCTGTCGGGTCCAATGGACCCGTCTGGTAGACGGAGGGTTAAATAGTTATTGTTGTTTTATAAGATGATAGATGTTCCACAAACAAAATAAACGAAAATTGCTATTAAACATTTTCCGGTGTGAATTCCAACACTAGTGAGAAGTTGGTCGATTAGTGATGATGTCACAACTCGTGTCCTCTGGTCTTGAGTATTTCGATAGCAGCGGTATGGTGCATACCTAACCATAGAAATGTTTTACGTGGTTAGGACATGCTTTCAAAGATGCAAAATATAAAAATAACTCAAAGTAAGACACTACAGGGCATTTATTTTGTATGATCTACTGCCATATTTCAACGTGACGAATGAAATTAACCCTCTCGCTGCGCAACACGAGATGTTCTCGGACATGCATTTTCCCGTATAATTCATCCTCCTTGATTATTCCCACCAGTTATTTTTTTTTGTAATATTTTTCTTATTTGGAGCGTTTTCCCGATTAAATTGGACAAAAATTGTTGCTTTAAAAAACCGGTGGCAAAAAAGATGTTTTAATTATTTTGAAGTTATTTTAATAAAACAATTACGCAGCGAAAGGGTTAAGTACCGTTTCGATTGAGTACCATTTAGATGTAGTCCCTGTTAAAAATGTAGGACATGTTGAAAAAGGAATGTAGAAAATAAATAGTATGCAACTGCTTTAGCTTGATATTTTTATTCTTTATCGCTCTTACGATGACACAGCGCCATCTGAGCAAATTTTGTAATTTTTTTTTTTTTTATAAATTTGGTTAAACAAAACTTTCGATCACACGAAGCATTTTTGTTTAAACCCACACTCTCGTGTTCCAGTTATTTCGATTCATTTTTGAATTTCCTAAACATTGATTTTACGGATCCCTGGATATTTAAGATTAAAACTGCAGCTAAATGCATTATTAGCTTAAAGGATAGAGCAGTCCTCTTGAGAAGAAAGATTTGGCGTGTGATTCTTGACAGAGGTAGAAATATTATAATGGTTCTTGAACTTAGAAGAATCTAGAGACCATTAAAAGACTCGATATTGACGCTATAGGAGATTTTGGAACTAAAAAGTCCGGCATTCTGTCCATGTTAAGTCTATCTATATAATATCTATTACCTATTATGCCCATGGAGATATGCTATACTCTATGTAATATACAGGGTGTTTATAAAGTCCCAGACCCATTTTGATGTTTAATAACTCATAAAATAATAAAGATATATTAAAATTAATAACATAAATGGTTAGATAGACTCAAAAAGTTTCATGACTCTTGTCAATGAACTTCCACTTGTGCCCCCTTCGTCGCACGGAGAATATCAAGTCGATAGTCAATTTCACGACAGGTAGAGGCAAGCATGTCAGCATCCACAGACGCTATTGCAGTTGTAATTCTGGCTTTTAAGTCATCAATGTTCGACACTCTCCTCCTGTAAACATTGTCCTTTACGAATCCCCAAAGGAAAACCCCCGGGACTTTATAAACATCCTGTATATCACCACTCCCTATTGTGGGATATCCTATTAGGACGTTTACATTAAAAAAATCATAAAAATTACTCTTATCGGAATGGGGTTTGCGCTACAAGACTTTGTCAAATATCAGATATTTTTTACCAAAGAAAACAATATATTAAAATGTTCATAAGTAAGTTTAGATTTCAAATATTTATACAAAATTAACATATTGACGAACAGGAGCTCAGTTTGAGCTATAAGATAAGTCGAATTGTCGGATTTTTTCTGAGAAAAAATAATTAACAAAATTTGCAACTATTTTTTGCTTTTACCGCAAAAATTGCTGACACTTTGGCAAGTCGTACAGAGGAAACCGCACTCCGATACGACAAATTTTAAATTTTTTATGACTTTTTTTATGACACTTGAAAAGTGAAAGGGATAATGGGACACTGCTATAAGAGTATAGGACAATGACAAAATGACAGGCATTTTAGTTGTAACATTTATTACAGAATCTTAGACAATGATAATAAGTTATCCGCAGAGTTGCCACATCTGTCTGTTTTTTATTTAAAGATTCCGAATTCTCACCAGAAAATTTTAATAGCTATTTTTACTTTATAAGTTGATTCCATAAATAAAATAAAATAAAATTACTATTCAAAATTTGCTAGTGTGAACGTATAATTTTTAAATAATAAAAAAGAAAACCGCAGATTCGGCTACACTGGTCATCCGTTTTATTTCAAAACCCCCCTCTGACACGTCAATGTGCACTGTCTATGAAGGGCCTCTAGAAATTATTGCATGTGAGGGAGGTGTAGCCGGACGTAGAATACTTCGGTAAGATGCAACAACAATCAAATAAAATATGAACAGGGAATGGAGTGAGTGGAGTGAGAATCATTCTAAATTAAGTTTATATCTCAGTATCCCAAGTAGATCCCACAGAAGCATTACGGTAGCCCATGAATTTCTAAATAGATCGGAAACGGGTGAAAATGGGAATAGGGTATTTTGACATCTTCGGAGTAAATTATTATTCAATTCGAAAATATTTCGCTATATGACGCTTTACTCATTGCAAAACGATTATTTACATATTTTTCCAACTTTTAATGATTTCATTTTGCAATGCAAAAAGTTCTAAAAAAGAATTAAGGGAAATGTAGCGTACATACATGTATAACCTATATTGATACAAAGAAATGAATAAAATTTGAAAGTTCTAAAACAACAATATATGCCATCATTATTTGATAACGCTTTGGTGAGCTTTAAACGTCCTGACACCACAAACAGTGTTGCCAGTGGGTTACTTTTTTTAATTCAGATTTCTTGATTGGCACCACTTTTTATAACATGTTAACCCTTAAATGCAAGATGTTGCTTTTCGGCTACATACACCATTTAGGCTCTAAAATACTATTAGAATAATATTGAAGCTACAATGCCTAATGTTGCCAATAAAATATATTCTGAAAATATTATTAATTTGATTTGTAACATTTTCTTGAAAACACTTGTGCTGTTTAAGAATAAAAATAGATTTATTTTTTCAATTGTTGCAACTTGTTTTTTTGTTTTGTTTGGAAGCTTGTGAAATACCCTATTTTGTTCTCCAGTGAGCAAGTAAAATTTATTTCTTATTATAGTTCCTAAAATTCTTGTGTGTTTAATATTATAGAATTTTATCAAGGAAAATTATTTTTTCAATTAAAGACCAGTATTGCCGATTAGTAACAAACTTTTTTTAGTTGTAAACAACACTAAAAACAAAATATGATTTTTTAGTACTTTTCCCATGATTTATTTAAAAAACGAAAGCCGAAAAACATTATTACAATGATTAGGCATTTAAGGATTAAAATTCGACTTATTTAATGACATAATAATTAAGGCGAAAACAAGGGAAAAATCATCAACTTAAAAAAGTGTTGCCAATCTAGAAATCTTAATTTAAAAAAAAGTGGCCCACTGGCAACACAGATCACAAATATTAGGTTTCGGAAGGGCAGCTGAAGTACAGCGCCTAGAAGATACAGTGTCGAAAACGGCTACAAAATAGTGCTAAAAAATTGAATCCCATAAATGTACAACGATGCTGAATAACAAGATGTCGATCGTAGCGCCATCGTAGTGATTTAAAAACGATTGTCATTCTAAAAGAGACTCTTTAACCTATTTCACGTCATTCCTTAACTAAATTAGCTTATAACAGACTAAAATATCTTATATTTATAGTTTCCGATATTTAACATTCTATAATTTTTGAAAACACAGGGTTTATATTGAAAAGAGTTACGAGATGGCGCTCGTATCAGCATATTGCCGCTGATCAGTGTTGGAGATTTATGGGATACAAGTTTTTAGCACTTTTTAAAGCATAATAGGAATAGCCGTTTTCCACACTGTATCTTCTAGGCGCTGTAGCTGAAGTGTATTGCATATTGCTTCTACTAGATCACGTAGTTAAGCTTTCATTTACTTTAGATTTTGGTTACGTGGTATTCGCGAGCTGGCTACTGTCTAATTTTCTGTAATATTGATTGACTCTATTAGTTTCCTGATCAAAATGTAACAAAGATGTGAATGCGCAGTGACCAAAGGAAACTACTTGACTACCTGTATTATAGTTGTCATTGTCTTCACCTAATATGAAAGATTAGTCACTTAAATCATTACAACTTCGATGAGGTAATGTGTTGCAAATGGCTAAAATTTCTGGAACAGTGATTTCAATGTGGAGACTGGAACTGACAGCCCTTGAAGGGCGGTGATGCCGTCACGGCATCACACAATTTTAATCCCTAATTGCCACATTGGCACCGGAATTTTATAATAAAATTTCATCTTTATTAAGTACGCGAAAATATGCTTTTACTTGTTTACAAATAAATTCTCTTGTAAATACTGGTGTAACTAAATTATTTCAACATTTTATGAATACAAGTACCTTGCCCCTGAAAGGATTAAATGAGACTCATAATCAGAGGAATTAAAAAAGTTGCCTTTTTATCATTGATAATGTGACATTTTTTATCATTGTTATGTGATATTAACTGACTCTATTAGGCGAGAAACATGTCTGGTAAATATGGAGGTCAAGAAAAAATGGAATCAGTAATTATAAGAAAAATACTTAAGGCAGTGCACATCTTCGGAAAAAAAATATTCTTTTTTAAATTTTGATTTTATAACTGACTTTTGTTATGAAACATGATTAAGAACTGTGAAACACATACAAAAAAATTAACTGTTATTATTAATTTTTAACAAAAAAAAGCCAAAATAACTCAAAAATTAGCATTTCCGCAGAACATGACAATACAGAAATGGACCAATATCGTTAAAAATTGTAAATTTAGTAATGTTCATAAATACCGGCTCTGGGTTTTACATTTTATAATTGTGTTATTATTTATAAGCTACAGACGATGTCGTAATCATGTATTGAAAAATCTCTGAAAAGGGATTGCAATTCATAATGTACAGCAAATTAACTTAGCATATTGCTAATCTGTTATCATGAGCATTGTATATTCCTTTCATAGAACGTTAGAAAATAATCACACAAAATTTCGTGGCATTTTAAGAATAACTTTATGGGGTACGATGCTTTGCCTTTAACAGAAACTGCAAAAAAAAAAAAAAAAAAAAAAAAAAATCATTTTGCGAAAAAGCCAAAAAATTCCTTAAAATAAAACTCTTACTATACTGTCATGTAAAATTAAAATATCTACAGGGCATACCTAACCGTATGAATCAAACTGTAAGGATTAATAGAGGACACTGTAACAATCGTTTATTGTATAGGAATATATGGACGCAAATGACGCATTAAGGCACAGTTGGAAAACAGGAAAGAGACATGAAAGGAATGATTATTGACGGCGTCATTGACATGTGCTATGTTTACAATAAATGGAAAAAGTTGCGTCAACTAAGATTAATACATGCTTGGCAGCGTCGATGGAGCGACTGGAGTACAGATTCAAAGATACCAAGACGTACACGTGCAGCAGCAACGGATATTCGAGTGACGAGATCCTCTGGAGTCTCAGAAACACAGAGCCTCAATTCATCGCGTCATGAAAGTTATATCTAGGTAATTGCGCACTACTGCGCTAAAATGGGCTGGTTCCCCATTACGCTGAAACCACAGTCGCTTACGAACAGTAATCAGAACATCTTGAGGTAGTTCTGGTAAAAGCTCCTAAAATAATACTACAAGAACTGCTGGCCTTGGCGTGCTAAACCAGTCGATTGGCCATACCGATCTACCGATTAATCGACCCTCGTTTACTTCTTACTGGGACATCTGAAGAATTTTTTTATGCGACTCCAGTTGGCTCTTTCGGTGATTTCGACAATTGAACATCTGTTACTGCTGTACGTGTGCGTGAGATACATGGCATCTTTACATCTGTACGCCAATCGATCCATCGACGGTTCCAGGCACGTACTAGTGTCGGTTGACGTAAGTTTGAACACTTATTGTAAACATAGCACTTGTCAACGTTGCTGTTAATAAACATACATTTCATGTCTATTTTTTTTTGTTTGTATCCCAACACGTCAATTGCGTCTATAATTTTTCAAAGTGAATTACTATATTTATTCATTCATTTTAAGCCCCCGACTATTTTTTCACCCCCTTCTTTTGAAAGCAAATTTCGGTAAACAGCAGAGAATCACAAAATCTTCGTATGTTGTGTTTGAAAATTTCACCAAATGTGTGCTAACGACTTTCAGCTTGGATCTTAGCAAGGAGTTACCTTTTTTCCACTTCTCGCAATTTTTTTTCAGCTGAACTGTGTGTAGATGGTTTATTACAAATAACTAGTGCTGTTACATCATCTGCTTGATATTTTTATACTGATATATTTACATTTGCAATTCTGAGATAAATAAAAATTTCATGGACGATATTATATTCAAGGTGCAAATCTCTGGTGAAAAAAATATAAATAATAACGGGGAAGCTGGAAGAGAATTGTCATGACTTGTTTGATATTATTTCAAATTAAGAGGTGATTGTTTCGTATATTAAAATTCTCCTTAGATTTTGTTTAGACCTGCTCAAAAAGAATTTAAGTATTGTTGAAAGAATTGTTGACATTTACTCCTTTATTAAGATGTTATATGTATTCAAATTATATAGTGCGCCTCAAAAGTATATGGACAGGCGATTTTTTGAAATAACAGTTCAAAAAATAAAGCCATAATCACGAAAAAAATAAGCATATGGAATTATAATACAAGTTTATGACAACAAAAATGCAGTATAGGTTATACAGAATTTTTGTAAAAAAATAAAAATCAAAATAGGCTGTCTCAAAAATATATGGACTTTTCGAGTGTTTTGCATATTAAATTCGAATTTTGGATCCGTTCCTTTGAATTATCTTGAAAACCGTATCAAGTAAGCTTCAAACTAGTGTTTGGAGAATGTGTGGCTGTAAAGAGAACCAATTATGCTCTACGCTTTGCTTTAATTCCTGAATAGTAGAAAATGGACGACCATGAGCATATACATCTCGTTCAAGTACTCCCCAAAGGTTTTTAATTGGATTTAGGTCTGGACTGATAGCTGGCCAGTCTATAACAGTTACTTGAATCTGCGTAAACAAAGCTGTTGTTGAATGACAGTTGTGAATCGACGCATTGTCCTCTTGGAATTTTCAGTTATCCCTTCCGAAAATGTTTCCAAATGGAAGTAGATTGCTTTTAAGGATATTTTAATAACCCTCAGAGAACTGTTGACAATTAAGAGAAGCAATATCCGTTGTTCCATTGAAACAAATCGCGCCCCACACCCTGAGATAATCCCCTCCTTGTTGTCGACTAATGAACTCCCGAGATTCTCGTCGCAGATCATGCCGATAGTATGCCCAGCCATCAGGGCCCTCCAAATTGGCTTTGTTTTCGTCACTGAAGAAACACTTAACAATTCATCTTCCCAAGGTTTGTGTTTTTTAGTTCAAAGAACGCGTGCATTTCTATGGTGCACTTTCAACATAGATTCCGCGCACATTCTGCGATATTTATGAATTTTGCTTGTGATGTATGCAACGGTGAACAGTAGTTCTCGTAATAGGAAAAGCTAATGTCTTCGAAATTTCACGAACAAACTTCTTTTGGGTTGAAACTGCTCGAAAAATCTATCTGTCTTGTCGTGTAGAGTTGCTTTTTTTGGTCGACTTGAAGGTTGTTTTGCAATTGCATTGTCACATTTTGATAAAATTTCATAAAGTCCGGATCTGCTACTCTTTATTTGTTTAGCAATATCAGAAATTTTAACATTTGAGTCTTTAAACGCCAAATTTTAGTTATATCAGCAACAGAGAATTGTACGTTGCGAGGCATTTTCCCACTATTCGATAATTGAAGAATAAGCAGTGATTTTATATTTTCCAGTGGGTACTTCACATGTGCAGAACGCAGAAAATGAAAATTTTTTTTTGATAAGTTGGAAATAAAAGCAATTCTCTTCATTGTCCGTATATTTTTGGGACAGCTTATTTTGAATTTAATTTTTTTTACAAAAATTCTGTAAAACCTATACTGTATTTCGTTGTTGTAACAAACATACATTATGATTCTATATGCTTATTATTTTTTTCGTGATTATGGCTTCATATTTTGAGCTGCTATTTCAAAAAAATCGCTTGTCCATATACTTATGAGACGCACCATATTACACTTATTTCTTTTACAAGATTTCCTTTCAGAAAATTACTAATAATTAAACTATTTTTGCCACCCCTACTTTTATCAACAAAAAATGGTAAAAAGAAGCCAAACCACGCTAGGAAATACGATATTTAAATAATTTATGAAAGTACACTCGTGTATGTGAAAATGAAAGAATGGCGCGATTGAGATGAAAATTTCAGAGAATGCAAAGTATAGTGTGTGATTCCAATTTCAGAGTCATCACGTATGCGTGGACTGTGCAGCGCCCCGTGGACTTCTGCTGAAACCGTATAAATAGAGGGCTGTAGTGGACAGCTGCAGTTGAATTTTGCCTAAGGCTCTCTGCTACTGGAAAACGTTAGATGAGACGTAACTATGACTCTTCGACGAAAGAGGGAGCCATTTCAACAACTGACGGAATTTGAAAGAGGGAGAATAATCGGCCTTCGTGAAGAAGGATTTTCCTATCGTGCAAGAACAGCTTGTGTACAGCGTAACAGCAGCAGAGTAATCCGAGTTTGGAAGCAGTGGGCCAACGAGGATCGGACAACTCGGAAATATGGGAGTAGACCCCGAACGATGACAATACCGCGCGATCATAGACACATGGTCCGCATGGCGCTGACAGACCACACAGGTTCATCTAGACAGTTGGCAGAACATTGCTCTATGTGTACATGTGTGCATCACACATGGTGCTACATGTGTATCACTGTCTGCTTCTTCAATTCGTCTACGTCTGCTGTACCGTGGACTGCGTGTAAGAACACATTTATACAGGATTCCCCTCATTCAAAACCAACAACGCCTGCGCTTCCAATGGGCTCATGAACATAGATACTGGCGTGCAGATTTGCAACAAGTGGTCTTTTCAAATGAATCCCGCTTCAATTTGTGATACCATGATGGCCGGATTCGTGTTAAAGGCTAAGACGTGAACACCAACTTCCAGAGTGCAATATCGAGCGTCATAGAGTGCGAACACCGGGAGTTGTGGTCTGGGGTGCGATTGCATATCATGGACGATCCCAGATGATAAGAATCTTGGATATTCTTAACAGCAATAGGTGCATCAGTGAAGTGCTGGAGACCAAAGTAGTTCCTTTCCTTAAAGGCATTCCTGGAGCTATCTTTCATCAGGATAATACATGCCCACATGTTGCAAGGAATGTTCAAGTTTTCTTGTCAGCAGAACACATACTGCTTATTCCGTGGTCTGCATGTTTACCGGATATGTCGCCTATTTAAAATGCGTGAGATTTTGTTGATCGGCGTCTCGCTCATGATCCTCGTCCTACAGCTTCTACAGATGAACTATGGGTACGCATACAAATAATAACAAATGCTCGTACCCAGGCAGGCATTAGAAATCTGTTCGAGTCTATGACACGTCGTATAGCAGCACTTATTACAGCGCATGGTGGCTACATCAAATACTGATTTTGGACGCTTAATATTGTTTTCTTGGTTTGAAATTGTAACCATTTATTTGTACCAATACCAATCGTTTGTGTATTAAATTTCGTTTAATTCTGATTATTCCTTCATAGTTTTGCAATTTTCACAAACACGAGTGTATAGAATCTAAATATATAATAGACGTCAAAATTTCTTTTACGCATCTGACTACTCACGAGCATGCATATGGATATATTGTCTTAAAATGAACAAAACATTATAGTGTTTTTTTTTTTTCAAAAAACTACTGAAGCTATATTTACTTTAAATTACTCATATTCATACAAAATTATGAAACATGTATTATAACAGGGTTCTAATTACATTTTTTTTAATTCCTGTATATTTGTAATTTGTTTAATAAATGTACTGTATTCCCGCGATTTTTATTCGGTATGAGTGAAAATGAGATTAAGATTTAAAAATTTTATTCTAAAAACTGATAAGATAACATCACTACAAGTTTTAATTTCCATAAAAATAGCATTTCAACTATTTATTCTTTCTTCATTGAAAATACTGCACTCTGAAGATGTAGATAAGACTAAAGTTAAAGAAAGCTTTGAGAAATTATGCTAAATGTATATTATCTTTTCATAAATGCTGCTAAAAAACGGAGCTTTATTATTTTCTTTTTAGTATTACTTCAATATAGCAAATTTTAATTAAATTTTTAATTAAAACTTGGTTCCTTTCATTTTTGTAATTAATTACTTCTAGGGTAAGTGTCAGAAAAAAACAATATAAGGAACTTTTTATAAAATTCTAACATGTATTCCTGATACATATTTTTATACATGCTCATGAGTATGTAAGGTAAAATAATGTATTTTATTAATCATGGCAGAAGTTTCTATCAGCTATTTGAAATTCGAGGGTATTTAGAATAAGATTTATAGTATCAGGATGGAAAAGTTATATTTTTCTGTCACATTTATACTGATCTGCAGTGAAAACTTGAATATGTTAATATACATTGATTTTGCGCTTATACGTTAAATTGAACACACATGAAAAGGACAAAAAACGTAAAGATTATTTACATAACCCAGAAACCAAATTAATTTTTCGTCAGTATTAATCCATTACATCTACTATTGCTCAACGTCTTGTTGTTTAAAGATTGATTTATAGTGGAATCGTGGCAGATACCATTTTATTAAGTTAGATAGTTTTTTTATATTTCTGAAGTCCAGTATATTTGTCAGTAATTTTTAAAAATATTAGAGCAATATGAATTAAGTCGCTCGCATCGCATAGACTGATTTTTAATTTCTCTAAACATATCATTACATAAATCTCCAACTTTCTTACCAAGTCAATAAATTTGTAAATCACTGGCCAAACGTTATGTACATTACTTACGTTAACGTATTTTTAATATATTAGGTTTTTACTGCACATTGGGGTTACTTAACATTTATGTTTTAGAGTTAATTTTCCTAGTTGCGGATCACAATTACTTTGGGCTGTTACGTATCGCAGGTTACGTTTTATCAGAATCTTCCGTACTATTCAAATTGATATTTTTTAGCCTCCTAAATGAATGCGATCAAAGCACATTAACATTTTTTGTACCAGTGTTTGAAACAAAACCAATATTTCAGATATTCCCACAATAACATTTTCACAAAACCTTTCCTTATTTCAGAAAAATGTCACTCATTTCTGCCGCTTTATTTAGGGTGCCTCTATATGAAAGTGGAAACATACGGAATATAAAATTTGATTGGTTGAGATGATTTTGGACGAAAATGAATCTCCAATCACCTTGGCGCGTCTGCCATTAACGACAAGATCTGATTGGTCAATCTCGTTTCGCTAACAGCGATTAATTTATCTGGATCACGGTCATAAAGTTTTTAAATTTGTCTCACGCGTCTAGTCAAACTCGTTATGGCGAGTATCGGCTAGAACGTGAAGTTTTATTGTCAAATTTGCTGTGGCCAGGACTAACCTGAAAATGTTAAGTTCATGGAACAAGTTATCTTTTGGTGCATGCATTTTATGCTGGTGAAATGAATGTATTTTTTTCGTGCTTCCTTTCAACTTTTCTGCAACAGAATCATTATGTTTTGTTAATATCGTAACTTAAATAAGTATATAGTATATAAATTACCGAAAATACATTATAGTTATATAGGAATTAAAATGTACGAACTTTTTTTGCTGCAAATTTTTTTATTATATCATTAAAAGACAGCTTTCGATCTATAATTACTCAAAAAATATAAATTAATTGTGTTTACCGTTGCTACATTGTTAAGTTGGCTCAAATGTGCTTCAATTAGTTTTAACTTGCTATAACTTCTTTCTTTGGAGATTACAGATACAAGGCAGTGTAAGAGAGATTTTGCGAGTCATGTAGAAAGGTTTAGCGAAACAGGTTTACATCTATATACATCGTTGTGACTCTTAGTAGCTCAATTACCGAACTCCAATGAATGATACTTTAAGTTTTAAACTTACATAAACAGTAACTGAAAAGAAGGGAGTATATATAAATGTTTTAAATAATGCTTTAAAAATAGTACCAAATGAAATGCACATAGAAACATCTCCAATAAAGTTTATTTTGAATGGACATTAAAAAAGAAAAAAATGCATTTTCGAGTTTTATATGTTTTGTATTCTTTTTACACTCAAAACGTTCATCAACAATATTCAACTCCACAGTTCAACCTTTTCATGGGTTGTATTTTACCTCTAATGTGTATTTTTAAAATTTAAATATTGTATAATATTATTCATAATCAATGCATAAAATCAAAAAGAAATTTTTCGACATATTTCAGTCAATTATCAAATATCTAAGAATTTTTACTTGGTCAATTAATGAAAATGAATGCTTTTATGTTACAGATAAAATTTAATTAAAATTTTCTAAATATTTCCAATAATAAACAATTAAATCGATAAAAATTAATTTAGTGGCTTAATAATTGTAACTTTTATAATTAATATAATTATAACAAAACATTTTTTAAAGAAACTGTAATGAAAATTTTCACAAATACTACCGGGAGAAGAAGAAAAATAATGCAGACCCTACATTGTATCATTTTTTTTTGACCACTTAGAATTTTAAAACTAAACAATAATTAGTTTTGGATAGTGATACTCTTCTATCAGTGCGCAATATGTATTTTGTTTTTTTTTTGTTTTTTTATTTCTTTAAAATTATGTTTTTTGTGATTTAAATGTTGTTAAATAACTCTACATTATGTAAATGTATATATTGCTTAGCTGAAGAATAATTTTCATTATATTAGACCATATATTGCCTCACTAGTATTTAAAACGGTTTATATGTACTTCCTTCTTTTTAGTTGCTGTTTCTGAAAGTTTAAAACTTAAAGTATCATTCATTGGAGTTCGGTAATTGAACTACTAAGAGTTACAAAGATGTATATAGATGTAAACCTGTTTCGCTAAACCTTTCTACATGACTCCCAATTTCTTACACTGCCTTGTATCTGTAATCTCTAAAGAAAGAAGTTATAGCAAGTTAAAACTAATTGAAGCTCATTTGAGGAACTTAACAATGTAGCAACGGTTAACACAATTAATTTATATTTTTTAAGTAATTATAGATCGAAAGCTGTTTTATAATGATATAATAAAAAATTTTGCAACAAAAAAAGTTCGTACATTTTAATTACTATATAACTAAAAGGTATTTTCGGTAATTTGGATACTTTATACTTATTTAAGTTACGATATTAACAATATATTAAGCCTTCCAGGGTGAAAGTACTTCTGTTTGCAAAATGTTGAATTGATTCAATGATACCGGATGTATGAAAAAATTTATATGAAAGCAAGCAAAACCTTTTAATCGACGTGCATTATAAAAAACAAAATTTAATTCAAAAATTCTGCTGTCAATGTGGCTTTCAAGAATTAAAATTATGTGGTACATATAATATACCACTGCCCTTCAAAGAGTTAAATTATATACATATAATGTGCTACTATGCAAAACAATTTGTCCAATTTAACGTGTAATTGCGTAAATAACGTGCTTTATATTAGGTACATTAAGCAATTAGTTAGTTCAAGTTTTCTCTTAAAAATATTTGTAGTTATAGGAGGGAGTGGCGCCAATTCATGAACTTACGCCTGGTGAAATTTAGTCCAGTTTCGCCACTGTAAATAGCTACATAATAGCCACAATAAAATTGTTCCTCATTTGAGGATGTATATTCACTAAGTGTAAAGTTTTAAGAAAAAGTTTTGATATCGCACGATTTCTCGCGAAAATTTATTTAAATAAATCCGGTATTTTACGGTTATGCCTGTTCTTTCAGATTCTTTTACTTTCATATTGAGCCTCTATGTTCCAGTTCAAATGCTTAATTCCTTTAAAGTTGTAACGCTTTTAAACTCTATTATTATCAGGAAAATACTTACCTCACAATATCTCATTCAGATAGTTTTACATTTTGGTTATTTTAGTGTGGCATCAAATATATTATATATGTTATGAATACGAGGCTACTCTATTGCTATATAATGTTATGTAGAGTAATACCGTGATTTATGCCGCACATTGTTTTGAATTCGAGTATAAAGACCCATGGTGGACATAAAATTTAAAAAAAAATCATGCTGTGCTATTTACTGTTATATATACAACGCATGTAATGTGACAAAAAAATATTCAAAACAAATCATTAATATTTTTTAATGATTTTTTTCTAAAACATTACACTGCGGCGCGTCACCCATATATTCAGGCTGAGACGCCACACTTGTAAAAAGAACACAATGAAATTATAAATAAAAATATTCAACAAAATATTCATATCTGGACCATAATTAACGATGTTATAACAAAATGAAACTAAATGAGCACAATGAAACGTATTAGTCGATTCAAATTAATAATTGTTTGCCTAGATTCACTATTAAAATTATCGGCTTAATTTTTACATAAAATTTTATTTGTTATTTCAGCAACAACGTAACTTCATCGTATTAGAGAGGGAAAAGGAAAAAAGTAAAATTGTGTTTACATAATTTATTTGTTAACCCTTTCAGGACCGGTGGCTTTTACCCAAATTTTATTCGGTTGTCACCACTTTTTTAAAAGAAGTTAACTTTGCTTAAATAATCGCGAAAATGCTGTAATTAAAGAAAGCAAATATCAATTTTCTTTTTTACTGGCGCCAGAAACAAGTTTGTATGCTCTTTATGAAGGTGCTTATATGCACCCATGGTCCCGAATGTGTTAAGAGACCTGTTTTTTCGACTACAATCTACAGAAAAAGTGTCGAAAATCTACAGTCTTTATGTAACTACATTTGACACATGATGGAACGAAGCCAATTACACTTCCTCTTTTTTGGAGTAGTTCTCTAAACATTCCTTGCAAAGAACGTCTGCGTTACACGTAATCCAATTTTTCATTATTAACATCTTGACTTGCATATTTCTTGCCCTTCTTACTTTTTATTTTTCCCTTTTTCTCCTTTGGTTTTTGTAAACTTGATGACATGCCTAACATGGTTAGTCTGTGCAAAATGAAACGTAAAAATTAATAACACTTAATCATTCCGTACAAAAGAAACTGCGGCATGTATATCGGAATTGCAGTGTGTCATGTATCCCATTTTGCATGGTGCAGACGTCGGCCATCACAGTTACCTGCCATCTCTAAGGGGGATGGCGTAACCATAGACACAGTACTCTATATAAACACTACACTTAGTTTTGACTTCGAAATCATGCAAGCATTTATTAATTAGTGTATGAAAAGTATTTAAACATAACGTGTTTAAAAGTTTGGACAGTGAAATCATACACTTACGTCAAATTAAGGATTGTACTTCTACAAGTGAACATCGAAATGGGATTCACGGTATACACTGGTTAAAATAATTTCATTGCGCACCTATACTGTGCGTTTGACGACCATCTATCGATATTTACAAGAAATACAAGGAGTGCTTCATCTATCCCGTATGCGGCGACTCTCCCGGAGTTACCCTATGATTATAAAGTTGGTATTAAACCTAGTTTATAGGTCTTTTGATGTTAAAACAGCCTTCATGCCGACAGTTTTATTTAAGAAAAGTAAAGCTGGAAGCTTTACCCGCCAACGTCCAGTGTCACATACAGGTGACACATCTTTGAAAGAACCTTCTAGGCTCAGGTGATAAGTGAATATGTACCGTTATGCCTTTGTTGAGATCTAGAAGTGTTTACCTAATCATAGAAAACAATACCATATCTCTCTGATTTTCTGATATGATACTATAATATTAAAATAGTCTAAGTGTTTACCTAGTTATAGAAAACAATACCATATGAGAACCCCTGGAGCCAAACCATGCAAGCCACAAAATTTAGATTTAGTGTAAATTGAGTTCAAAGTTGGATCAGCAATAGTAATTGACCGAACTAAGATATGAAACTATTGCTTATTCACAGCGGTTTTTGAATTCTTATTTTAATAACTCTTAAAGAAAAGTGGAACACATTATTTTTTTTTATTTAAACAGAGAATAAAGATTTATCCCTTAAATGCGCGATTTTTTTATTTTGTTTCGAAAAAATTATATATGATTTTCTGAAAGGTTTATTACAGAAAAAAAGTAATGAAAACATCAGAGACACATTTCCATATAATTCGTCAATCATTTCTTCTGTTCCACATCTGCAATACAAGTAAAAACTACTGTCACGAAGCTTTTGTTTCTCTTTTTAATATTGATGTAAAAATAATTATTTAAGGCCTATAAAAGTCAAACTAAAGCGGAGAGACATCAGTAGCTGTTAATTTCTATGAGTCTTAAGTCGTTCTAAAAAGGAATTATTTAAGAATAAGTCAAAAATAAGAATTTTTTTTATTTTGTTTCGAAAAAATTATATATGATTTTCTGAAAGGTTTATTGCACAATAAAAGTAATGAAAACATCAGAGAGGCATTTTTCATATAATTCGTCAATCATTTCTTCTGTTGCACATCTGCAATACAAGTAAAAACTACTGTCGTGTGGCTGTTTTACTCTAAAATATTGCAGATTAGTAAATATTTTAATAAGTATGTCTCCAAATACCTTATTTTATATAATTATTTATTTTATAAAACTTAACATTTAACTCTTTAATTCCATGATGTAATAGTTCTAGAAATTACGTAGTTCAGATAATCTGATTGTACACCAGAAAGTTTCAACGGTTAATTTCGCCTTACTTAAATACGGAATGTCTATTATTAATTAAAGCAAATGTTGCTATTTTAATTTTCTCGTATGAATTAGGTATCTACGAATAAAAAAATATATTAAATTCAAAACACTGTTGTTTGCATATATGCAAAGGTGTACACTAAAGTTATAAGTAGTTTAAAGAGCTTAAGAACTTGACATCTAGAACGCAGCATATAATTAGAAAATCACTTACGTGTCTTTCCGTCCAAACAAATAGCCTTGTTCCCTGAAATCCTGTGCACTTAGCTCAGTTCTTTGTCACTTATACCCCTTGGCTTCTGGGGTACTCATATCTATGTGATTTCCTGATATGATACTATAATATTACAAAGTTTTGTACCTCCTGCAAACAATTAAGGACTTGGTATATGTCAAAAAAGGCATAATTCTCATATTTATTTTTGCTTGAATGCGAAAAATTAATAAAATGTTGAATTGATATTTGTGGATTTCGAATGTTGGATTAATTTTGTTTGCTCTTATACCGTTCTTATATTATTCTTGAATTTGTTTGTCACCCGTATGTGGCAATCCAAATTACCAAACCTACATGTACTTTTTCACAAAATGTGTTTTTTAATACTCCTTTTTCGTGTTAAAATAATACAATACAACATATAAATTTAAAAAAGAAATTTAAATTTACTTAAAATAATGAAATTTGCTGAGGTAGAAATTTTAGGACAAATTCATAAAAGAAGATGTGTAACAATTTTTTTAAAGATAGCTATTCATTTAACTACTTCATTCATGCCATTCTCAGCTTATAAAACGGAAAATTTCATTTTCAAAGAAAGTAGTCATATCCAGGAATAACAGCATGGGTGGCGGATAATTATAGAAGAAAATGTTCAATAAGAAATTAAAGAACACTTAATAAGTTATACGAAAAATTGGAAATATAGGAATTCTGTTCATAGGCTTATGCAGATGAATGCAAGGGAAGATCACATCAATACCTAAATTATTTATTAAAATGCAATTAAAAAACGTATGAGGTAATGCAAATCTAACAAGTAATTTTGAAACAAAAAAAATAATGTGAATTCAAATTACCCTTTCTAGATAAACGACATGTTTCAATAAAGCAAATATACAATTTTTTGTGGCAACCACATTCAATTTAATCATAATTATTGTGGTTTGGGTGTCTTTATTAATAAAAGAGTGGTAGAATACGCACAATGCGCATGGAGAGATTGGAAGATTTTGTCTAAACTGTTGCATACCACATTCCAGAACATGGCAATACTCGCCTGCACAAATTCTATAAAGTACGTGAGACAACATCCTCCCTACAAATTAAATTATAAAGTTCATATACCGCTACTATCTTATTTATAAAGGCACTGTAGGTGCTGATCGCTAAAGATTTCTTCTAAATTTCTCTTTGCCAAAGAATTTTTTTAAATGTATAACGCAGTTTTCTTATTTAAAAAGGGACTCCAATCGCCCACTAATCCAGATTTTGTCCAAAATCTTTTAGACCAAAATTTTTCCCGTATGCTACCTCCCTCATATGCCATAAAGCCAATCAACTGCAGTGTACGCATTTTTGAAAAGCAGTGAAAAATCTATACTAATAAAAGAACAAATTGCTCTGTGTGTGTATGTGTCGGTCTGTCTGTTTGGCTGTCTGCGATGGCTAGCGAAAACTAATGCACGTAGAAGTCTGAAAATTTAGGTGTGATTGGTCAAAGACAGGTCTTGATGCACCTGAGGCTCGGATTTTTAATTTTTAAATTCTAGTTAAGACCCTGAGACCGTTTCGGATCCCGTAGGTCCCGGTAAAGGGCCCCTTGAACTTTGTGTTCCATATATTTTCACCCCTTATTTTTTTTCCATCTTCTAAGTACGTAATTTTAAAGTTGAGTTTCAGACTCATCTCCCTAGACCTGCACCCATTTGTTTTTATTGAGGCCCTCGAGACATTTTGTAAGCATTTCCACAGTCTTTTGCGCATTTCTTTAAAATTATATTCTAATAAATTACTCATACCCTATGCTTAATTTTGACTAATCGAAGTTCTAAAACGCAAAGTAGTAAAACGTTTTAACATGTTTTCAAATTAGGGCCTTGCTCTCAACTATTCGTTGGCCTCTTTTGGACCCCATATTAACACTCCCTTCAAAAATAGCCCGATTCACTAGCTTTTATTTCTAACAACTTCTTAAGTTCTCCAGGTACTACATGAACTACAAAAAAAAAAAAAAAAAAAAAAAAAGACTTCAGTCACCATCAACTTCGAATATTAATCGCCTTCTTAGGGCCCTTGGTGCAGCTTCTTTAAAAATGATGAGAATTGCTTGCAATTTTCTTTAACATATTTCAAGCGTCCTCTAATTACTTTAAAAACTACTAAAAAGTATCTTTATACATGCCACTTATGTCCCTGGCATCTTGGGGCCCTGTACAGGTCCCCTTGAAGTTTTTGCACTATAAATTGCTAATAAATTGCCCCCTCTTAATCCGATCTTCATTTTTGAACCCTTTTTCCATTTAGTTATTCTTCCTTTTCTATATTCCAGTGAAAATCCTGGAGCACTCTAGGGTTCCAGAGTCCCTTGAACTTTTTGTGCGACATGCATTTTTCACCACCTAATTTTCTGGCATTCTCAATGCAAAATTTTAAAATTGAGTCTTGCACTCTTCTCCCCGAAACAATAACCTTTACTTTTACACACCCTAGGGTCCGGTTTTAAGCATTTCCCTCATTTTTTGCGCATTTTTTAAAAATTATATTCTAATGATTAATTCATACCCTTTGCTTAATTTTACGTCCTGGGAGGGTGGTTACGCTGTGCAATGGCTTTTCATTGACCATCTGAAACATCTTCAATAGGTTTGCGGCTCGGAGACTTCGAGGACCAATTCATAAGGAGAATATACTCTTCAAGAAAATCATCACCAATGTGAGCTGTGTGTGGCTTCTCATTATCGTTCATAAACATGAAGTCTGGGCCTACAGCAGCTCGGAACAACCTCACATAGGCTTCAAGGACATTATCCCTTACGCTTGGCGTCCAGTCGTATGTGACCCTTTCACCGTATACAACAGGCCCTCGAGGTCTCCGGACCTCAATCCTATTGGACATGTTTGGGATGTTCTAGAAATAGCCATTGCACACCGTAACACCCCTCCTGGGGCCCGCGAGGATTTAAAAGCCGCGCTTTTGGAAGAATGGGATTTTTTGCTACAAACATTTAATGACACCGTCATAAACAGTATGAGAGCTCGTTGTGAGGCTTGTATAATAGTGCACGGTGGTCACACTGCATACTAGACAGACTTTTCCCGAGATAAATGCTTTATCTCTTATTCATGATTTAACAGTTTTTGATATACCCTGTTTCTCAATTCACAATTAAAATCTTTTACATAATGTTAGGTTGCTATATTCTTTCTCCCATTGCAATATACCTTTACGCCAAATTTTTTGGTAACACTGTGATTATATCATCAGTTTTCACAGATTTTATGTTTGTGATCTTAATTTTGGACATGAGTGTAGCACAAAATCATTGGGACAACTTTGGCTTACTGTTGGTTAATTTTCGTTCCACATTGGCCCAAAGTGAGAAATGTCCGCTTTGCCTCACCATTAGTTAGCGAAACATTCACCAACAAAGGCGAAACAGTGATGCAGAAGTTCGCTTTTTAGAATACTGCTCAGATACTCTCCAAATATTTAGGTTCCCTGCACCTGCCATTTCCAAACCATTTGCCAACACTACCATCCCCAGCCCTACTACTTTCTAACGGTTTCCACGAAATACAAACGGTTAGTGAAAAAAATTATGCTACTTGAGCTGTTCCGTTAAAAAAAAAAAAAAAAAAAAAAAAAAAAAAAAAAAAAAAATATATACACGATGCGATGAATTATTTTAATTTAAAACCTTTCTTGGTGTACTAGAATTGTGGTGTAAAAGTTACATTCGATTCCATTCAGTGGTTGTTCAGAAAACACAAGATATGCATACACACATATCCATGTAGAACATATTATTGACCCATCGTTGTCAGTTTGTTGTTGTTGAAACCATTGGTAAATGGTATGTAACCCTCTAATTAGGAGCAAATATGAGCATCTACTGTTAGATCAATGCTGGGCCTTTATTTGCAAATGGTTGATTGGAGAATAGTACGACAAAGTAGAAATTATTTCTATGGGCCAATGTTATACAACAATTAGTCAATAATTAGACAACATTGGGACAACCGTTTAGTGCTACTTGGGTCAACACATACCGATAAGTATAAAATCATCTTCATTTAAGTTCGATTAAAAATCAAAAAGATGACAAATCGATATTACAAAGCTCTTTTTAAAGAAAAATTGCTTTTGGTGCAGGGAATCCTACCTATAGAAAGGTCAGCATGCTCAAACGACCTGAAAACAACAGAGCATGAATAGCACATTTTAGAGCTGTTGTACTTAACTTCTGGCTTGAAGGCCGTTTGTGGTCGGCCCACCGTAACGTTCATTTATTTATATATATATAAATATCATATCCACATAAAATATATTTAAGACGTTCTCTGTTGCTTTAGAACTTTTTATTGGAAAATAAAATTTGACCTATTATTTAGAATTAGTAATTTATAATTACTGTATAACATTGTAAATGTATGTCATTTGCTGATAAAAAATTTTTGTACATGGCTGTTTCCATGAATACTTGTAGTGTAAGTCTCCTGCTACGATTTTTGGATACCAGTATTTTAGAACTGAAAAAAGTGGCTTATTTTATGGGAGATATTTCATTAATTGATTAAGGCCAAGCAAACTTTACGAAAATTAGGGTGACCAACAAGCACAGCAGTTATCAGCTATGTGACTTACACTACAAAAACCCATCGAACTAGCCACATATAGAAATATTTTCGTTACGGTTGTGTAAATCTTTTTTAACGTTACACTAATCAAACATTATTTAAACTTAATTAAATGTTCACAGAATTTTTTTCCATTTTATAAGGATAAAAAGGATTTTTATTGTGTAAAAGTCTCATTTATCGAAGAAACTTTACTTTCAAAGAAGCCGTTTTACCTTTAGAACTCGAAATTACGCTTTATTATGTAAGTGTGCTTTTAACTGGTTATAAAGCTTATAGTGGTTATATTTCTGTTATATTGCTTCCTTACACTACTTTTGTTATCTTACTATTTCATTACTTTTCTTTACTTTATTATATAAGTATAATGTGTTGCAGTTGACGAGAGAAAAAAAAGTTAAGTATAGTTGCTCTAAGGAGACGTGTTTACTGTTCGATCAAGCCCTCATCTGACACATCAAGACTGCTCTAGTGCGGGAGTAGGAAAGTTTACCTTAGACTTTTCTAAATTACTTCGTAAACTATGTTCCAAGTAAGTAGCTGTTCAGCCATTTTAGCAGTTCGGGAAAAAACGCACGCCCAAATAATATTGCATGGAATTCCAAGAAATAAATTATAATTTAATTTTCTTTCAAAATGTTTGAAATCTCAAATAGTTATTTAGACAACCTTTAAATCTATTAAATTGAACAAATTAGTTATATAATCCAAGTGTTTTTTAGTGCCATACGTTTAAAGAACTAGATAGATACATGGGTCAAAAAAATTTTTTACACAAAAAATAAATTACAATTAAAATTTTCTTTCAAAATATTTGAAATCTCAAATAGTGATTTAGAAAACCTTTAAATCTATTAAATTGAACAAATTAGTTGCATAATCCAAGTGTTTTTAGTGCCATACGTTTATAGAACTAGATAGATACATGGGTCAAAAAATTTTGTTTTGTCCTTTTTACCCAACTGAAAAGAAGGGTTATGTGTTTCACGCGTATCTGTGTAAGTGGATTTCTTTGTACCCTCAAAACATCCCAACGGCTGGATGGATTTTAATGAATGAGGTCTCTATCAATTCGACTTAACGGTCCGATGGTTATAGGCTAGGTTTTGTTTTTATAAATTCAAAATGGCGGCCGTAAAATACAAAATGGTGGTAGGGACGAAAAAAATTTACGCACCCTATTGAGTGGCATATCATTGGATAGTTCTTTCAAAATGAAGACGATATTTCATTGACTATTTTATAGTCAGAAGCTCCGTTAAAATATTATACAACCTGGAAGTTGAGTATGTAAGATCTCTAGCTTTACTGCAACTCTAACCATCATAGACATCTATAGACCTCATCAAAACAGTGTTTATAGATAGGAACTAACAATTAAACACAACTTAAAAGTCATCAATACAAGTAAATAAAAAAAAATAGGAAAGTAATATAAACGAAAAATATTTTAAGCCAATTCCTTCTTAGGTCAATAAGAGAATTTTTTTTTCTCTCATTCTTCTTCCTCTTGATCGCGAAGGGGGCTCTCTCGGTCTTAAAATACCTTGATCAAGAAAAGGGCTCTCTCGATTATTGAAAATTAATTAATTTAATTAATGAATTAATGTTTGAAAAAAAACTGGATTAACATCAAGTGTCATCCATCTCAAGTTTAAAAACATTTATTTGAGCTTGATTGGATGAATAATAAGTATTTTATTAACGATTGAAAATTTGAACAAGACATATATAGCGAGAGTGTGAGCTAATAGTAGGAATTGAAAAAAAAAATAGTTTCACATTGAAGAGAAATAATTAATTAATTCGCTTTTTACGCAGTCGCGTTTTTTGAATTTTTAAATTTAATTCTTTATTCCAATAATTTTTTAGCCCTTAAATGCATGAATTATTCTTTTAGAATTGTGTTTTTTATTTTTATATTAAGGATTAGATACCAGAAATTTTAAGATAGATTTTTAACTTTATTTAGTAGCATATTTTCCTAATTTTTACAGGATTAATATTTCTATATAAATATAGTGGTTGTAAGAACTTAATTTATGTATTAAAAACTAAATAAAGAGGTGATGGAAATTTACCACACTATGCATTTAAGGGTTAAAGTATTCAGTTTACACGAAATATAATTTTTTCTGTGTTTATATGTATACAACCTATATAAAATCATTTCCAGTATTGCGAAATTCATAGTTAAGATAAAATTACAGTCACCTGAAAATGCCGTAACCCCTAGCTTAATTTTAATTCCTAAATGCCACATATGCACGAGATTACTGGAATGACAAAATTATTTTTATTAAATGCGTGAACAAAAGCTTTTGCTTATTTTGAAATAAATCTGTTTGTAAATTCTGGTGTCTTTCTTTAATTTCTGCATTTTACGGATAGACGTACCTTGCCCCTGAATGGATTATTGTATAGGATAACATCCACTCAATTTACAACATTTTTATTCCCATCATAATATTATTTCTAGTACATTATATCATGATTAGTGTACTAGACTTCAATATGTAGTTTTATATTCAAAAGAAAACAGTAATAGGGTTTAATTTATATAACAATATGTAACCTCTGTTTCTTGTATTCAGCATTCAAGCCAAAATTTTCAATTCCCTGCAGTAAATACATTTATAAGTGGTCAAATAGTTTTAGTATGTTGAAAGAACAGATGCCTTTTGATGTTTTGAGAAATTTTTTTGAGAGCTATTCATATACAACAAGAAAAATATAGAAAAATTGCGAGTAACAGAAATTATATATAGCAACAGAGATTACATTTTTCAACAGAAGTTATATTGAGCAACACAAATTAGACAGTAGAAGTGTAATTAGATTAATCTAAAAGCAATGACACTACTGAAGCACTTTGATGGATTTTTATTAAGCATATGAATTTTAAACTAGATTTTTAATTTATCTACATCTGTTTCAAATATGTAGTAACAGAAGCTACAGGTAGCAGATGTTACATTTAAGAAAGAAAAAAAATTATATTTCCTATAGTTTTATAAAAATATGTAAATCTTACATTTATTTAAATTACGTTAACTTAATTTCATATAATAAAAATAAAACTTTAATTAAAATGACAATATTTAAGTTTAAAATTTATTTAACATAGGTTACAAACAGGAAAAAACACTAATCTGGAATTCAGATGTTTCAGCTTACCGACCATATGTGTGCAGAATAAATTCAAAATGGCTGTAGAATATATTTTTTTTATATTTTTCCCAACAAGTAAGCGCAGTAGTAACGTCTGTAAAGGACAATGTAAGTTATTTCTTCGAGAAGAAAAGTTGCAGTAACAGAGGATACAATTTCAAAGTACAAAATTTAATCTTAAAATATAGTAATAAAAAATAAATATTTTAGTGTTTCGGGTCTAACTAGTTAAAATACTATGTTTTATGATTACATAAAACTAGTTAAAATGTAATTTAAATATTATTAGTTAAAAATCTAAATTGACACTTTGCCTAAAGTTATCCGAACAGACTGTTTTGTCAGTTGAGGTAAATGAAAATGGATAAAGTAAATTTAAAAAAAATACCTTTTTAAACATTTTTTTTACTAATGAAGTCATTACTGATTGTTTTAATGGAAACAAAAAAAGAAAATAGTTCTTTCCCTTTTTTCCCAGGAAAAAAAAAAAAAAAAAAAAAAAAAAAAAAAAAAAAAAAAAAAACATTCTAATTGTGGACATGAAGGGACATAATTTTTATGTTTCACCCACATACATTGTAATTTTTCTCAAAACACATGACTACAAAGTTTTTTTTTCCATACATACACATACATAATCCTAATTAATCTCATAGGTAAACTTAAGTAGAGTATAATAAATTTTATTTAAAATAATATCTCTATTAAAAAAAATTACACAGGGATATTGTTTAGTGTGCTTTTAATTCAAGCAAAATATAATTATGGTCTGTTTACAGTGTACGCTTTTATTGTAAGCAACACAATAAAATTAATTTATTTATGAAATCTGCTATTAAAATTAATATTATTTTAATTACTCTTCATAATATTTATACATTTATTCCTACTTAATTTGACAGAGCGTTTCCTTTTATTCACCGGAGCTTTATTTTAATTTTTTCTTAACGTCCCGAAAACAAATGATCGGATTAATCTTAACACAAAGAAAAGCAGCAGTCGACAAACATAGAATAAAGCTATTACAACAGATCGGTCGATAAGTAATGAGTACTTGAACTGTTCATTTTTTATGCGTTAGGAATTTAGTAGGAGTTCATAATTACCCACAGCAAATGTGGTATGTTTATCTAGAGTTTAAAATAGATTACTGTAAAGATTACTGAACATGGAATTGCATAACAATGTTATTAACAAAACTGTTATGAATAAGCTTAAGTAAATATTTGTTTTCATGTCACGCTATCAGACTTTGTTTTTTCTAATTTTGTTTAAATTGAAAACGCAAAGCTGTTTAATTTTTTTTTTCATGGAAATGATTAAATAGCCTAGCGGTTTGCAAAAAAGTATCTTCCTGATTTTAAATTGCTACATGGAAATTGTTAAATTAAAGTCAGATTTTCAGGTTCATTTAATATTATAACAATCTTTATTTTATAATATGTGGTGATATTATGACATTATAAATTCTAATATGAAATTATGTACTATTTAAAATATTTACTTAAATTATATACTTATATTACATATGAAATTATGTCCGCTAATAATTTAAAAATGAAAATGTATGTATAATGTTATACAATAAAGATACCAGAACATTAAATTTCATAACCATGTTTAAACGTGTGAATGATTTATACGTGTGCCACGATCGATCTCTTTATTTTAAACTTTTATTAGTATAGATTTGTTTAAATTGAAAACTTTAATTTGTTTAACAAAATTTTGAATTGTAAATTATATCAGAATTTGGAGGCTGTATAATTTGTTTTTCATTTGTGACAGTTGGGCAAATACTGTTAAATAAACACCGAAATTTATAATTAAAATTGTAGGATACTATGATAATTATAACAACAACAACAGTAAAAATTACATTCGCGGAGGTCAACCATTCGGTCAAAATGTGTGAATTTAATGGAAGTATTTTTGAGAAAGGTATAAATTATAAGTTTCGGTTATTTACTGGTGTTTCAAATCTAACCAGACATAACGCCCTTTATGAAAAACAGCATACATATTAATGAAGGAAAAATATTGATAAGATAAATTAATAATTAAGAAATAGTCCCGAAGCAAAATAAGTGTAGCGTGAAATTGGTCTAATGATTAAAATGTTCGTAGGTATTGCAGTGTTTATATAGTACAAATTTATTTCGTATAAATAAATACACAGGTTGCCCCAAAGAGGTTAAAACGCTATTTGACTTTTTACCTGTTGAAGATACGCAGACAATAAAAATTCAAAAGCGTTTAAAATAAGGTACTATTTAAGATCAGGGCGATAATGCCATTAAATTTAAACAAATTTCACATTTTAAATATTTGTATTGTCCCAGGGTTCTAGAAGTTATATTTAGAAACAGTTTCTATATGCTTTGCGGAATAAACAGTCAAAACTCCATTCTTTTAGGACCAAAACTCATCGCGTTATGATATTTTGGAATTTATGAAATTCCAGAGCGTTCCGGAACTAAAAGCGGCGTTTTTCTTTTTTTTTTCCTTTTTTGTGTGTGTTCCGGAAAGCTCCAAAATTACATAAACATGAAAGTATGAGAACTCGGTGATGTTTAGTCGTAAAGGAATGTAATGTTTATTCTTTTGCTAGTCAGAGCTTGGAGAATTTTTTTTAAATATCAATTATAGGACTTGGGGGAGATATATATATTTTTAAATGTAATTTTTGTTAATTAATGTGAGGATTATTTCACCAACATAAACGTACTCTCGCCACTATTTGAACACTACAGTAACTTACGTTGATTACATATCTTCAACATGTAATAAATTGAAGGGAAGTTAAAAAAATATTAATTATAGAACCTAGGGGACGTAGAAATAATAAAAAAATGTAGTTTTTTAAATTAATGCGAGTATTATTTCATCAAAATAAACTTATCCTCACCACTAGTTTAAACACTTTAGTAATTTACATTGATTACAAATTTTCAACAGGTAAAAAAATAACCCTTTCCGGCACAGGCAAATTTTGTTGTAAAATAATGAAATTACCGACTGACACCGGAATTTACATACAACTTTTTTAGAAATTAAAAACTTGTTATTTTACACTTTCATTGTTAATGCAAAATTTTATTAAAATATTCTTGGTGCGGTTTGAAAGGTTAGAATTAAAATTAGGTATCCCGTCCCCGGAACACTGTGCCGGAAAGGGTTAAAGGGCGTATCCACCATTTTGGTATACCAGATATATAGAAACTGAATTTCAAATATTATTGATTAATTTAGAGACAAAGTATTAATTTAAAAATATTATATAAATACCAACTTTTTCTATTATTTAGTGTAAGTCTAAGAGTAAAAGATTTCATTAAAATTTTTTTAATATTTTATGGAGTTTTTTGAAATAAATTCATAGAAAAATCTGCTTGAAATTGACAGCTGAATCCTAAGCAATCTTGCAATAGTAACTAATCCTAAATCACCTATGTTATTTATAAATACTTTTTAACATTCACTTCACTCTAAATTAAAATGTCTGAAATTCAAACATTTAAGTGTCTGAAACGGTGTGTTCAATTTTCAGACATTTTAAAATGTCTGAATTTTTTCAGACATTTTTTGTGCCTGAATTTCAGACACTTCAAACGTCTTAATAGCATCGATTTTTTTTCAAGCATCATACGTAGCCATGTTTGACCACGTTGAATCCTGGAAAAATATTTGGCTGGGGTCCTGTCCCCTCCCCCCCCCCCCCCTACAGCCTGATTTTTTTGGTGCTCTCAATTTTGATATGCAACTTTTGTTAAGCTGATAATTTAAATCTTTTACGGCATGTTACTGATTATAATCAATATTTTGAACTCAGGAGTAGAACAAGATTAAAACAAAAAATATTTATCTAAATATTAGATTTTTTAAATTTGTTTTATTTTTAATCTTATTTTACTTTAAAAGTTCAAAATATTGATTATAATCAGTACAATTTCGAAACAGATTTAAAACATAAGCTTTACAAATATTGCACATCAAATTTGTGGGCACTAAAATCGTAGAGGGGCGGGCGGGGCACGGCCCAGTATGCCCATTCTTTAATTAAGAAGTTCTTTTGAAAAAAATGCAACCCTGCATTATTGTTATCTAAATTGAGATGTCCGGTACTCGGGAGTATCCGTTGTGGAGGTTAATGGACATTCCCGAATAACTGAAGCATCTATTTAGCGAATACTTTTTTAATCCGCATGGCATACATATTTGCATATTTTTACCTCACAAAAGCAGACATCTCCGATTATCGGACAAATTCAACGGCAAGGGCTATTGATGGCTTTTAAAGTACATGGATAAATATATATATTTCTTATAAACTTGTCCTACGCTACTTCATATAATTTAAAAATAGATTTTTTAAAAATTTATATTGCCACATAGGCAATTTTACATATATATCAGATGATAATCACAACTATGAATAAATAAATAAATATTCTACTTTATCCCTTTGCACTCGAGGGCTCCGGAACGGAGCCATTTAAAATTTGTCTTCAAACTCGAGGGCTCCTCTACGGAGACGATGCAAATAATTTTGTGATACCTGTCTAGAAAAGCCAAGATTACATGGTATCACAAAATTATTTGCATTGTCTCCGTAGCGGAGACCTCGAGTTTGAAGACAAATTTTAAATGGCTCCGCTCCGGAGCTCTCGAGTGCAAAGGGTTAATATTGAGAAAAAAATTACTTCGGTATTTTGTTTATTTATATTTTGTGTTTTTAATCTGGTCCTACTCTAAAAGTTCAAAACTTTAATTATAATCAGTGCAAGATTTAAGGCATCAGCTTTACGAAAATTTCATACAAAATCTCCCCCCCCCCTCCCCGAAAAAAAAATGAAAATCCTTATCATTTAAAAATGAGATTTTTTAAAAATTTATATTGCCACATTGGCTTATTGTTATCATTCCTATTAAACACTTTTCATTAGATATCGTTAAAGCAAAATAAAGCCGCAAAAAAAGAAGTTACCACATAATCACTATGATACACACTTGCGATGCTTATCAGTAAAGTCTAATTGGAAAATGACCTTCGAAGTGAAATATATTTTCTACACGCAGCAAAATCAAAATAAACAAATGATTTCCTTTTTCCTGACTATGTTACCTCTCTGATCATCTATGGGTTACATCTATGTTTCCAAGTCAAAAGCTTTGCACATTTAATCTACTCGGTAAAAGATTTAATAGCTTTAGAAATATATCTAAGAAATATTTGAGATAAATATTCTTTTTCAATTATATATAAATTTCATAAAAATCAATTGATTTTTTTTTCCAAAAGCGAAAGTCTATAAATATATTTTTTAGTTTCAGCTAAATGTTAATTGAAAAAAAAAAAAAAAAAAGGCAATCCCGAAAATCGGGATTAAAATTGAAACGGGATCCCGGGATATCAATCCGGGATTGTAATCCCTAGCTAGGAAGTAAGAAAGCTTTAGGAGATCTTTCAAAGTTTTTTTTTTCTATTTCCTTGTGGTCGTTTAGTATGAGATAAGCATTAGTCATTAAAACTAAGAACTGCCATATTGAAAACAAAACAAAACAAGGGAATGAACTTAACTTTTAAATATGTCTGTTTTTTAGTGATGTTATTACTTTAAATTTGAGAAAAAAGATGAGAATAAATAATACATAATTTGTAATAAAAGACAACGTCATAAATTAAAAAATATATACTTCTAGAATTATTATTTTTTTTTTTTTTTGCAAAAAGATTCAAAACTAATTAAATTTCATGTAAGATTTTGTTTAGTACAATAAATAAAATCATAAAAGACACTAATTTTAGTACTATAAAGAAATTATAACACTTACTTAAATCGCTGTTTGCAAGAGGTAAGAAAAATTCCTCGATTTGAAATTTTAAAAACTACCACAACCACAGTGAGGGAGAAAGACTTGCACCAGTTTAAAAGGTAATCCCATAATACATCCGACTAGCCATATTTAAAGAATGAGATAATTCATCCTCAAAACAGGACCTGCCAGACAAAAGTTTCTTTTTTTTTTGCCAGCTTCGACAGGACGAAGATGAATAACTCAATATTATTGATATAAATTAATACGAGTTAACACTAAGCCCATTGCACACGCTTTGTAGAATTTCCGGGTGTAATCTTCAACCGTCGTCTACTTCTGTTCTTTGTCTATCCCGCCCTTATATCGACGACAGCTTCTAAGAGACATTTGATGTCGAGCACACACGTCAGATGTATGTATTCAATAAATAAATAATCCAAGTTAATACGAACACAGTAAATGACAGTACTTCATATTTTGCAAAAAACGAATTAAAATACACGCGTACATAAAAACAAGCTTCGTTTGAATTACAACGTATACCACTTCGGAGGAAGACATCTAAAGCGCATGCGCAACTGGGAGTGTGAGTGCCCCCTGGTGGTTATTGCGTCGGAAGAATCAAAACCTCTTAAATTAAGACACGTTTAAAGCAATGAAGTGTCTTAAAATAAGACGTTTGCGGATATTTTAGACATTATTCTCAGTTCATTTGCACCATGGTCATAGTAAGACACTTATGTATCTTAAATTAAGACATCTATAATGTCTGAATTTTCAGATTAAGACACTTAAGTGTCTAAAATTCTTTTTCAGTCACATATGTGTCTAAATTTAAGACGCTTCTATTTGCAGTGTTTCTTTTTTAGCTTTCATTGTTTCTTTTTAATAGTGACTTGTTATTGTGTTATATTTAACAGAAAAATAAAAGTGCGAGTAAATATATAAACTGTTGCTGTTGCATGCTTCTTGTTTAGAGCAGTTTTATTTTGTATTTAGTATTGCAGTTAAAATCCAACTATAGAAACAATGGAGTTATAAAGAAAGAGGAGGAGAGATATAGTGTACTGTCTAGCAGTTGCGAGAGAAGTAACTGAGGACGTTGTCACAAGATGGCTATTGTTTTTTTAAATCGCATTCACAGTTTTTGATTACCACCGGCAAAAACTTCCATCAGTGAACTTGAATAGAAAAGTTCGTTTTATTTAAGCGCCTTATTAATGGGAAAGTTCTCTCACAAATATAGTAAAAAAAAAAATTATTTATTTTTACTGGTGTCAGTTGCCCAGGTATTTTGATCTTTTCAGTGACATTAACAGGACGTTGACTTGGTTGTTACAATATGGCGGAACTACTGCCGCTGAATTAAACTTCCACCTATTAAAAATGAATAGCAGTTTTTGCGATTATTATTTGACTGAAATTTTCCTTTGAAAAGTCGTTTGAATAAAGAGAAAATTTCTACTTAAATTTTATGGTGGAAGTTTTCCCCGGCGGTAATGAACCCCTGCGAAAGCGGTTAAAGTTGAAGCTTCACTATTTTAAGCATGTGCCAGTTCCTGTTTCTTAATAGCACCATGATAGAAAAACTTAGGTAAGTTTTAGCAGTACATATGAGGATGTGAGTTTCAAATCTCGCGTTATCCAAAAAATCTAATTTTGGGAAACCTCTAACTGCGTTCATTGTTCTTTTATTGTAAACCAAGATTTTAAAGTGGTAGAAATACTGGTTAAAACTATTATTTTCGGAGATTGTTGTGTTTTTTTTCGGAGAAGGTTTACCAATAGAATAGATTGATAGATAAAATACGATTTTTAAAATTTTGAAACTCACGTCCTCATATATATCCAGGTGTTTCTAGAAGTTTCGTTACATTTCGATTTCTATAATTACTAATCATAGTGTGAACAATAAAAACGTGAATCAATTGACTAAGTTATTTAAATTTGCGTACACTTAAAGACGCGGAAAAATGCTGATGCACAAGGGAAATAACAGTTCCTTTATCTAGATATTTAAATATTGACAATATAATTAGGCAATATTATTACAATTGCCTTCAGATATGTATATCGATTACTGTTGCTTTTTTTGTTTTTTTAGGGTAAAATCGAAAAACACAACGAACAAATGTCGTTACATGGAATGAATATTAATGTTCGTGGACAGATAAAAAGCTGTTTATAGCCGTTGGAAATTGTACGTCAAATGAGGTGCGTTCGTACTATAACTAGTTTTATAAATTTTCAGATTTTGGTGCATTAGCTGTTGCACTCTTATGCAAAAATGCATAAATACAAAATTTATTAAGATTATATATATTAAATTCAGTAATACGGAAGTAATATGACAACATCTTAAATATGATGTAATCACCATGAAAACCTAGAAATTTACCTATCATGGGACATGATTGAATTAAATACGTATGAAGAATTTAATAGAATTAAGAAAACTTTTATCAATATCTTTTAAGGTTTGATTCGATTTTCATAAAATTTGAAATCACTCGAAAAAATATTGCAACGGTTATATACAGGGTGATTCAAAAAAGATGGGAAAAAATTTAAGAGCTGATAGTACACACTCAAACAAACATTTTGTATCAAAGAATGCATGGTCGAAAACTAAAGGTAAAAAAGTTAGAGGGCGCCAAAAGTTATGTTGTTATACGAGGCAAAAACACACAATGAACGATTAAGTTAAGTTACGAAAACAAATTTAATGGGATTTGATTACAATAAGTGCTCAAAACATTGACCGGCAGCTGTTATGCACGCAGTACAACGGCGAAGAACAGATTGGCGAATTTTCTGAACCACACCAGGCATATCGCCAACTTCCCCTACAGCAGCCGAAAGCTTGGCGACAAGTTCTTCTGCGGATTCAATGGGAGTCTCATACACAAGAGCCTTTAGCTGTCCCCACAAAAAAAATCGTGACATGAAAGATCTGGCGAGCGCGGTGGTGCCTGGTTTGTTTCAGAAAATTCGCCAATCTGTTCTTCGCCGTTGTACTGCGTGCATAACAGCTGCCGGTCAATGTTTTGAGCACTTATTGTAATCAAATGCCATTAAATTTGCTTTCGTAACTTAACTTAATCGCTCATTGTGTGTTTTTGCCTAGTATAAGAACATAACTTTTGGCGCCCTCTAACTTTTATACGTTTAGTTTTCGACCATGCATTCTTTCATACAAAATGTTTGTTTGGGTGTGTACTATCACCTCTTAAAAATTTTCCCATCTTTTTTTAATCACCCTGTATATTAAATATCAAACCATTGTGCTGTTATATGCGGAAAAACGACGACTATATGTACTACGCATTTATATAATTATGACCGCGCCTAATGATGGGATATTAAATGACGTAGAATAGTCTGCACAGTTCTGTGCCTGTTTGGAGTAAAATAACGTCAATTTTAAAATCTCTACTTGTTTCTGCTGAACCCGGTGTTAAAATGAATAACAAATATATTGAGAAAATATAATAATCCCTGAAAATATTATAAAGTCAGTACTCTAAGAATTGTTTTTTTAATTTTATCAAGAGTTTTCCGAAGCTCATTTGGCTGGAAACCAGATGCATAAAAAATTTTCTGCACCCTGCATATGCGTGAAAATTCAACAGTTTAAGCTCTGCAAAAGAAAATGACGAGTGCAATAATACAATTATGAGTGTATTACAAATATATATTTATGTATTTTAATCAAGAAGTTTTGATCACAGTTAATTTTATGCCCAATTTTGGTGAGTGAAATTCTGTATTTTAAAAATAAATTTCTAAAAGATACTAAAGGAAATTTAGAACAATGTAGTGTAATATGCGCAAGACTTCCCAAATATTGGGAAATTTACTTAAATAGATTTTCGGGATATACCTTCAAACATCTTTTATTCTGTGTTTATACTTTCGAATTACATTACATATCCAATATTTCTTATGTGCTAGGAGGATTATTTTTATGCTTTAATAATAATGCTAATACTACCAAGCTTTACAAAATCTAATCGTAATTATTTGGAAGAGAAATTAATTATCAAAAAGATGTTTCTAATCTTTCCTTAAATTAATAAAGTGAGAGACAAATTTTTATTCGTCAAAAGAATGAAAAGAGCATCACTAAATGCCTAACAGCCCGAAAAATTCTTACCTAAGTTTATTAATTCTTATCACAGAAAGAGCGAAATCCTCCATGTAGAAAATCGCATCGGTAAATATTTGTAATGAATATTGTTGACATGTGTTCGTACGCGATAGACTCTTTTAAGCTGTCTATTAGATCCATCAGAGGAATAAAGCTCTTTTAGATGAGTATAAATATAAGCATTGTCTAAAGTTTATAAGATTAATGAAAAATATATATAAAAAAAAACTTTTGCGTCCAATGTTATTGCACGCCGCTTAATCATTTAGTATAAACATGGTGTATAGTAAGTTAATGGATTTTTTTGTTGTTGTTGTTTCACTTATATAAAAGGTTTTAATTAACTTAATGGCTTGTGTTATATGAAACGGAACTACCTGAAAGTAGCGTGAAAATTAATTAGACAGTTGAGTTGGTGTTTCTCCAAAATTCCTAGGTAAAAAATGCCAAAACTAATTCATTTGTTTATATTTTATGAGACTTTTGCTCTCTGAAATTAATTGAATAGCGTTATATTATACAATGGCATACTGCTAACTTTTACGCGTTCTTCGTACCACTAAAATTTTATAGAAAATATTGTCTTATACTTTAAATCTCACAATTAAACAAGGCGAAAATCTCTATTAAATTTTAGTGGTATTCAAAAAGCGTAAAAGTTGGCAGCTGTGTAATAGGGAATGTTTAAAAATAATTTATATATTATTTTGATAAAATTATGGTAAGCAGTAAAAAGTAGACATATGTCAAAAATACGTTTTGTCTACGTTTCTTAACCCCTAGAGGGCGGTGATGCCGCCACGGCAACACATAACTTTAATCCCTAATTGCCACATTGGCACCCGAATTTTTTTTATGAAATTTTCACTTTTATTAAATAAGCGAAACTATACTTTAACTTTTTTACAAATAAATTGTCTTATAATGTCTGGTGTAACTGTAAAAAACTGGTGTAATTCAATTATTTCAACATTTTACAAATAAAAGTACATTTCCCCTGAAAGGGTTAACTACAGCAAGAGCGTACAATGCAGAATATCCTTGCAGTGCATTGTTGATTTACATTCACGTAATTAACACTGCCGTCGTATCGTGAAAACAACTTAACGAATTTCAGCAGCATCCCTATGGCCAGTTAGATTTCTGGATAACTTTCAAAAAGATTTCTACACAGAACTTAAGAAAAGTGCTAGTCGTATTTAAAAACATTTTAATTTGAGATTAAATAAAATTCACAACTTTTTCAATTCCTACGTCGTTCTCATTCCTTGTATTAAGATACGATTTGCAGCTTTAGAAGCATAAATTTAATTATACAAAAGTAATTTAACATACACGTTTCAAATCTTTCTGATATATATTTTATTGTCAATACATTCGTTAAAAATGGCTTATTGGAACGTAAATCTGAGTCAAATTTAGGATAAAATTTTTTTGAAAAATTAGGTGCTGCTACTAACAATTTGAAATGTATTTGAAATTTTTATACATAAATTTCTCGGAAATCTTATACTATAATACGAGAGAAAATTGTGTGTGTGTGTGTGTGTGTGTGTATGTGTGTGTATGTAAATTTTATCTTAAAAACGGCTCTAACCATTTTGAATAAATTTTGTGTTTTACCAATTGCGGGCACGAGTCGACCATTGGACAAGGTCTTATGTTCGAGAAAATTCGATTAGTGGGTCATTTAGGTCATAATGGGTCAGGGTCAAGCTAATTATATCTAAAAAAACGGCTCTGTTTATTTTGGCGAAATTTTATATCCAACAGTTTTGCGGCACGAGAAAAGTATTGGACTAGGTCATATGTTCGAGAAATTTCAAATAGTGGGCCTTTTTTGGGTCACTTCGGGTCATGCTAATGGTTTAATCAATTTTGACTAAATTTTGTATCGAACCATTTTCGGATACGAGAAGGCTATTGGGCTAGGTCACATGTTTGAGAAATTTCTATTAGTGGGGGATTTTGGGGTCACTGCGGGTCAAACAAATTTTACCTAAAAAACAGCTCTAACGATTTTCACTAAACTCTATATTCTACAGTTTTTGATTACGAGATGACCATTGGGCTAAGCCACATGTTCGAGAACATTCGATTAGTGGGTCATTTTTGAATCATTGTGGGTCAAATCAATTTTATCTGGAGAACCGTTCCAACGATTTTGACTACATTTTGTATTCTAATGTTTTCGGGTTCGAGAAGAGCATTGGACTAGGTCGCATGTTCAAGAAAATTCCATTAGTGGGTCATCTCGGGTCACAATGGGTCAGAGCCAGGCTAATTGTATCTAATAAACGATTCAAAACAGTTTGACAAAGTTTTGTATTATAAAATTTCCGCGCATGATAAAACCATTGGGCTAGTCCGCATGCTCAAGAAAATTCAATCAGTGGGTCATTTTGTGTCCAAATGTATCAGGATCAAGCTAACTGTATCTCAAAAAGTTCTAAACGGTTTTGACAAAAAAATTTATTATTCACATGTCCTATAAATTTCGATTAGTGGGTCATTTTTAGATCAATGTGGTTAAACCCAGCAAAGAAAGAAACAGAGGGCCATCAGCTAGAAAAAGGATGGCAGCCAGCAGTGCCCTCAGGGTAAAGTGCAAGGGTGCCATTACTTAAACCTGTCGAAAAGTGTCCAAGCCGAATGCAGCTGACCCATTAGTGATGGCCAACAGCAGGCCATCATTAGTATGCCATCACATTACTTCAATCCGGCACTTTTCCTGCAGTGCTAGCACCTATCCCAGTGCTATTCCTTTGCTGGCCCAGCACTTTCCCTTACAAAAATTTCTTATAGAATTCTATAAAAAAAACAAAGTATTATGGCTCTTTTTTCTATAAGCTAGATTCACCAAGAGCTATAGAAGTGTCTATAACAGAAATGACTACAGAAATATTTGAACTGCATGCGGTCACCCTCCCAAGTAATGACCGCGCTCGATGCCGCTTGGTTTTCGCGATCGGACACGAACAAGTGCTTTCAGCGTACACTACGACTGCACGTAGTTTTCAAGCTCTCATTACACTATTTCAAGTTTGTTTCTTTTGTGATTTACCTTCCCAATCATTAAACTGGTATAGAAATTACTCTATTGTATAGAAATCCTGTGTATTTTATACGTTTTTTTTATTATTATTGATTCTGAACTGCGTAAATTATGAAAACCGAAATCCTTTGTAATCTAGTAAAACCAGATGTAAGGAGAAAAAAAAAGTGCGTTGTAATAAAGAATTTATTTATTTATTCATTTACTTATTTATTTTGTTGGTGGCAGTGGTGCTATATTTTTTACGATTTCAAAAAAAAATTAGCTTCACAGCTTAAATTGTGTTAAGATATTCATTTCAGATTTGTGTTCAAATACTCAATGTCTTCGATATTCGCAGCGCCACATAGCGTAAGGGTTCCCAGCAATAATACTGCAAAAGTTCGTGCACTTTATGTAGTGGTGGGTCAGCGCATGAGATAAAATGGATGCCCACGAGAATTTTATCTGATGATTTCCAACAGAAAAGTTGACTGAAGCTGTTCCGCAACGGTCATGCAGTGGAAGACCATCAGCCAGTACTTCACTTGCTGCTGGCCAGCAATTTACTCTTTGCTGGGAGGCTTATTTTATCTAGAAAACGGCTAGCGATTTTCGCTAAATTTTATATTCCATCGTTATCAGGCTCGAGGAGAGCATTGGGTTAGGTCGCATGTTCGAAAAATTCGATTAGTGGGTCATTTTGGGTCACTATTGCTCAAGGTCAAGCTAATTATATCTAAAACAGCAAGAATGATTCAGTGGGAATAATATATCGAGATAAACACAAATCTAATTTTAACCGATCTTAGCTCGGTCATTCCTGCTAGTTTTAATTTATGCTCACAATTTGTTGCAGATGATTGGCTCAATCAACGTTTGCGAGAATCTTTCTATAGGATAATTTGCAGCAGAATAACATCTGATGTTCTCCTGCTAATGTATTTTTATTACTACTTTTTTTCTACGACTACACACAAAATTACAACATTAAATGGAATGTACACTAAATGATATCGAGAATTAATCTAAGATATTAAGATTAAGAGACTACTTGCTGTATAAAAAATTAATTTTCAACTACAGCTAATGTCTTTGACTTAGAAGTCAACGTAACTACTTAAAAAAGCTTATTCTGCAGGGATTTAAATTACTTCGTATCGCATAATGAGTATTTAAAAAGATTCTTAGTCATCACATTTGAAAACTACCCACGTATTACAGAGAAAACTTATTTTATGGTTATAGAAAAATCTGAAATCCAAACAAACCTAATTTACTCCTAGAGAATCGCATTTTTCAGTAAAAAAAGTTTCTCGAGGGATATAGCTGTTTTCCAAAATTGCGAATTGCATTTAATGACTGATTTTTTTCTGTGGAAAAGTCTATTTTTTGTGAAATCACGATGGACTAATATAATTTACTTTCCTCGTATTATTATCAGTACGTGAAACTAATGACAGAATCAGAAAATTTTACTGTAAAAAAACTATTACATTTTGAGAAAGAATATGCACGGAATTTACTTAGGAAAAATTAATGTAAACGGGAACCGGATGCTAAGTCATGCGTGGGTACTGCAAAATATACACTGCGTAATGTGCACGTATTCAGAAATAGGACGAGCGTCCTTTACATATTTTTTAATCTTTAACTACCGGTATTTCAAAATAGAAGATTTTGCCTAATTTAATCGCTGATATCCTGTGATTAAATAAGGAATAATTTACTATGAAAATTTATTGGTAGGGATAATGAAGGATTTTGAGTGATCCGTAGCTCACGTGTGCTCGATACGGAGGAGTTAAATGCTGAACTTGACAGTTTTAATTCTATAACGCGCCGATGTAGTAATTTTTATTTTTCTGCTTTAAAAAGAGTGATTATTGAATGCGAAAATAACTTATTAAATCTGATAGATAAAATAGTCGTATATTTTTTAATAAGTGCAGTAAAAGATAAAAATTTTCAAAGATAATTAAATGGAAGGTGGTAATATCTAGAAATTCCTCATATTTTTGTACGCTACTTTTAAAAGAAATATTTATTGTAAATTAAAAATATAGCAATTAAATCTTCTTTTTCTCTTGAGAATTAGTGAATTCATTAATTATTTAATGCGAATAGAAGAGTAAATTTATACTGCTGTGTTAATTTCTAAATCCGAAAAACGACAAGTGATTTTCGTGCAACGTATGTTTGCTGACTGTTTGTTAACAGAAAAATACAAAATATAAAAAGACTCACTTCGCATTACGATGAATTGAAGGCTTGTAAAATAACTTAGTATCTTTTTAAAGGAATCAGGACTTTTAAATGAAATTAGTAAAATCACAGATTCTCTACAAAGAAAAAGGTCGATTTAAAATTACTATTTAAAAGTCTGAATTGGAAAAACGGCAAGTGAATTTGATGCACTGTATATTTGTTGACTGTTTAACCCCTTCACGGTCGCTTAATATTTGGAAAAACCATCAAAAACGTACCTATTTATTTTAATACAAAAATTGAATAATTATAAGGTTTCTAAATAAAATATGCAATTAGTTTTTTTTAGGCGAAAAAAAAGATGTTATAGAACAAATTCATATTTGTAGAAAAGCCAGCATGCGAGAATTCTTTGTCTTAATGTTTGTTTTACACCGTACAAATTAATGCGAATAAACCCTTTATTTTTCACATCTTAGATCTTTATTTATCATCATCACACACATTTTTACAAATAATATTTGAAACAATATATATACATTAAATATTGATTATTAATAATTCTTTGAGTGTTACATATTTCGAAACATGCAATACAAAGCCCAACATTACAGTCAGCGCAAAAGCCAAACCCAAACGGTAATATTCAAAGACTTCACACCGAAATGCCAGTTAAATTTTTCTGGTTTCAGAAGTTTTTTCCAGCAATAAATCTCCAGCCCGGAAATATGACGGGAGCGAGAAATAACGAACGACACCTCAGCCCGTGATATTGACGGGAGCGAGAATTAAGGGGTTAAAGAAAAGTATAAAAATGTAAAAAAGGCTCATTTATCTCCGCAGTGGGTTGCAGAGTGGAAAATAATTTGTTTCCTGATTTAACGAGTCATGGAACTATTAATACAGAGGAACTGACATATCCTTAAAATAGTGAAGCTTCAACTGTAACCGCTTTGGCAGGACTTGTTTACCGCCGGTGGAAACTTCCACCAGTAGATTTATATAGAAATTTTCAACTTATTTAACACTAGAACGCCCGGAAGGAATCAATTCGACTCCGACCGTATGATTAAATGTCAATTGGAACCAGAAATTCTTTCACAAAATAAGTTACATTTTAAAGACGCAGATTTACGTTAAATAAATCAGTCAAATAATTTTAAATAAAAATTCTGGTGTAAAATATTTTAAAGAAACTTGAGTAAAATTTCCGGGCGTTCTAGTGTTAAACACCTTATTAACATAAAATTTCAGTCATAAATAATGGTAGAAACAGATTTTCATTTTTACTGGTAGGAGTTTACTTTGACGGTAGTTAGGCTCCGCGTTTCCGCCATATTGTGACAACCAGGGAAAGAAACTGGCAGTTTTACAAGGCATACTGACACTAGTAAAATCAAAAAGAAAATTTTGCGACATTTTTGAGAAAAAAATTCATGAATAAGACTCTTAATTAAGACTAAATTTTCTATTCAATTTTACTGGTGGGATGTTTGCCCTGTCGGTAATCATAAACTGAAGTTCCGATTTAAATAAAGCAGCCACCATCTTGTGACAACCTCCTCAGTTACTTCACTCGCTACTGGTAGACAGTACACTGTATTAAAATAGCAATTAAAGCCTTTGTGCAGGAATATTGAAATGCAGTAAACCAACGTTTAAAATGCACAAATAATGCGTGAAAAAGCAGCAAACAGCTGTTTCGAATCTGCAGCGAGATTCGAAACAGCTGTTTGCTGCTTTTTCACGCATTATTTGTGCATTTTAAACGTTGGTTTACTGCATTTCAGTACACTATATGTCAACTCCTCTTTATTCCTAACTCCATTTTGAAACCGCTTTAGTACATTAACTCATACTCTATGAAAGAAAAGGCCCATTTAACACGTTGCCTGCCACGCTACGAGTATACTCGTACCTTTAATTTATTACTTTCTCAACATTATTTAAAAAAAAAAATGCCTTATTTATTGGCAGAAATTTCGCTGTATTAGTAGAGCGAAATTTATGTTTCACAATTTGTGGTGGCAAACGACTTTCAAGAAGAAATTTGAAAATTCTTACTTTTTGCGGCAGTGAATGTGTTAAAATTACTACTTTAATTTTTAAATTTAAAAAACGACAAGCGAATTTGATGAACTGTATATTTGTTTACTGTTTCTTTAAAGAAAATTACCAAAAAGTAATAAAGCTTCATTTCTCTTAACGTTGCGTAGCATGCTTGGATAATAATTTAGTATCTCTTTTATGGACACATAAAACTCTCTTTTAACTCCAATAAGTAACTTTACTAAGTTTTTTAATGAAAAAAAAACCATCTAAAACTTCTATTTTAATTTCTAAATTTGGAAAAAAAAACAAGTGAATTTCGTGCCACGTGTATTTGCTGACTGGTTACAGAAAAATACAAAATGTTATATAAAAGGCTCACTTCTCTTTATGATGAATTTAAGGTTTGTAGAAGAACTTAGTACCTTTTTAACCTTTTAAGACCTAACTTGGACAATTGTGTAGGTGATCCTAAACAAGAACAAAAAAAAAATCCTTTTTTGTGCGATTTAAAGTTGAGCCTGCAGCCACGGAATTGTGTGAATCCTCCCTTAAGGGAGGATTCACACAATTGACACAATGACAATTGTCATAACCTGACATCGGAGATTTTTTTCAATCAATATGATCCTATTAATTAGGGGAAACCGCCAAAACATTTCGTTCCAACCAAAAATCATCCGTTTTAAGGGGACAATAGGGTGCTAAAACCATTTTTTTTTTTTTTTGTAAATTTCACTTTAAATATGATTCAAGGGTAAGTTGTATGCATATAGCATACATTTATCACAAAAATATATATAAAAAAATTGTGGGAAAAAAAGGAATTTTCCCTGATATTTTAGAACTTTTCAGAATGCCCCATGCGAACTGAATATCAATGAAAATACCCAATATTTTTTATACAAGTTTAGTTTATATATATAAATAAAAATGTGCATCGAATTTTATATATTTGAATATAAAGATAAGAAAAAAATATTTTCTTACCTTTATATTACCTTTTATTACATTTATTCTAAAATATTACGGAAAACTCCTTATTTTTTCCATTTTTTTTTTTATTTTTTTATGTGATAACTGTATGCCATAATGCATATAACATAGCGGCCGACTTTTACGCTTTTTTGCTACCACTAAAATTTAATAAAGATTTTCGTCTTGCCTAATCGTGAGACTTCGACGATTAAATGAGACAACATTTACTATAAAATTTTAGTGGTAAGGAAAAAGCGTAAAAGTTGGCAGCTACGATATAATGTACCCTTGAATAATATTTAAAGTGAAATTTACAAAAAATGAAAAATTGATTTTAAAGGTCCCTCGTCCCCAGGATTAAATGAGTCAGAACTTTTAAATGAAATTAGTAAAATGACTTGTTCTTTACAAGGAAAAAAGATGGATTTAAAATTACTATTTTAAAATCAGATTTGAAAAAAGGCTCATTTATCTTCGCAATGCTTTTCAGAATCGGGAAATAATTTATTACCTGTTTTAACGAGTCATGTACAGTCGTGGAAAAAAAAAAGTAAACACCCCCTACTAACTCCTCAACAAATTATCATAGAAGAAAGTTACTGGTACCGAACGATTGGAAATAAAGTCTACATTTAAATGGTGTACATAAAATTTGCTTAGGGGGCCACCTACATATTAAAACGAACCATAACTTTGTTTTTTTCAATAGCAGTACCCAATTCTGACAGTATAAATGAACTCTACTAACTATTTTTATGCAATTCGTACCATAAGTTTCCGAGAAATTAATTATTTTAAAACGAGTGTATTTTAAGGGCTGTATCCAAATTGAAGTTTCGTACTGGATTGTTAACCGAGAAAGCCGCTTCCTTGATCAAGGCACCTTAAGCGCCACTCAAGGAGCCAATGAAGCGTGTTAGATTACAGTACGGCAGAATAAATTTCAAAATGTCTACTCACTTCCATCATAGACGGCCCCTTAAACCATCATTTTGCCGTTTTTTAAGCATAATTTGAAAACTCTTTGGAAGAAAAATGTGAAATTTTTGAATTTCCATAAAGCAGGACTTAATAAATCTAAATCCATCAAAAAAATTGTAAGTTGCAATTCATAATTTTTTCGAATATTAATTTCATAATTCATAATTCATATCATAAAATTATAAAAATTGCAAATTCAGCTTATTTATGTTTGGGTATATCAGTATTATTACCACAAAAAAAATTAGCACATTAGGAGCATAATTTCGGGAGATATAAATAAAAATATGAAAATATAATTTAACATTAGAAGCACTAAATTTTGAATGTTTATAATTCAAAAACTTATCATTCGAATGACTTGAAATTTAGTGTCTAGGCATAGTTTGTACCGAAGATTTGAAATATCTCGTTAAAATTGGGTATTGCCATTGAAAAAAATGAAGTTAGGATTCGTTTTAATATGTAGATGACCCCCTAAGAAAATTTATATACATCATTTAAAAGTAGACTTTATTTCCAATCGTTCGGTACCAGTAACTTTCTTCTATGATGATTTGTTGAGGAGTTAGTAGGGGGTGTTTACTTTTTTTTTCCACGACTGTACTTTTGATAACGAATTACTACTTGCACTCGTTCTCTATGGGAAAAAAGGTTGATTTAAAATTACTTCTTAACCCATTAATTCCTGAATTTTTATTTTCTCAATTTAATTGGTAAAATCACTTTGAAATGTTGCAAAATGAACTGGAATAATATAAAAAAATACGCTAACACATTTTTGTATTTATTTGATAAAATGGAAACGTACTAAATACGGTAATATGCATAGGTAGAAAAAATGCATAATTTTATGTTTTATCTAAATTTATATAAATAAAGCTTTTAAATTGTAAATTATATACTATAATTAGTATTTTTATGAACTGTTAAAAATATGTATTTATTTCTTTATAGAGCCTAATAAGTATTTTTAATAATAAATTAAGAATAATAGTATTTGATGCTAAAAAACAATTTATTTCAAAATATCTTAAAAAGGACTTTACAAATAACTGCTCCCTAAATGGCTAATAGAAATATTTACCCATTCGTGCCTAGCGCCCTATATTTTGTACGTTACAAATATGCATAAAAAATATACTTGAGTACATAATTTCGTAATTTAAAAAAATACGTAATTCAAAGAAGTCTACAAAGTAAGATTACGACTTATTTATTTGGATCTTTGATACAAAAAATACAAATAAACCTTCTTTTCACATATCGCTAATTTGAAAATGAAAAATCTATACACCGAAAAAAGGCCTTCATTTCAGCATATTAATATCAATCTTATGCTGTCATCTCTCGGTAATAAAGACATTTATAGACAATTACTTCGTACAATTTTCATGTTGTAAAGAAGAAGAAAATTATAAAAAATTATTAAAATTCAAAACGTATCAAAAATGGGACGCTAGGCATAAATGGGTTAATTTTCTAAATTTGAAAAACGACAAGTGAATTCGATGAACTGTATATTTGTTGACTGTCTGTTTAAAGAAAATTACGAAAATATAAAAACGTTCATTTCTCCTGACGCTGTATAGCATACTTGGAAAATAATTTAGTACCTCTTTTTAGGAGTCTTTTAAAGTAGAATAACTAACTTTACTCATTTTTTATAGAGAAAATGGTCCATCTAAATCTTCTATTTTAATGAATTTAAAAAACAACAAGTAAATTTAATGCATAGTTGGCTATTTGTTTAATAAATAAAATGTACCATAATGTGAAAAATGCTGCTTTCTCCTTGTTGCGTAGCAGGCTTGGAAAAGAATTTAGTACCTTTTCAAGGAGTACCTTTTTATTCGAATTACTAAATTTACTGATTCTCTACAGGAAAATGAAAAATTTTTAACACTTTCCAGCATAGTTGAAAAGTGTTTATGAATTTCGTTTGTCTGTCCGTGCTGTATCTCGCGTAAATATAATCCGATTGCCATGAAATTGATGTACGTTATTGGGGTTTACTATGGCACGTTCGGTATTGGTTATTAAGTGTGTAGCGTTTACTGCTCATTGAAGCTGCTATCAGATATACCAACTTTCGGAGCAATCAACTTTTCAGCCGATTTTAACTCCAATTTTTTCCCGTTCAAAGGGGGTATAATTGCCGTTGCTAAAGTTGGAGGAAAACCAGTACTACTAGTACCAGCCTTTAATATTTATCGCCTAATCGCATCAATCGCTTGTATCAGATTGGCTAAAATGTTGAAAGATAGGGGGAAAAGTTTCGGCTAGCGCAGATTTTTTTAGAGTTGTGGATAAAAAGTTGTGGATACTACACTGTAAAAAATCCACTGTAGATTTGTCAGAACAAACTCGATCACAGTGAATGTGCTGTATCTTTCTTTGGTTTCCTGACTATATTAACATGGAAAATAGAGTAGTTGCGTAAAATTAACAGAACAATGTGCTGGCAATTTGGACGCATTTTTTTACAGCACAAACTGCTGGCGTCCAAATTGCCAGCACATTGTGCTGTTAATTTTACGCAACTACTGTATTTTCCATGTTAATATAGTCAGGAAACCAAAAAAAGATACAGCACATTCCCTGTGAGAGTTTCTGTGCGAAATAAACATAAAAATGTCTTTTTTTTTTCTTTACAGTGTATTGTTGTTATCACACAGGGTGCTGAGACAATATTTCGCAAAATATTGGAGAAAATCAAGAGTTGGCTCAAAAATAGCTCAAAAAGTTGGTGTATCTGATAGCAGCTTTACAGGGAGACTTAAAAGAATTCAGTTATATTAAAGTCCACTGGAGAAAAATCGCTTGCGGTGTATTTTATTAACACTTTCCAACATAGTTGAAAAGGGTTTATGAATTCGGTTTGTCTGTCCTTGCTCTAACTCGCTTAAATATAGTCCGATTTCCGTGAAATATATATATGTAAATGGGGTTTGCTATTGTACGTTCGGTATTTAAAATTAAGCATGTATCATTTACGGCTCATTTACAGGGACACTCAAAAGAATTCCGTTACATTGCAGTCTATGGGGAAAAATCGTTTGTTGTCTCTTTTAATGATATTGTTTAAAAAATCCTATTGAAATTTATCTATATCACTGAAGTGTACTACAAGGTTCTTATTATAAAACGTAGTGAGTATAGAATTTATCGTTCATTTACAGGGACACATAAAAGAATTTGTCTATAGAAGAAAATGAGAAATTATAATACACACAAAAGCATTTGGCTATGGAAGAAAATGAGCAATAGTAATACACACAAAAGAATTTGGCTATAGAAGAAAATGAGCAATATAGATGACAATGAACAGTTGAAGCATACAACAATCATTGCTGGAAGTGTTTTCAGTTGTGGTATGCGTTTTTAAGTGTATTGATTTTTTTAAATAATACTTGGTGTGTGTCATTTCTATAGATCATATACAGGGCTGCACAAAAGTTTTCAACAACAACCGTTTATTGGTGGAAATTGCTACATGGAAATTTTTAACTGTGCTATACGTTTACCTGAACTAACTTTTAGCATACTATGTAGTTACATACATATCTATATACCTTATACAGGGCTGCACAAAAAAATCGCGTGTGTGTGGATCTGAATGTGTTAGAAAGTGTTTCAGAATCTATGCCGTACGCATGATTTTACGTTCTTGTTTACTACTTTTTCAAATCCGAAAAAACGACAATTGAATTTGTTGAACTGTACATTTATTGACTGTTTGTTTCAGAACACTACGAAAATGTAGAAATGTTTATTTCTATTTATGATGCGTCCCAAGCTTGTAAAATAATTCAGTTCTTTTATAATAGATCTGGCACCTTTAAGTGGGCCGAAACATTCTTTTATTCAGTCATACTTAAATTTTATTATTTTTATTATTAAATTGAGAAATTTATATATATATATATTTTACGGCAGAAATCACATGGCATAAATTTTATATCACTTTTAACACATTATATATATCATATATGCGTTAAAATCTTGCAGTAAAATCTTCCCGTGTTTCTTTCTTGCTTGAAAACTGAAATATAATATGCTGAAAAGTTTGTTTTCTTTCATATTAAATCAAAGAAGAATTCCTATTTAAATATACAAAAATTCATGAAATTTAACAAGTTTTGTATTTAAATGCAAGCTGAAACGACAGCTGTCACCAAACAATGTCACGAATTCTTTTGAAATAAATTCAAAACATCCACACTCGGTAAAGTTCATCTCTTAAAAAAAATCGATAAAAAAATTTTTCAAAGCAATTTTGAATTTTGTTTTAAAAAACATCCTTGAAACTTCTTTCTTTAAAAATTATGAATTCTTTATTTATTAAAAAAAGCCTAAATACATTAACATGCGAACGAGCTAAAATTTTCATAATTTCTCTAGAGTAATATTTTGCTGATTTTTGTTGTTATTTTTAAAACGTTGAATTTGTTTTACTTGTATAGGAACTGAAAATTTTATTTTTAAATTCAGGTTATGTTAAAAGGCAAAGATATTCATAATTCTTAATTAATTAACCTAATGCATGCGAATGTCTAAAATATAAGATTTTTTTCAAAATTGTAATAGAGTAAGGTGTAGGTTATATGAGACTGTGGTAGTAAGAGGTAGGTAAATATCTCTTAAATATATCTTTAAAAATATAAAAATTTGCGAAAATTAAAATTTACACTTCAATTCTGATTTAGTTGTCAAAAAACCCTATCATGATATCTATCTATCTATCTATATATCTATCTATCTATCTATCTATATTTGAAAAATACCTTCACGGTGTACCACTCCAAATAATTCAAGTTTTTACACAATAAAATTTTTATATTGCCAAATAGCTGAAAAATTTATAGATAATTGATACGTCAATTTTTATTAATATGGTAATTAATATTCTATCTCGTAAAATAATGAATATTTTTTAGAGACGTAGTTTTAGCAATGTCTGTTTTTACCCCGTCTTATTTTATTTTATTGCATGCATTGTTTTTTGACAAATAACTCTTTATTGCTCTCTGTTTCTGCGTCTGTAACGCCTTTTTATCCGACTCCTCTTGCAGGGCTGCAACTCGGTCCGTTTTTTGAACACCACTATTTTTCAAAGAAAAATCTTCTTTATAAATTTTGTAGAAACTTACCTAAAATGGCATTTTTCTTGTGGTTGTTGCAGTTGCAGAAACCTAACATGAATTTTTTTCTGAAATTTTACAGGTTTTCTAAAAGCGGACCAGTGGGAGCCCTGCTCTAGAAGAAATTGGACAATTAGAAAATATTTACTGTTAAGGTTAGTTGGGGCAACTAGGCCATGATTTTACAAAGTGACTCTGGAGCTTCTGGCAATTCAGCTTCAAAAAGGTAATGTTCATTTGAATTTAAGTCTGAACTTCTGTAAATGTGTTCAGTTGGTTCTCTCTCAGACAGAAATGCTCAAAATTACATTTTAATATTTAAAAATATAAAAATATGCATATTTCATCTTTCTTTCCTCATGGGTCCAGTTGCCCCATAAAAATAGGGTAAGTGGACCAGGACAGCCTATGTTCCGCAGACATTTTTTTTTTTCATGTAGGATATCAGATCCTGTTTGAAAAAGTGTAAACAACTTAAAAATGTTTAAATCAGGCAGATCATGCAAATTATATGTCAATAAAGAGCATTATATGGGAAACCTTTGCTCTCAGTGTGTCTAAAAAAAGCACTAAAAGTGAAAATATTAGATTCATTTATGCCAAATACATAAACATTAAGTAAGTACTTATGTACTTTAGTATAGGTAGTAAGTATAAAAGTCACATGGGTATTTTAAGGAAAAAATAACAAGGTAAATCTATGAACAAACGGCTACGTAAGTACTTCATCTGTTTCCAAGAGTCGCATTATATAGGGAACATTTTATTGTACCTACCAAAACCCTTGATGAGTTACCTTCATGATCATTTTACTTTATCATATTCCGAAGACAGGTGCGATGAAGATATTATTTTCAAAATAGTGGTAGGAACAATAAAAGTTTCCCTATAGAATGCGACCCCTGTATCGTACACTTTCAAGGTTTGACTATATCGCTTTCAGGGGCAAACTATTTGCGTTCGTAAAATCTTGAAATAATTTAATGACACCAGTATTTACAAGATGATCTATTTGAAAACAAGTAAAATTATATTTTCGCGTACTTAATAAAGGTGAAATTTTCATTATAAAATTCCGGTGCCAATGGGGCTATTAGGAATTAAAATTATGTGATACCATAACAGCAGCACCGCCTCTCAAGGGGTCAAGAAATTTGGTTTTATATCACCCAATATGCTTTTTTAAATTTTATTACCTAATTTTAATAAGGTACTCTATAATTTTCTTTATTGTGAGCAGAAAAAAATGGAGAAATTTACATCCCGTTGTAAGGGAAACTCAAAAAAATATATTTATATCTATTGGGGTAACCGGATCCAGCATGGTCCTGGTACACCGGATACATGTCCCAGTTACCCCATTCTTGGAAAATTTATGTGGTAACTGGGACACCGGGCTTACATTTGAAACATGAAGTAAATATGTATAGAAACCTAATAATATTGACGTAGTTATATGCCTAATCTTAAAAAAAATGATTGTTTAATAAAAGTACTTACAGTATTTTAATAAAAAGCCGAGGAATTTCAATCAAATTGACGTTGTTTTTAAAAAAAGAAACTTAAATTTTCGACAACTTATCACAGCAAAGAGAGAGTTATAATTGAGTTGGCACACGCTGTTTTAGGAAGTAGAGGTTAAGGGGTATTGTTCACAAAAGCTAAAATTTAAAATACATCAACGGTTTTTTATAAAATAGCATATGCCCCAGTTACCTCGTGGGTCCAGTTACCCCAACTAACCTTACTGAAGAAAGATCATAAACATAATAATAAATCTTATCTATACCGTTAAGGTTGAAGTGATGAGTAACTTAATTAAAAACTGGCCACATTAAATGGGGACTATCAAAATAGAAGCGTAAATCAAAACAAGCAAATAGCAACAAAGTACAGCAAGAAAAGGGAAATATGTGTGAAAATACTTATGGGTGTGTTGACCTTTAAAAAATATATAATATTTGGCGATTACAACAACACTGAAAAAAAAATGGACTGAAAAGGGAGAATCTACTGGCAATCGAGACGCCAGTACTATTTCCGTATTTTAACGGAAATTTTCCCCCATAAATTCCAGAAAAACGGAATATTTTATGTAATTTATGGGGGAAAATGTCCGTAAAAATACGGATTTCTGGAATTTATGGGGGTGGGGAAATGTCCGTTAAAAAACGGAAATACTACTGGCGTCTCGATTGCCAGTAGAATCTCCGATTTTTAGTCCGCTTTTTTTTTTTTTTTTTTTTTTTAGAGTGAATATTAGTGTACTCGTATAACCACTTATAATACCTACTGAAGCAATATTAGAAATGCCCAGTTATGCATTGAATGTGAGAAAATGCTTTGAAAATGCTAAGCTAATCGCTTTTTTAAATTATGTTTTGAGATTTTAAACTACATTTTTCTCTCTACATGATTTCTGCTTGAGTAATGATTTTTGCTTATAATATGTTAAAACATTTTTTTTATTTAAATAACAGCATCAACAATATATGAATGTTCCTTATTTGTGGTGATGAAATAGCATTTTAAATGACATAAAAATAAGTTACAGGGGAATATGGGGCAAAATGAGCAGAATGCACAGTGGACCAAACCTTCAAAATGTATTCATTTTACCCTGTTTTAATTTCATGTGTATAAATGTCACTATTGTTATAGATGTTTTCCAATATAAGTGACATTATGAAAACAGTATTAATTCCTTTTGAAGGAAGTTTGTTATTTTAGCAATGAAAAGTAAGATTTTAGATTATTTCCTAATAACGTTTAAAAATATGCAGGCACACGCAATTAAAGTTTAAAGAATAGATGGTCATCCACAGGTAAATCACGCTAAATTTGCCATTTACTGTGTCAAACAAAACATTATAAATCATTTTCTGTTTGTGTGACTGCATGGGTTACGTTGTATTACACCAAAAGTGGTCACGGTGGATAAAAATTCACTGGTGGATAAACTTTTTAGTAAGGATTTAATAATGAAAATTCCATCGGTAAACATAAATAGTAACGCCATTGTTTGTTTTTTTCATTTAAAATTAAAACTGCTGTTAAGAAAAGCTGCAGTACATTTTTCTCTTTTTAGATGTGTTCGTAATTACATAAATACGTAGTACCTATAGTCGTCATTTAGTCCGTCCGTCTGTCTGTCCGCCCGTCCGCATATGACAGTGCAAAAACTACCCAACGGAATGGTCTGAAATTTTAAATATACAAGGTGTTTCCTAAAAGATGGGCAAAACTTTAAGAGCTGCTAGTACACATCCAAACAAACAACTTCTATCAAAGAATGCATGGTCGGAAATAAAACGCAAAGGTGCTGGCGCATTTGGAAACATGGTCCAATGTTGCCAGTGGGATATTTTAAAAAAAATTCAGATTTATTTATTGCCACCATTTTTTTAAATAGCAAAATTCGCTTTATTTAATGAAAAATTAAATAAGATGAAAACAAGAAAGATTATTAATTTAAAAAAACTGGTGGCAATAAAAAAATTTGAATTTAAAAAATGTAGCCCACTGGCAACACTGACTTGATCCGTGCAAACGTTAAAGCTCCATTCCTATTGGGATTTATCGGGAGAAGAATGACACTAATAGAATGCAAATACGATATGGGGAAGAAGTATCTCACTAAAAGAGAAATGGCTGATATGCATTTTATCTACGGAACTGCAAATGGAAGGGGCTCAGAGACTCAAGGATTGTACGGAGAGGAGTTTCCCACCTTGCTTTTGTCACTTATTCGTTATTTGCTTGTTTTTGCCTTGCATAACAACCTATCCAATGTTGCCATTAGGCTACTATTTTTAAATTCAGATTTTTTTTTTTATTATTATCATCACTTTTCTGAAATGGTAAAATTTGCCTTTTTTAATGGCATTTTAATTAAGGCTAAAACAAGCAGAATTTTAAAATTTCAAAATGTGGTGCCAATCAATAAATCTGAATTTAAAAAAAAAGTAGCCCACTGGTAGCACTGAATATCTCCTTTGGCTCCCTCTAGCACCTTTGCGTTTTAATTCCGACCATACATTCTTTAATGGAAATTGTATGTTTTGAACTGTACTATTACCTCTAAAAGTTTTGCCCATCTTTTATGAAACGCCCTGTATAATTGTTGCAATACTTTGCAGAGTCATTTCAAACTTTATGAATATCGGATGTATAGTTTAATTACAGGGACAGTCAAAAGTTTTCCATGACATTACGGCCAATGGGAAAAATTATTTCAAGTGCATTCGCATATAACAGAGCAAAAACTACTCAACCGAATGGTCTGAAATTTTAAATATATAATTGTTGCAATATTTTGTCGAATCATTTCAAATTTTATGAAAATCGGATGCATAGTTTAATGAAAGGGATAGTAAAATGTTTTCCGTTACATTACAGACAATGGGAAAAAAATATTTCAAGTGAATTATAGTGATGTTACAGCCTTTCGAAGAGAAGGAAATTGATATGCACTTATGAAGTGCACTAAAATATACATTCAGTACAATATGCGTCGCAAAAAATATTTATAAAACTAGCTACAGTACAAACACCCCTCATTTTTCATGTTCGACGTGCAATTTCCAATATTTTTTCTTATATTTCTAGTAAAGGAAAATTGCTCTATTTGTTTTTGTTTTGCGTCATTTTTATGCTTTAGCGAACGATACCAATTCACAAAAAACTGCGAAAAATTTTAGTTAGAATAATATTTGCATTGTTTTTTCTATATATAAAGAATATAATAATTATACCTCTCAAGCCATAAATCGCTAAGTCTTATGTGTATTTCTTTATATGCTGTAATTTGAGTCATGAAGATGTTGAGAGGACACTAAAAAATTGTTCTTCAAATTAACATATTTACATATTACAATATTATTTACAGTTTATACGTAACTTTTTTTTTAATGCGCTAATTATCTATTTATATAAAATCCAAGTCTCTGTGTGTCCCTCACAATTCCGGTTGGACTTCCTCATTGATCGCGGCTATGTTAAAATTCCTATGGATATATCTTTATCAGCTTCAACAGTGAATAATTGTTGTAAAGTAGTAATGGCAAGGTTGCCACAATAGCGCCAAATTCTGACAAATTTGGCAAAATATAATCCCAATTTGGCGAAATACCGTCAAACTTGGCGACAAAAATAAGTTGCCATATATGAGAGCAACTTGGAGACAGTTGGCTAATTTGGCGAAATTCTCATTCAAACCCATTAGCCGTTCATAATCGAGCTCAACGCAATTTAATTTAAACTCCGCACATTTAAGGGTTTTTTTTTCAGACTATATGGGTCAGGATTTAAAATGTAATATACGAAAATGTACGTCTTTACATCTTCATCCCGATGCTACTAATAACATAACCGCCATTAGAAAGCGCTGTACTATCTAAGCTCCTAACTGCCCAATTTTAGTGTGATTTATATAGCCGGATACAGAAATTAAATTATCGGTATTTTTCCAGACTAGGGGCCTAGGCGAAATAGAGAAAACTGTCTTGGCGGATACAGAGAAATCTGCCTTTGTGATATAGGGAAAACGCGCTTGGCGAAGAAGGAAATTTGGCAACATATTTTCTGGCAACATATTTAAACAGTTTAAAATGTGCTATTTTCATCTATCACTGCGGAACAAGCGAGAAAAAGTACCTCACATTCTTACACATGTGTTGTATATATATTTATATCTCATTTTCGGTCATTTTTGACGTGTTATAATTTAAAATTAATTTAAAGTTTTAATTTAACATGAAATATTTAAGAAAAACTTCGTTAAATATATTTATGCAGATAATCTCACACATTTATGCACAATCATTTTTAAATGCTTTTATGTCCAGTCAATCATTTATTGCTTTCTGTTCTATTTTGTGTACTTAAGGGGGAGAGATCACCTTCGTCAGCTCGATATTGCTTGATTTTAACACAATATAAAAAAAATGAGAGCTGTAAATATTCCTTCAAATGAAACAATTTTTTCAGTAAACTGTACAAATCTTTATTTATGTATTTCTTCAAATACTTTTAATTAAAAATAGTTAGAATTTAGTTTTATTAAGAAATACTAATTAAAATTTTTCAAAAAGGTGATTTGACATGCATGTGTTCGCGCGTGGTTATAAAAAATATATTCGTTATACCCAATTAATATTACATGAAAAGATTCTTAAAACATTGTGCTTTAATTTCAACCTAAAATGATAATCAAGTTAACATATCAAAATATTTTTTCAAGCAATTAAACCATAAAATACAAAATATATGATAACATTTCAATAAAAAAAAAATATATATATATATATATATACGTTACAGGTAAATACTTAAAAATAGGTAGAGTATATAAAACTATATAAAATACAATAGAATACAAAATATTAATTTTCTATGTTTCTTAGTTTTGGAAACATGAAGCGCGCAATGTGAAAGATATCTGCATTGAGAAAAATTATTTTAACCCGTAACTGGAACATGAATTCCCTTACGTATTCAGAGACATAGAGTAAAAATGAGTCCAATGTTATTTTTCTTTTTTATCTTTTGTAAACAGCGTTGGAATTTATTTTGGAAACGCAATATAGTCTGGAAATCATGTAATTACCAAAATATTAAAAATAATTATATTAAAACTGTTAAATGTTATAATATTAATTGTTGGAAAGATAATATAAGAAAAACCTAAACAACCTTTTAACACTTTATCTACGGCATTATGATCTACTGCAATTTTTTTCATGTAATATTTTTTTTTTCAGTTACTACAATGAAAATTAAAGGATAAATATTAAAAAAAAAATACTCACACATGAGAAATTTAATTATTTAGAGGTAATTAATTAAAGTGGTACTTTAAAGTACCGTCAGTACACTATGACTAAAATATCATAACAGAATACCCACAAGGTATTTCAACTGGCACCAGAAAATATTTTCGATTTAACAAGTATATGAAATATAGGCTTTTTTCTTATTTACAAATAAATCGTTTGGCAAATTCCGGTGCCAATCATTTATTTCAACACTTTAGAATTGAAAATGTCTTGCTCCTGAAAGGGTTAAAAAAAACTATTTTTCTTTAAGTTTCTATCTTGTTATCAGTCCTTTAGTTATACGACGTCTATATTCCAGGGACAACACGTTCTCTCGCATCTCCACATATGCGATATATGAATTTACACATGCCATTTCAAGCATAGCAAAAACGAGCCGGTGCCACAACTTTTACGATTTCCTATAAAAAAATAACAATGAAACAGAAAAGAAATACCAGGGAAATCATTACTACACTACATTTTAGTAATTACATTTTAAAACAGATGAAAACGATGGATAACTGCGCAGATGAAAAGTAAACAAGAAGTTTTTCCCCAACACGCAGTGTACTGACGGTACTTATAAGTACCACCGAGTAATTCAACTGTTAAATCAAATACATACACCATTCATCTAAAATAGCTTATGAAATTGTATTCTAAGATCATAATGAACACATAAAAAAAATCCAACACTTATCTTATATCTTTTACTGTGTTTGCAGCAATGAAAAGACGAGCGTGGCAACCTGTAGAAAATGTCGGCAGAAAATACATTGACTGCTACAAAGATAGCCTCATTCCTCTCTAAAATAACAAACCTCGAGCTACTGGTGCCATGTATTCGGATAAAGTGGAGTTAAAAGAGCGTTTTTTGCAAAGTACCATTAGAAGATTAGTAATATTCACTATTTTATAAAAGTTTAAAGTGAGTGGTACTTATAAGTACCGTCAGTAGATAAAGGGTTAATGAGTACTTACTTCGTTTAGATATCATGGGATGACACTAATGTTAACCCCTTAACCTACGATTTACTTTTAACAGCTATACGGTTTGGCAAATCCATAGCTACCACTAAAATTTAATAGAGATTTTCGCCTTGTTTAATCATGGAATTTCGACGATTAAATTAAACTATATTTACTGTGAAATTTTAGTGGTAAGAAGAATTTACATTTGGCTCGATCATCGTACTCGGGCTATGCCCGTCATTGTAGGTTAAGGGGTTAATAACTGTTAGAATTAAGCAAACAAAAATGAAGAATACAATATTTTAAAATATTACCTTAAGAATATTTCTTTAATCATTTTGCTTTTTACATCATTCAAATGCAGCTGGGGCATACGGCTACGGAAAATTGTCCCCATACTGGGTGTTTACAAGAATGGCATAGAGTAGATAATAGGAAAGCTGTTGAACATTTTTGAGTAGCTATTTGAGGCACCCTGAAAATTTGTGCAACACTTCTTTTGTAATGCCTGAATACAAAATCGAATGTCTGGCTGAAGGATCGTGGCCCAAAAACTGTGCCAGACAAAAAATGGCACTTGACACGTGTCTGGCACAGTTTTTGTGCCGACTAAAGTGTCTGTCATTTTCAAAATATTTTTATCTAAGCATAAATATTATTCTGTCTCAATCTCAGCGTGCCTCAAATACCTTTTTGGGGTAGTCAAAAAATGGCACTTGACACGTGTCTGGCACAGTTTTTGGGCCGGCTAAAGTGTCTGTCGTTTTCAAAATATTTTTTTTAAGTATAAATATTATTCTGTCTCAATCTCAGCGTGCCTCAAATACCTTTTTTGGGTAGTAAAAAAAAATGGCACTTGACACGTGTCTGGCACAGTGTTTGGACCACGATCCTTCAGCCAGACATTCGATTTTGTATTCAGCCATTACAAAAGAAGTGTTGCACAAATTTTCAGGGTTCCTCAAATACCTTCCCTAAAATGCTTAACAGCTCTTGGACTAAGATATTTTCCTTTTCAACTTTTTGCGGCAAATGGTACAGTATTTTCTAGTAGGTAATTTTAAACTGCTATCTGCATGTATTTTTTCCTCTTCTTTACCAAGTATATTCGCAATTGAAAATCTCACTTCCTGTCGAAGACGGGTATTTGTTAACCTCCTATCTAGCTCTTCTCCGGCAAGCTGCTTTGCGAGGCTTTTTATAAAATCTCGCCTTGACTCTTTTCTATAGTCCCTTGTGACCTGGTAAATAATAAATGCGTTAACTGCACTTACATACATAAGGCGAAAAAATATAGCTATTGGCCACCTTCTGGTTCTCCGACCAGTACAATATATGACACATTTTTCATCCAAGGCATCAACAACAGATTAAGTATTATTAAAAAAAGCGATAAGTTTCGGCTTATTGATGTCTGTATCTTGGGATATTGATTAGTGCATAGACGACACTAGCAATACAGCTTTGCCCTTTTTAGGAAAATATGATACCAAGGTTAAATCCTTCGAAAAGCCATAAATTGAACTCCCGACTATTCTGCTTCTGTTTGGAAGGAATTCTTTAGATATTTCTGTTTTATTTTATTTATTTTTTTATGTTCCAACATAGGTAAAGTTTTTTTCATTAAAAACTTTTACAAGCTCAACTGATGAAAACCAATTGTCTGCTATTATATTCCTGTTTGTGCCTTGAATACAAGAAGACAAGCGCACAACTGCCTGCGTTGGTTTTTGCAACATTTTAACTTCTTCTGAAAGTGTCATAAAATAATAAATAATAATATGTCTAATATGAGAGTCATCTTCCGCAACTTCGCATTCTTCAAACCATTGCATTACAGTTTTTTTCAAAATCTGGATCACATGGCCGAATTTTTTTCCTGGAAGGTCCCGGTTGAGTATTATCCATTTTCTTTAAACAACAACATATACTAGACAAAGGAAGCGGATTGCAATGCTAAACACGTAGAACTGGTGCGTTATATATTTTTCCAGTCACAGTTTCAGAGACGTGGAGTCAATCTGAATCCATAAGTAGTAACGAAAACTTTGAAAAAGAATAACTCGGATATAGGTGCGTGTTTAAACTTGGACTTCTGCCAACATATTGATAAAAGATCAACTTGAAGGTACTGAGGAGATGATTGCATTCAAGGACAAAAAACCACGTGGTAATTAGAGCCAATGAACAAAGCGGAGTCTCCTTGACTCCCGTCTCCAGTTAAAGATTCAAATTTACCTTTATTTGGATAGATATCGCCCCACATATTTTATCATAAAACCGGTCCTAATTGGAATATCGTCAAAAAGAATTTTAATTTGGTAACATGTTATAATTTAATAATACTAGATTAATATTAACACAATTATTCTAATTGGTAAAAAAATCATATTAGATGTAAATTTCCAACTGGGCGAAAAATGTCCGGACCAGGATTCGAACCCGGGACCTCCTGGCTGAAGCTGCCAGTGCTCTGCCATCTGAGCTATCCCGGACGATTTTGGTCGAACTTTTCCCCCCAGCTAACCTTCATGATTACAGCATCTGGTCTGAAACCTGGTTCAGCTCAACTGAATAAATCTCAGGTAATGGAACTCCAGAAATCGCTGGATACGAAATTACACTAGATTAATATTAACACAATTATTCTAATTGATAAACAAATCATATTAGATGTAAATTTCCAACTGGGCGAAAAATGTCCGGACCAGGATTCGAACCCGGGACCTCCTGGCTGAAGCCGCCAGTGCTCTGCCATCTGAGTTATCCCGGACGATTCTGGCCGAATTTTTTCACCCAGCTAACCTTCATGATTACAGCATCTGGTCTGAAACCTGGTTCAGCTCAACAGAATAAATCTCAGGTAAAAAGTTCGACCAGAATCGTCCGGGATAGCTCAGATGGCAGAGCACTGGCGGCTTCAGCCAGGAGGTCCCGGGTTCGAATCCTGGTCCGGACATTTTTCGCCCAGTAGAAAATTTACATCTAATATGATTTGTTTACCAATTAGAATAATTGTGTTAATATTAATCTAGTGTAATTTCGTATCCAGCGATTTCTGGAGTTCCATTAACTGAGATTTATTCTGTTGAGCTGAACCAGGTTTCAGACCAGATGCTGTAATCATGAAGGTTAGCTGGGTGAAAAAGCTCGACCAGAATCGTTCGGGATAGCTCAGATGGCAGAGCACTGGCGGCTTCAGCCAGGAGGTCCCGGGTTCGAATCCTGGTCCGGACATTTTTCGCCCAGTTGGAAATTTACATCTAATAAAATTTAATAATAGACAAAATATATATATTTTTTTTATTAAAAAAGTTTTAAGATGATCTCCCCCTTAAAAGTGTTGCTAGAGATTTCGAATAAAGTACTTGCCTGTTAACTTGCCTGTATTAATATTGTATTATCTTTCATCATGCATTGGGGAAAGCTCTGGGGAAAGCAGAAGCAGTGTTGCCAGATTGAAGACTTAAATTCAGATTATTTGACTGTCACCACTTTTTAAAAACAGTATAATTCGCCTTATTTTTCAGAATTTGTAATCCATTCTGAAATAGGTAGAATATTTCTATTAAAAAAAAGCGGTGACAATCAACAATCTGTGGACAAAAAAGTCCCCAATCTGGCAACATTGAGCAGAAGACACATTTTCAAATTACAAAAATTATTTTTTCTTATGAAAATTGATAAAGAAATTATGTTAATTCAATTAATTATTAAATTGAGATATATGCTTTGAGAAAATTAATAACTGAAGATAAAAAAGATGTAAATTCATATAAAAATTGAATGACGAAAAAAAATTAAATCTTCAAAAGTGATCACTCATCGGCGGCTGAGTAGTTCGACTCATGAATTCAATAAATAATTGTAAAAAAACGCGCTTACTGAAAATTAAAAAATATATATATATTTTATGTATCTATCTATCTATCTATATATATATATAAAGTGCTGCATGCATTCCAATTTTAAAATGTTTTGTCAATTTTTGTCATTTTATTTTTTATAATGACTTTATTACACAAAACACACAACAGTTTGAAATTTCTTTGAAAATTCCCATAATATCATGCTTTATTAGTAATTTCAAGACCATAATAAAGCAGCATTTTAAAACGGATTTGCATGTTTGTTGTAATATACTACTTCATGATTGACACATAGACATGTTGAGTTTATAAAAAAAAAAAATGCACAAACTGCAAATAATTTTGATTCAAGAAAAATGCTTTTGAATACATTATGTTACATTCATTTATTACCTAAGAACTATGAAAACTCACTTTCTGGAAAGTGTATGGGAATATACAGAGTGGTAATAAAAAAAACTTCCCCGATATATGTACCCCTAGCGACCAAACCGCTAAACCAATACAAAGGAAATTTCAGATTTAGTTATTTGAAGGTACGCGCTCGAGATCGTGACGATTTAAGACAATAGATCTATCACGGTTACGGTTAGAGTGAAAAAATTTCGAAAATTTCGAATGGCAACACCCTTTTTTTTTCTTGCGCACATTCATCAGCGCATTGGAAAACCATAAATGGCGTTGGAACGATACACATATGACTAAAATTGCCGGTGTAATATCATGACACTCAATCCTAATCAACCTAATGTAACGTAATAGGCTATTTCCATGCGAACTTGTCATGTCTGTCACATACTACGATTTTTGGCTACCAGTATTTTAGAACGGAAAATGTGACTTATTCTATCGGAGATATCTCATCAATCGCTTAAGGCGAAGCAAACATTTCGAAAATAACGGTGGCCAACAAGCATAACGAATTTCAGCTGTGTGACAGACATGACAAGTTCGCATGGAATTAGCCACTAGTCAACACTCTAAAACTAATTACATCAGTAAATAAATAAATAGAAATGCTTAATTAGCCTTTAAAAAGTTAAACGTAAACTTACACTATGTGCAAAACTACTTAAAAGATGAAACAATATTAAAAAGATGTTAAATTATTTTAATACCTTAGTACTTTCAACTATCAAAAATGCACACAAAATTGATATAATATATGTATTATTATATATTAATATAATATATAATAATAATTATATGTAAATGTCTTGTAGCCACTTCTTCGTTCCTCGCAATGGTCTTTTTGTTTTACGCCGGCAATTTTCATCGTACGTGTATCATTCCAACGACATTTTGTTTTTTCAATGAGCTGATGAATTTGTGCATGAAAAAATTGGGTGTTGCTATTCGAAATTTTCAAAAGTTTTTCACTGTAACCGTAACCGTGAGAGCTCTATTGTTTTAAATCATCACGATCTCGATCGCATACCTTCAAATAGGTATACCTAATTTTTTTTTTCGATTGGTTGAGCGGTTAAACCGCTAGGGGCATGAGCCCCTAGCGGGGAATATATGAATGTCGGGGAAGTTTTTTTATGACTAACCTGTACATTCAATTTTACATTTTAACGATTTAATAACCCGAAAACAAATATTTGTATTGCTGCCTAATTTTTGCTCAGTTCAAACTCCTCCGTGCCTTAAAAAAAAATAACATCCCTTTACATATGCATTCTTATTTACATTTTACAAAGACTTAAAAACAGAAGCTTTCTTATTTTAACGGTTAGAAATGCGGTTACTTTCCCCTGTAAAAATATAGCAGATGTTCTAATTATACTTTTAAATACCAGCGTGGATCCTGCTATTGCTTGTACAAACATTTTTTCGTGAGAAAATGCTGTGACCTCCAGCTTGCATTTGTTAGAAAAGATAGTTTTAATTATTTTTACTGACACTTTAGATGTAACTTATATATAATAGCATGGCTTATTTGTCACGCGTAAAAATGCTAATAGTGTCCTTGTTCTACACAAGTCATTATCCTAAGTAAAGTTTTAAAACTTCCTTATTTGCTTAATAAAGAGATTTCAACTTCAAAGTTTCTTGAATTCTAGAAATGAATGTATGCTCTCTGCGTTCTGTTCGTTTTACGGTTATCGATAGGTAGAGAGATTACGACCTTTTTCGTTAAATAACCAATAGTATGAATTCTGTGCAGACATTTTTATCGTAATGAAGCGTACGAAGAAGACGGCAATAATTAAGATAAATATTTGTTTGGTTTTAATTTTTTTAAAATTGAAACAAAGTATAGATGATTATATTTGAATTTAGTAACCTTTAAACTTTTATGTATATCATAGTTTTTGTATTTAGAAATTGAACATTATATGTTTTCTTAATTTCTAAAATAATACAATATGTATAATGAAAATTTGCTGTTTGTACAGGAAACTAATCTTCAAAACTTCCAATATCAATTGGACAAAGTGTGTAAATATTCCGTTTGCATAATTTCATTTTGACCATAGGCTGAAATGTAAATATGCCTTCGATTTTTGAAATTTTACGTAAATACATTACAACAAGACTTTATATTGTAATCAAAAGTATTAAATCTGTGCGGACATTTTGTGCGGCAATGAGGTGTGCTATGTCGACAGCAATAACTAAGATAAATATTTGATTGGTATTAAATTTTATTATTGAAATCAAGAACAGATGATTACATTTTCAATTTAATAATGTTATGATTTATAAACAGACAGTTGTTTATTATTTTTTTCAATACAAAATTACTGAAATTACTCATACAATTTTTAATAATTCAATCTGTAGTTAATGTACGTCAAGAATTTTTGTATTTATAAACGAATTTTATTTCTATATTTTCCCAATCCTTATTATAATACTCTGTATAAAATGAAATGCCAAAACTTCCAATCAATTGGAAAAAGAGTGTGATGATTCTGTCTGAACACTGTCATTTTAGCTATAGATTGAAATGTAGATCTTCAATAAAGTTTTTATGCAAATACATTGTAATAAATATGTAACAAAATTTTATAATATAACTGTAATATGAAAATCCACGGATGTTTCCTTCAGGACTTTGTAGTATCCTTTCTAGTATTGCATGTAGTATCTGTCCCAGGTTGGTTATAAATAAATTAATAAATTAGCCTATTTTCTTTATTTAACATTTTAAACCCTTATTTATAACAATCGTAATACAACATAAATTGAATAATAATTTCAAGAAAGCTTCTTTTGGAGGCAATATATTCTGTTTTTACTAGGTTACGGATGCGATTTAATTTTTCTATTTTTTTATTGCAGGCATCTGATACACAACAATATTCAAATATCAATATAAATTTGTGAATTTTGAATGAATATATAAATGGTGTAGAACAAATACAAACATTTACCTGTAGCGAAAACTTTTCATGACTATTAGCACTGACTGCTGACACTAATGTCACACACTGACTGCTGATACTAATGTCACACACTGACTGCACACACAAAAACACTATTTAAATACACTTTTCCGCACATTTCTTCCGAAAAAAGAAATACTTTCAATATATGATGAGCTTGCGGCCAAGCTCGACAAAAGTGGATGCGCATTAACTTTTTTAACATAACATGCAATACTATAATAATCGGTACAATCTCTTTGACGAGAAGCGGCAGCACAGACACTCACCTCATCGAGTTCACGGCTGAAATTCCAGAATTAGTTAAAACTCGATTCGAATATTAAAAAGCAATTGGCCTGCCAAGTCATACCTTTGTGGAAAACACCTGAAAACTCGATTTTAGCGGCTGATCTATAGGTATTACCATTGTGTTTTCCTGCTTTCAGTCATCCATGTTTTCATGCCTTTAGGTGCAGGAAATCACAATGGTAAACTTACAAGTCAACCGCTAAAATCGGGTTTTGAGGTGTTTTCCACTAAGATATGACTTGGCTGACCAGATGCGTTTTAATACGCGAATCAAGTTTTAACTAAATCTGGAATTTCAGCCGTGAACTCGATGAGATGAATGTCAGTGCTGCCGCCTCCCGGCCGGTCTATCTTACAAGAATCCAATACTACGAAATTTGCTTCAGAATAGAAGCTGAGACCCAAAGTTTACATTACCGCAAACAATTATTGAATATTAGATTAATTGTTAATACAATTATTCAATTGGCAAATAAATCATAACAGTTGTATATTTCCAAGTGAGCGAAAAAGTCCGAGGTAGGATTCGAACCAGTGATGTCTTGGCTGAAGCCGCCGATGCTTTAACAACTGAGCCATTTCGGACGAATCTGGAGGACGAATTCACCCAACTAGAATTTCACGATCACATGTAGAGTATCGGCGGCTTCAGCCAAGACATCCCTGGTTCGAATCCTGGCTCGGACTTTTTTCAGCTACTTTGAAATTTACAACTGTTATAATTATTCAATACTACTAATTTTTCTATTGCATGGGGCCTTTCATTCGGTTCGTTTTGTAATTTTGGAGAAAAAAAAATCAACATGATTTGTTCTTATTAATCCATTTCAAATATATTTTAATTGAAACAATATTTTTATGCATTTACAAATAATTCAGGCATGATAAATTTAAATAGCAAGCTAAAGTTCAAAGGGAATTTCCAGCAATTTGTAAGAAATATTGATCTATTAGAAAGAATTTCTTTTGAACCTCGGAAGTATCTTTTCAAAGGTATTTATATTCTGATTTTTCTGGAGATCAGAAAAATGAATGCCTAAGCAACAGATTATAAAACATTTTTATTTTATTTATATCGGTTTAGACAAGATTTGGATCTAATAAATGTGATTTGCATGCGTTTATTTTAAATAAATTGTATATAACTATAAATATAACTTTACTACCAAAACTGCATTAGTTATATTACTTATATTTTATCCCACTATTGCACAATTATTACATTAATCGAAAACATTTCTGGTGCAATACTAATATTGGTTAAATATATTGACTTAGCATTGGAAATATCGGTGATAAAATGACGAATGAGAAAAAATATATACAAAGTATTCCAAATGTAAAAACTGCATTGTTGTGCAAAATTTCATGTCAATATCGTTAATATTGGAGAAGATACTCTCATGATATTGCCATATTGGGCAAGATTAGCGAATACAAAAAATTCTGGCAGCCGTATTGTATTTCTGTACAGACAGTACTAAAAATTTAAAATAATCATTGACGCAACACTGATTTAGTATAGAAAATGGAATAAAATGTATATGAGATTAGGACATCTTCGAACACTTTATATATTAGGAGTTGAAGTAAAGATAAATCAGTAGTCATCATACGTAACGTTAGATGAGAAAACAATCTACTCCTGAGTCTAATAAAAATCAATGTAATGATCAGATTAGGATTCATATAACATTTTTTCGTTCACGAACGTTAAAGTAACTTTTTTCTAAGTATCTCACTGATATACCGAGAAATTAAAGAAAAATAGAAGTATCAAATTTTGAAAATACACATATTTATCATGCTGTTAAGTGTTAAACGTTTCACTGTAGACCCACACTGTTAAAAATCTGCACCTTTAGCTGCATATTCACTCCACCACTTTTATACTATATCTCCATTCTGACCAATGAGAATTCTATTCTGACCATCTTAGAGTCAAGTAATCGTATTCTAAAAGAGCGGTCGAGTGACTATGCAGCAAAAGCTACAGAATTTTAACAGTGCATGCTATAGAGCCTAGAAGAAATAGAGCAGCAACTGGCTATTCCACTAATGCTTTAAAAAGAATGGAGTTATCAATAAAGAGGAGGAGACATATAGTGTAATGTCTACTAGTTCCGAGTGAAGTAACTGAGGAGGTTGTCACAAGATGGCGGGTACTTTTCAAAAATCGTATCAACAGTTTCTTATTGCCGCCGGGGCAAACTTCCCACCAGTAGAATTGAATACAAAATTTCGTCTTACTTAAGCGCCTTATTCATGGAAATATTTTCTCACAAATATGGTAAAATTTTATCTTTGTTTTTACTGGTGTAAGTTTGCCGAGATATTATAATATTTTTCACTTTCACTGACAGGTGGTTTTCTAGGCAGTCACAATATGGCGGAAACGCAGGACCTGACTTCCGTCAAAATAAACTTCCACCAGTAAAATTGGATATGTGTTTCTGCCATTATTTATGACTGAAATTTTGCATGTGAAAGGTATTTATATAAGGAGAAAACTTCTATTTAAGTTTACTGGTGGAAGTTTCTCCGGCACAAATCAACCCCTGAAAAGCGGTTACAGTTGAAGCTTCACTATTTTAATGATATGTCAGTTCCTAGTTATTAATTGTTCCATGTTAAAAAAATGGAGTTATGAATAAAGAGGAGGCGACATGTAGTGTGCTGTCTACTAGTTGCGAGTGAAGTAACTGAGGAGGTTGTCACAAGATGGCGGCTGTTTTTTTTAAAATAGGTTCTCCAGTTTCTGATTACCACTAGGGCGAACATCCCACCAGTAAAATTGAATAGAAAATTTCGTCTTAGTTCTACGTCTTATTGATGAAAATTTTTCTCAAAAATGTCGTAACAACTTATGTTTGTTTTTACTGGTGTCAGTATGCTTATTAAAACTGTCAGTTTCTTTCCCTGGTTGTCACAATATGGCGGAAACGCAGTACCTAACTATTGCCAAAACAAATTCCTACCAGTAAAAATGAAAATCTATTTCTACCATTATTTATGACTGAAATTTTGTAATATTAAGGCACTTAAATAAGTTGAAAATTTCTATATAAATATACTGGTGGAAGTTTCGACCGGCCGTAAACAACGCCTGCGATAGCGGTTACAGTTGATGCTTCACTATTTTAAGGATATGTCAGTTCCTCTTTATTAATAGTTCCATGGTTAAAAAGTGTTAAGAACTTGAATCCGATAAATGTTGAAAGATGCTGAACGAAAAATGTCGACTGTAACGACATCGGCTAGCTCTTCACCGGTCGAAACTTTTTCTCAATTTTCTACCAGATGACGCTGAGATATTTATTCATTTATTTATTTATTTATTTATTTATTTTAAGCTATGAGGTATTCTCTACGGCTTTTGCCGGCATGACCTCAAATGATCAGAAAATGGCGTTATTTCCTTGGAACAACCTTCCTCCACGAGGAAAAAAGTCAGATCCATCGATATTTATCTTTCAGCCTCGTTCGACATTTATGGGGCTCAATTTTTTAGCACTTTTTGGAAGTCGGTTGCCACACTATATCTTCTAGACGCTGTACCAAAGATCAACAAGGACAATTTTTTAACCCTTTCCGGCACACTGTGCCCGGGTCGGGATACCTCATTTTAATTCCAAACTTGCGAATGGCACCAAGAATATTTTAGTAAAATTTTGCTTTTACAATGAACATTAAAAGTAACATGTTTTTAATTTCTAAAAAAGTCGTTTTAAAATTCCGGTGCCAGTCAATCATTTCCACATTTTACAATAAAAATTTCCTGTGCCGGAAAGGGTTAAACGGAATCCCTTTACAAAAACATAAAGTTTTAACCCGTCTTTGGTCGCTTCTGAGCGTTTCTCTCTCACTACCCTCTCCCATAGTAAAAATAGTACGCATAGTGAAAATATTCATAAAATCTTTCTTTTGGTTAAATAAAATATAAGTTATATGCAATGGACAAAGTCATTTCAACGTCATTTCTAAATTAATTACTCCCTTTTAGGTGCGTTCGTAATTATATAAATATGTATCCCCTATATTCGTCGCCCGGTCCGTCTGTCCGCATATGACAGAGCAAAAACTACCCAACCAAATGTTCTAAAATTTTAAATGCAAATTTGTTGCAAAGTTTTCTCGAGTCATTTCAAATTTTATGAAAATCAGATGTATAGTTTAGTTATAGGGGCAGTCAAATATTTTCCGTTACATTACGACCAATGGGAAAAAAAAGATTTCAAGTGCATTTTAATGATTTTACAGTGTTTCGAACAGAATGAAATTGATATTCACGTATGAAGTGTACTAAGATATACATTCAGTACAATATGCGTGCAAAAAATATTTGTAAAACTTATACTTTATAGTACGAACGCACATTATTTTCCACGTTAGACGTGCAATTTCTAACTTGTTAAAACTTGCGTGAGAGAATTGCTCATAGAACGACCAAAGACTTGTTAAAAACCGTGTAAATACAGATATATCGCCTTAATTCTCTTTTTTAAACATTTTATAAATGATGTGTCTTACTAGGTTAGGGTAGGGCAGATTGGGACACATGGTAATGCGGAGAGTTATACACAACGTACTGCTCAAGATGAAAATATTTGTAATTTTAGTATATAAAAACTAATAATATGAAATTATGAATAAATAATTTGACGACAATTAACAATATATTATTAAAAATAAATCAATTACTATAATTATCACTGACATCCTAAATATTTTAAATAAATGATTTATCCGTATATTATAATGTACTACTTAACACGTTCACGCCAGCGTGCATCACCTGTGGGTCACGCTTGACTGTCGCATCGGGCGGCGTGCAACACCGGTGGGTCACACTCTACTGTTCCATAGAAGGCATGTACTACAGGTGGGTTGAACTCGATTGTGCTAGAGACGGTCTGCACTATGACATGACATGGCATCGCGGTGCTTAAACAGTGCCAACGCGGCGTGCAACGCCGCCGCGCGTAACCTACAACTAAATATGAAGAATGAACTAAGGATGAATTTCGAAACATTGCACGGCCTAAAAGTGTAATTTGGAAGCTCTGGTGGAGGCCCGAGGGCCATTCCAGAGTTTAAAGCACGAGGTTAAATATAACCTCCAGAAAAGGTGGCGCACAGGGCATCCAAATAAATTTGATTGCCCTACACTTCGATGTCACTTCACAGACTGGCGTAGGTAAAGATCGGAGAATGCAAAGACAGTAGGGTACCAACGAGCACAGAAAAATTATAGCATAAGGTAGCCAAGCCTAACTAACATTTATGAGAACTTATAAAAAAAAGGGGGCCACATAGCTCAATAATTTAGATGCCAAGCCTAGTGCGCATTACAGGTCGCAGGTCTCCGGCTTTCGCCCAAACCGTTTAGCCTTTAAAAAGGCTTTGTGGTACTGGACATCCAGAGAACACCGCTACTGCAAATTGCATTTTGGCAATGATAGTGATCGAAAATGGGGACAAGTTAAGATTAAAATTAAAAGCTAAAAAATAAACAATTAACTTTAAAATTAACTATAAGTCCGGGACATGAATTTCGTGACCAGGATGCCTGAGCACCGCCGGTCGAATGAACGAAAAAATGGGAAGAAAAAAGTATAAATAGCCGGGATGCAGTGAGCAAACACCCCAAGGCCGGTCAGGAATAAGGTAGGCGGAGCCTAACCTCACCCTGGGTGAAAGTATCGAAACTCCTCGAAACAAACTAAAATTTTGAAAAGTACAGAACACCCATTACAATAAAAACATGAAGTAAAGGAAATTCCAAATAGATAAAGTGAAAAATTTCTAACTTAAAAAAAGTAAAACTATTAAGATAGGAAAGTTGATATACGCGGCTGTTGACAATAAACAGTATGCTGCATGACGTCACTGGAAAGGTCAATACTAGATGAAAGTTTCTTTCAATCTAGGGAAAAGATGGAATTATCCCGGGGAATTCTGCGTTTGGTCTGCACTATAAGTGGGTCACACTTGAATATTAAAAAATGCAGTAGTAAAAAAAAATCATTATTATAAACTTAATACATTCACTACGGGAAACCAGAATTGTCGTTTTCATTCAAAAAATATCATTGACTAAGGGTTTGGATTCAACCTTACAGAAATGCATTCACATCTTCTTGTTCAAATTTCTTTAGATTGTCAGACATTTTATATTAAATTTGTACATATGTAGTCAATAAAATCATGTCACTAAATAATTTGCTTACTCCGTAATAGCATTCAGACAATCACAATTAACTCTGTTTGTTATATTCGAGCTCAATTCAATAAATATGAGATGGGCGGGTCATTACATACAGTGTCTGATAAGCAACCGAACCGCGCCGCCAGATAAAGCGAAATATGAATCTGAGCGCCGTCTCACAGCGAAAAACAGGAATATCGGTGCCCGCGTGAACGTGTAAAGGACTGATGAGACATTATCATATATAAACAGATCGAGTCTTTCTTTATTGAATAATGTACAGGGCTATTACAAATGATGGACCCGATTTTAAAAAATCATATTTTCTAAACTACTGCACATATTACAATAAGTGATCCATTAATTTAAAGAGAAATATACTAATATTTTTTTCAGTTACAAATGTTCGATGTGTGATCCCTTTTTTACACGGCATACGTCCAACCTGTAATCGAGTTCGTTCGAAACATTTTGTAGCATCACTCTGTCAATGGTTCTGAAGCTTCACCAATGCGTACTTTAAGTTCTGAAAGCTTTGTTTTCGGCATTGGTGGTACACAAACAATGTCTTTGGTACTGTCAGAACTTAAAGAACGCATTTGTGCAGAATTCACAACTATTGACAGAGTGATGCTACAAAATGTTTCGGACGAACTGGATTACAGATTGGACGTATGCCATGTAACAAGAGAGCCACACATTTGTAGCAGAAAAAAAACTTGTTATTGTTCTCTTTAAATTCATGTATCACTTATTGTAATATGCGCTGTCGTTTCGAAATATATGTTTTTTAAATCGGGTATCATTCATAATAGCCCTGTATTTTAATAGTGAAAATAGCATATATAGCAGTCTTACCAATTAAACAGTGTATTAGTAATTGTCTTTTTAAACTTTTCTAAGGCAGCTATTTCAGTCGCTTATTCGTTTTACTAACACAAGGGATCAAGCAATTCGTAGAAATCTCCATATAAATGATAGCAAGCAATAAAAAGCACAAAAATCATTAATCAAAAGAGCAGGCCTCCCATTCGTTCCGTTTATTGAACGCCACTATTTTTATAAGAAAAACCTCCTTTATAAATTTCGCAGAAACTTGTACGGAAAGGCGTATTTCTTCCAATTGTTTCCGGAAGCTACCACGAAATTTTTCCTTTAATAATACTGGTGTTAAAAAACGGACCAGTGGGAGCCCTGCAATAGAGTCTCAAGGATCTTCATCCTTCTCTAACTATTTAACCCTTAAATGCGCGATTTTTTATTTTGTTTCGAAAAAATTATATATGATTCTCTGAAAGGTTTATTACACAGGAACAATAATGAAAAAAATCAGAGAGGCATTTTTCATATAATACGTCAATCTTTTCTTCTGTTGCACATCTGCAATACAAATAAAAACTACTGCCGTGTAACTGTTTTACGCTAAAATATTGCAAATTAGTAAATATTTTAATAAGTATGTTTCCAAATACCTTATTTTATATAATTATTTATTTTATATAAATTAACATTTGACCCTTTAATTCCCATGATATATTACGTTCTAGAAATTACATAGTTCAGAGAATCTGACTTTAAACCAGAAAGTTTCAATGGTTAATTTTTCTTTATTTAAATACGGAATGTATGTTATTAATTCAATAAAATGTTGCTATTTTATTTTTCTGGTGTTAATTAGGTTTGTACGAATAAAAAAAAATTATTAAATTCAAAACACTATTGTTTGCATATATGCAAAGCTGCTCACTAAAGGGTTAAAGTCGCGTGGCATTTTGGTTAGTCAATTTTCTGAGAAATTCAGAATTTCATTTCTCAAATTTTCGGTACATGACATAAAAGCAATTTCAAACGCATACTTTCAGTCAGCAACTGACAGACTCTTTTAATAGAAAAATAAAGCTTTATCTTACGTGTTTATAAAACGGTTTATTTAATGGATACAATCCAATAAATTAGTTATAACCATACTTATTTCATTATATATTGGAAATAAATAAGTTCTTTAATTTTCCCGTTTATCATGGCAGCATTATCAACAATCTAAAACCCAAAATTAATTGTGAGGTTTTCATTTTTAATTGAAACTACATAAACGTTTGCACAGTTGAAATTAAAATCTGATAAGTACATATTTTTTATCTTTTTATTATTTTTCTCATGAAATTTCTGTAATTAACCAGCATTTTTTATTTGTTTAAAGCCCACTTGTTCCTGATATGAGACCCATTATCAAATTCTTGAACATTATTTTTTGTTCAATTTAATCAATAACTACACTGTTGTTCATAAAATATGAAGTATCCGATATTCGATTAACGAAGGATATACGCGGCGTAAAATAAATGATATTTCAATGAAGTATGTTAAACACAAAGTTTGGAATAGATGGACAAAAAATAAAAATTGTTTTTCTAAAGAGAGGATTTTGACAATATTTCATTTGGATGCAAAGCGGAATATCTAAGCACGCATTATTTAAAATGGATGTTTAGTAATGACAGAGATAACCATTTCGTATATAGCAGTCAATAACGAATCTCTGTTCCCCGACGAAAAATAACATTTTGCTGATAAGTTTCCCAGTCCAGCCGTGTCTATGGTGAGCGTTAACCCTAATGGCATGAGCAAAGTGTATGACACATTGACTTGTCGTTTATCATTTTACAGAAAATGGCTTGTCCCTCTTGATCGATGGTGCCTTGATGACGTCAGACGGCCGGAAATGGCGTTGGTTTCCGGGCCCATCTCGTCTTGTTTATTATTTTTTTTAAGATTTTGTTTAGAAGTTTTACGGGAAATTTTTCATTAATTTAAAACACTGGTTTATTTGTTTATAAGAGAAATATATATATTTTTGTTAACAGGTTTTTATGAGCAAAGGTTGTAAAAGAAATTCATATACCGGGTGTCCCAAAAAGGACTGACTGATTTTAAAATTCAATAACTTGTAAACGGTGACAGATATTTAAAAAATTCTTGCAGGAGGGTTATGCATAAGGTCAAAAGTTTTTTTACAGTGATTTTCAATTTTAGTTCGAATTACAAACAATAGATGGCGCTGTAAGCAATAGTCGCTAAATTCATGCTCGATTTTTGGTACTTCGTGGCCCGGATAATACATTTCCATCTCCTTTTTCTGCATGGAACAAGATAAAGGAGCGAAAATCGAGCCTGTATTTAGCGACTATTGCTTACAGCGCCATCTATTGTTTGTAAATCGAACTAAAATTGAAAATCACTGTAATAAAACTTTTGACCTTATGCATAACCCTCCTGCAAGAATTTTTTTAATATCTGTCACCGTTTGCAAGTTATTGAATTTTAAAATCAGTCAGTCCTTTTTGGGACACCCGGTATATATACATGATGAAACATATAAAACAGTGCACTCTAGAATTTATAAATGTATTATTTAAAGGATTTAGAAAACATATTGATGGTATTATGATAAAATAAGAACAAAGAGTTAATAATGCCTGTTTATTGAAACAATTGTCAATCGTTAAAAAGTCATTATGAAAATTCGCTGATTGAGATATAATAAAATGGATAGAATTTTGTTTCTTTTCATAAACTATCTCATTAATGAAGCTACAACAGTTTTGAAATCACATGCAAATAAGCTGAGATTGATGTTAACATTTTCTTGGGAACTATTAGTAGTACTGCTACTTTATTTACAATTTTGTTTGTAGATAAAGTATAAATTGATCATTTGGCAAGGTAAAGCATTTAGCAAATATATAATACTTACGTACTTTCACAAATAGACAAATAAATAAAAACGCATGTAAAACAGCTGACATTTATGCATATTTTTCTCGGGAACTACTAACAAGATTTCATAATTACAAAAATAAATTAATTAGTTAAAAGCTATAAATTTATAGAAAGGCAAGAAATGGGGTAAAAACATGCAATAGTCGATTTAATAATAATAAAATTAAACTAGAGTTTGTTTGCAAAATTGCGTAAGTATATTTCATATATTTATTTTTTACCGAACGATCAATTTATAGTTTAACGACAGACAAAACATTGAAAAATATAATGTAATCCCTTTTGTAGTTTCCATGAAAATGATACATCTATGTCAGGTGTTTTACATGTGAATTTTCAACTGTTGTTACCCTCTAAAATACAGAAATCATTTATCTTAAACAAGAGATTTCCCACATGCTCCTATTTTTAATATTTGCTTTAAAATTAAGGATTTTACAAACAAACAAATAAATAAAAACACATGTAAAACAGCGGACATTTATGCACATTTTCTCTGAAACTACTGACGAGATTTCATAATTAAAAATTAAATTAGTTAAAAGCAATGACTGTATCAAAGCGCAAGTAATGAGGTAAAAATATGCAATACTCACTTTAATAACAATAAAAATTAGATTTTGCTTGAAAAATTGCGTAACTATTTGTCATATATTTATATTTACCGAACGATCAATTTATAGTTTAACTATAGAGAAAACGACGTAAAAAGTTATGACTATTGTTACCTTCTTAAAATACAGAAATCCTTTATCTTAAACAAATGCTTTTCCATACGGTCCTATTTTTTAAATTTGATTTAGAATTAACGATTTTAATTAGAAATTTGACGGGAAAAATATCATAAAATAAAACATTGCTTTCTGTGCTTTTAAAAGTTGTTTTTGGTGTTTAGATTTGATTGTAAAAGATGCTAAAAACAGAAGTATGTATAATGAAGCAAGTAAAATAAGGAGTACGCATAGGTTTAAGAATGTTTTAAAGATTTTTCGAGAAATATTGAGGATTTTATGATAAACACAGAATACAACATTTAAGTACGAGAAAAGTCACATATGTAGTTGTGTGGTCTATTCATACCACAGCAGACTTTATGCGACCACTTTCCACATATTGTGCAGCGAAACCACGACTCACCATGCCGGAAAGGGTTAAAGAGCTAAGCATTTGTTCGTCTTTTTCATCTTGTAGCAATTCTGCACAGTGTTGCCAGTGGGCTACTTTTTTTAAATTCAGGTTTTTTATTGTCACCACTCTTTTGAAATCGTGAAATTCGCCTTGTTTAATGACATATTAATTAAGGCAAAAACAAGGGCAATTCTACCATTTTAAAAAAGTAGTGTCAATCAAGAAATTTCAGTTAAAAAAAAAAAAACTAGCAATCTGGAAAAACTACTTCTGGAATTCCATGTGAGCGCCATTAACCTTCATAGCCTTGTTGAATTTTAATGCATTATAGTTGGCGTAACAACGCACTACAAAAATAAATAAAAGCATGAACGTACAGCTAAATGTATATATTTTGTAGACATAATGAGTGAATTAACATTCGAAAATAATAATGTACACTTACCTTCAAGTTAGATGTTGTAGAATTTTATAATAAAACAACTGCAAAATAATAACGAGAGGACACAAAAATACTTTCCTTCCGATGGTTACTATATCCTTATCGGGAACGTACGATGAAGTTCGCTAGGTGCCGGTACCGATCGCTCGTTTTCAATTCTATTCTATTTAGAGATATTTGAGAAAGCGGAATTACCCGCTGAGCGGCATTATCCTACTTTCCCCTAATATAATAGATGTATATTTTTAATAAGCTAATTTATTAAAACACAGAAATTCTTTATGTATATACAAGTACATACTAACAAAAGAAAGTTTTACTCTGGCTTTGTGTGTGTCGTCTGTCAGCGATGGCTAGCATGATCTACTGTTCGTACAAATCTAAAAATTTGGATGAGGATTGTCCAAGGAAAAACCTGGTGCACCTGAGAATCAGATTTTTAGTTTTTTGATAATTAGCCGATATATTAATAAATAACTCATCAAAAACGCATTATATTTTATGGAAATCGGCAAGTTCGCCCGCGCATCCTCAATCTCTGCTTTCTAGAGTGCATAGAAGGAAAGAATAAGATGCTGTTTTTTTTCTATTTTTTCTTTTTATTTTTGGTCGAATACTTTAACGACCATCGACTGTGTTGTTAAGGATACTGAAAAAAGGAAGACATATTCGCGCATATAGACGCTTTTGCGTCTTAACACGTTCATTGCCGCAAAAAGTAAGAATTTTCAAATTTTTTCTTCAAAGTCGTTTGCCACCACAAATTCTGAAAGGTAAACTTCGCTTTACTAATACAGCGAAAATTCTAATAAATAAGGCATTTTTTTCAAAAATAATAGCGAGAAAGTAATAAATTAAAGCCACGAATATTAAAGCTACGAGTATACTCGTAGCGTAGCAGTCAACGTGTTAAAAGACACAATCAGTTCGAAAAAATATGGTTGATAACTCTTAGAAAAATGTTTTTGAGAAAAGTTTGTTCTCGTAATTCCATTTTTTGGTGCGCTCGTAATTATATAAATACGTAGCACCTATAGTCGTCGTTTGGTTCGTCTGATCGTCCGTCTGTCTGCATATAACAGAGCAAAAACTACCCAACCAAATGGTCTGAAATTTTAAATATATAATTGTTGCAAAATTTTATCGAGTCATTTCAAATGTTGTGAAAATCGGATGAATAGTTTAATTACAGGGACAGTCAAAATTTTTCCGTTGCATTACGGCCAATGACAAAAAATTTTTTGAAGTGCATTTTAATGATGTTACAGCCTTTCGAACAGAATGAAATTGATATGCACTTATGAAGTGTACTAAAATATACATTCAGTACAATATGCGGTGCAAAAAATATTTATAAAACTAGTTACAGTACGAACGCACCTCATTTGCCACGTTTTATGTGCAATTTCCAACTTGTTTTGCCTTTCGGCGACGCTCCCCTACGACTCGATTTCAGAGGTACCGATTCACAAAGATTACACAGTTAAAGCGGAGACGTTCTTCACATCGATCTGCAATCTCGGAAATTACGAATTATAACTATTTCGAAAAAAATTGCGACTACAGGTAACTTCGTCAGGTAACGCGTCCCAAAATTCATCGTTTTTCTGCTCTAAAAGTAACTAAACGTCGTTACGTCCACACAATCTTTTTGTAGCTTTTCGACAGAACGTATTTACATCACCTATACAAATTTAGAAATGTTCAGATGATACTATTTAAAAAATAATAAAATTGATAACTTAAAATGATTGAAAAAACTAAAACGCGAGCTGTTTCGGCGAGGTGTGTTGGTGTTGTTTATGACACACTAGGGATATTAGCCCGATGGGGGATGCCCTCCGTGGTGGTCTTTCTAAGGTTTCTTAACCCATATTTAACACATGAACGCCCGAAATTTTACTCAACTTTCATTAAAATAGTTCAAACCAGATTTTTTATTTAAAATTATTTAACTGATTCATTTAACGTAATATCGCGTGATTGAAATTAAACTTATTTTATGAAAAAAATTCTGGCTCAAATTGACATTTAAACATATGGTCGGAGTCGAATCGACTCCTTCCGGGCGTTCTAGTGTTAAAAAATGTATGAAGAAACCGCGGAAAACTCCGAACGATTAGGCCGACGGACGCGATTGGTTTAAAACCCAGCACCTCCCGTCTACCAGCTCTGAGAGCAGAGTCTCTACACCACTGCTGGAACCTGTTTCGGCTTCGCTCCGCTTCGGCTCTTTCATTCACTACTAAATATGCATATCTTTTCACGGCAATTTAAAGAGGGCATAGATAGGGTTGTATTTAAAACCAATTAAAATGTTAGAGAGTGCGGAAAACAAGAACTATTTCATTTCGTTATGTAAAGGACCCGACGCGAAAAAGAAGAAGAAAATAAGCGAGAATAAAATTAATTTCTTTTACAACAAGGTATTAATATTTTTTCACGAAATTTTTACACGGGCTGCCACATAAACATTATATTTATAACCGATAGCTATTTTAAAGAGTTCGGACAACTAGAACTATTATTTGTCTTAACCCATTAATAAAATAACCCATAAAATTTTATCTTCTAAAGCGTTTTTCGTGAATTGTTTGGACTACATTAGAAGATTTACATAATCATTTAAAAAATTTTTGAAGGATATTAGAAGGATTGAAGGATTTAGAAGGATGAATTAAATTTGAATTTATAGGGATTTTTTGCAATATTTATAACCCCACTCAAATCTTTTAATTTAAATATTTTTCTTAGTATTTTGTAGAATTAGGAAATGTACAAATATAATTTTCTTACCATAGAAATATAAAAATATTTCCAAATTGAAAAATATCCCCCCCCCCTCCCAATGCCAAGAAAGCGGAATACATGCAAAGGCAAAATAAATCATCTTTTTAAAAATATTTTCGTTTTGTGCAACCAATAATGCTTTTGGAACAAGGTAAAGTAATGTATCTATAACTCATTCTAAACTGTAATACAACTAATCGATGTATTAGATGAATATTATAACAAGTTATATTAATGTTACTTATAAGTACAGTCATTCAGGGTAACTTTGATCCGCATTTTCTCTATTTTCAGATGCCGCACTCTTATTTTAAGAATACTGTTGCAAATAATGGCATAAAAGAGAAGAAATAATCCTAAGTATTGTATGACTATCAGAAGTTAAGGAATAATAATCATATAAACAATAACAAATGTATTTTGATCAAAAAAATGTTCAAAGTAAAGTTCAAAGTTATCCAGCCATGTAGGGCAACTTTGCACCATATTATAAATATAATATAAAATAAGACATTATAAAAAAAAATTTATCGTTAGCACAACTGCGAAACGAAAAAAGATTTTTTTTTCAGATATTTAAAGACTCCTAATTTACATTTTCCAACATTACCAGATTTGTATAATTTATGATATTACAACGAATATTATGCATAAGAAGAGTGGAAGAAAAAAACCATGAATATTAACTGTTTATTGTTCACATAAAACATAAAAATGCAGTGAAAAACAATTTTCAATGTTTTAACTCAATAATATAGCCATAGTTACAGTAGTACATACTAGTACTAGTATTAGTCAAACAAGAATAAAAAATGTCGAATTCAGAGTTGCCAGTTTGGCCTCCAATTTTATTCAGAAATTTTGTGTCCACACCAGAAATAAAGAATAGTATTTTATGCTTTATTTAATAAGAGGGATTTAACGATCACATAAAGTAAAAATTCTTCTGTGTAAATTTCCAATATGAATTTAAAATGTCGGATTAAAATTTGAGACCAAACTGGCATCCCTGGTCGAAAAATGGGATGTCAAATTTCAGTAGCTCAGCCCCAAATAACGTCTTTAAATGAATTTGATTTATTTTACACATATTTAAAAAATATTTACATGTTATATCCAATGCCCACTTTCGGCATTCATACATAATATACGTGCACATATGGTGAATTTTTGACAAGAAAATGGTATTTTCGTGTAACCATCAAATATGATTTTTATTTTTGTATTTTTTAAATAATTATTTCACATAGCTTTTATGAACCGAAAATTATACAGTATTTATCTGAAAACAATAAATATATGCCTAACTTTGAGCCGTCTCAAAGTTATACTTAAAATAAGGTAAAATGGTAGTGCCTTCTAATTTTACATTTTACTGGCTCTTAGTAAATAGCTAATCGCAAAATAATAACGCATTTATAGCATTTATATAATAATATGTCTGATAAATGAGTATATTTTTACTTACTATTAAAATTTAACTGGATTACTTCACATTAACAGTTGGATGATGCAGTTAATTGTGTATAATGTTCCTTATTTATGTTCTAAAATAAAGAGTAGAAAGGCCAGTTTATAACCTTGCACACAGAGTGTAGCACGGGAGTTGTTTCAGCCTTTAGAAGTCAAACATATTGAAAATTAGGACGTGGCGCAAAGTTACAACCCGTTGATGAAAGTTACCCTGAATGACTGTACCGTTGGTAGATAAAAGGACCTTATGCGAAAAAAAACAAGAAAATGTCTTATTAGGAGCGCTTTTACCACTAAATACGAATATTTTTTAGCGAATTTTTCTTTTAAAAATATAAATTCTCAGAAAATCACGTTAAAATTATAAAAAGATAGAAATTTGAAGTTTATTTAAGGCTATTATCACATGCCCTGGAGACGTCGGGCATGTAAGGTAGTATTTATAAAAGAAAGATGTTTGTATATGTATTTGCATGTGTCTGATGGAGATAACTAGGGAAACGAAACACACGAAGAGGTCTTCAGATTTCGATAGGGATAGACGAAGACAGGTCCCATTGCACTTGAGAATCAGATTTTTCATTTTTTTTCACAGGCTATCAAAGTCTGAGAGCTAATGTTCCAGCTGGTTCTGTATGTACGTATGTACGTAATGCGATAACTGTTGATTGAAATATCCGATTTGCTTCAATTTTTTTCTGGGTTTATTCTCATAAGGCGCTTCCCTGATTAGTTTTGGAGGTTCATTGGTTAAGGATAGAGGGGTTATGGGGGCTAATCCCCCCCCTTAACTTAGATAAATGGGTTTTTCATGCAGAATGATCAGATTTGCTTCAATTTTGGTATACCGGTTAATTCTTATAAGGCTCCTCCCTGATTAGATTTGGAGGTTCATTGTTTAATTATAAAGGGGGGGATCGGGGGGTAATACCCCTTAATTTAGATGAATGGGTTTTCCTTATCCGATTTGCTTTAAATTTGTTATACCTGTTATTATGTTAAAGCGCTTCCCTGATTAGATTTGGAGGTTTATTGATTAAGTATAAAGGAGGGGGGTAATAACCCCTTAATTTAGATAAATGGGTTTCCTTATCCGATTTGCTTTAAATTTGGTATACCTGTTTAATAAGGCGCTTCCCTGAACAGATTTGGAGGTTCGTTGGTTAATAATAAAGGGGGTAACGGGGGCTAACCCCACTTAATTTAGGTAAATCGGTTTTTCTATCCGATTTGCTTCAAATTTGGTATACCGGTTTATATTGATAAGGCGCTTCCCTGATGAGATTTGGAGGCTCATTGGTTAAGTATAAAGATGAGAAACAGGGCGGCGGGGGGGTATTCCCCCCCCCCTTAATTTATTTTTCGAAATTCATTATTCTTTGAAGTAAGAGTATCATATACAATTAGTGTGGATAGACTGTGAGCTCAATGCCATCAGTTTAATTGGGCACTTTTCTTTTTAATTTGATAATACTGGCCGGCACCAAAATCCTCTCTGTAAAAATATTAGTTGATTCTTATACATTTGACTCTGCTAAATAAAAATATTGCAACGAAATTACTGTATCAAGTACCATTTGTTTGGTAGGAGGGTTTGCTTTTAAAATTAAGATATTTTTATCTTGCTAAAATATAAGTGGAAATTTTGTAAACCATAAAATTTAGATAATAATATGTAAGTTACCTGAAAATAAATGTATAAATACGACTACCCGAGTTACACCGAGTTACAGAAGGAATGAAAATATATTAGTGGATAGCAAACAGTAAATTCGGACACTAAAGGAGGGGGGGGGGGATAAAAAAGTAAATGCATGATACAAGTATCAACAAATTGGATTTTCATGATATATTTTATCAATTTAATATCAAAGACATTGAAGCACTTTGTTCATGATTTCAATTTTATCTAGCATTGCAAATTAATATAACAATACTTCACTATTTGTTCCTGATTTAAAATTGTACAAAAAATGGGTACCTGAAAAATGGTACATACTTCAGCAATTTGGATAACATATTTAGAATTAGGAACATTAGATCTGTACAATTTAAATAATGAGTTTGCAGGGAGGGAAAATTTTATTTTTTTTTGCCGAACAGTGTAATTAGAATATGAATTAAAAATCCTCATCGAACGCAACCTCTGATTTCCCCCCTGTTCACCGGCTTTGTGGTCGATTCCACGCATGTCCAAAGAAAGCGCGTATTTAAAGCCGATAACTCTCAGAGGGGAAGAAAGCATTCCCTTTTTTATAGATTTTAAAATCGAGATTATTCGGTAACAGAAGGAAATAACAAACATAGGCATATAGTAGGTACATTTTCGGTAACGATGGTACATTCCATTACAAAAATATGGATATTTAGTATTTCAAAAAAAATATTTTCTGAAGATCTTTTTTACATTTTACGTTTTTTGTGAGTTTTAAAATCGCAGTGGCAAGCGCCGGATTAAGCTTTAACAAATCCAAACAAAAATACCTACGTTTAAACTGTACTTTCGTGGTACTTAGGGTATCTTTCATTAAAAAAAAAAAAAAAAATACTATTTCCAAAAATTATTTTTTTAAAAAATAGTTTTCATATTTCCTGTTTTTTTTTTTTTTTTTTTTTTCAGTTTTATCTTGTCATCCTCGTCGCCAGGATAGAAAAAAAAAAAAAACACGGATAGAAGGCACTGTAAACTGTACCTTTCATAAAAAAAATTAATATTTACTATATCAAAAAAGAATTCTAAAGGTTATTTTCAGAATCAGGTTTTCCTTAGTTTAAAATTGCCATCCATGTGGGTGTAAATAAAAAATAACAATAATAATAATCATAATAATCACAATAATAATAATCACTGATCGAAGGTAACTTTATTCGAGCCCGTGTCTGTTTTATCAGTTTATATATGTGATTTTCCACGTGTTCTTAATTTCGTTATTTGTTTTAACATTTAAAGATTTTATTTCGAAATTTTGCTGGGAGTTTTTTCATAGACAAGTGAATTTTATTACACATTGTTCAGTTTTCACCATAATGCTACAAAAGGTGTTCTTTCAGTGAGAACTCATTTCGAAACATATTTTTTCGTAAAACGTGGTGTCAATTAACCCTTTCCGGCACACTGTGCCCAGGTCGGGATACCTAATTTTAATTCCAACCTTACAAACGGCACCAAGAATATTTTAGTAAAATTTTGCTTTTACAATGAACATTAAAAGTAACATGTTTTTAATTTCTATAAACGTCCTTTTAAAATTCTGGTGTGAGTTAACCATTTCATCATTTTACAACAAAAATTGCCTGTGCCGGAAAGGGTTAAACATTTCGTCAGTTTAGAAACTGAAGTATTTTGCCAGTGAAAGTGTTAAGACAGATTTTATTGAATAACACGAATATGGTTTCAACACATGTGTAATCTGTATAAAATTTTCTCTAACATGTAAAGTTGTTTTTCAATTTTTAAATAGAGCCTTATAAGCTGCATTTCGAGTAAAAAAATAACTTAAAATATTGTAACAGAGGTTACATTTATATTAAGCTTTTAATCTCCTGCCTTAAAAATAAGTTTTTTACCGTCAGTAATGTTATAGGCTAGTTCCATGGGGTTTTGTAGTGTAAGTCACATAGCTGATAACTGCTATGATTGTCAGCCACCGTTATTTTCGTAAAGTTGGTTTGGCTTTATTCAATTAATGAGATATCTCCCATAAAATAAGTCACATTTTTAGGTTCTTAATTACTGGTAGCCAAATCGTAGCATGTGACTTACAATACAAGCACTCATGGAACTAACTTATATAAACAATTTTTTTCCCATTAAAATAAAATTTAAATTTAAAATTGAGTAACAGAAATTACAAAGAGAAAAAAAAATATTACCTCAAAATTTATTGCTTATAAGTTCTAAACATATGACGAATGAAGCCAAAGTGTTACAACTTTTTCTTCTAAGAAGTATTTTCTGTGAAGTAGATTAACAGTGCTTTCTAATATATACCTTATTTTTTATTGTACTAAATGGAAATTGTGTAACAGAGGTTAATTTTTTTAAAGACAGAATGCTCAATCCGTTGCATGGAATTTGAAAGAACAATATTTTAATTAATCAGAACAGATTTATTAAACTATTAGAACTGTTAGTTAGATTAAAACAGATAAAGTTCATGTTCCTCTTAATCTTTAGGAATTGCAGTCTATTTAAAGCTGATCAAAAAGACATCTGTACTGCTTAAAAGGACATCAACACTTGTGAAATCCTTTAGAAAACAGATGTTTTTGAAGTGTTTTTTCTCGTTAATTACTTACACTATTGCAATATTTTTAATAGTCTTGGCAGTACCAAAACTCTAAATTGATCGTTCTGCAAGAAAAAAAAATAAAAAGTACAATTTTTACGAAATTTCGCAAAATAAATAAATAAATAAATAAAGCAGGAAGCAGGAATTCTGCTTTTTCAGAATTTAGCGTCGCCCCCCGATGAAAAATAAATTATTACGAGGTGCAACCCCTCGAATTTCAAAAAAAGAAAAGTTTAAAAAGGAACTCTTCCATTAATTTCTAATAAACTTACAAAATTAGTTCCAATAAAAATGCATCTTATATTGGATAGTCTAAATCTCAAACAAATATTATTTTAACCTAAAGGTCATTGCTGTTCTATAAAGACACTCTAAATGTTTGTTAAACTTTGCATTTTGTCAGTGTGTGATTTCAATTGCGTTATTTTCAAAAGTGAAAAATTTCAAAGCCGCTGGAGTGAAAATGATGCACTTCTACAAGAATTATTTCAGTTTTAGGACTTAAAATATACGCTTTTATATTATATAAAAAGGACGTCATATGCATCCGCTGAATATTTCCACATTTACGATTAGTCTTAAACAACATCTATAGAAAAGTATGTATATGACGTCTCTATCACGGAATAATGCACAAACCCAGCAAAAAGCGATGTCGTAAACTCGACAAAAAAATAATCTATCTACTGATTCAAATGCCTTCATTTGTTTACAACATTAATATAGATATTGAGAATTAAATATATTTTATAATAGCTCTATGTTTTATCAGAAATCATTCATTAAATATTTTTTCAAAATAGCACGTATTTTATTTGCAATTTTTTTTCAGTCGTTAATGAGAAAAATATAACAAAAAGATATAGAAATCTTACATTTTCCTTTTACTTGATACTGAAATGGAGTACTTCATTTGCCACAATTACAGAAATGGGGATAAAAACTACATTAAAATTAATATCTCAAAATTAAATTGAGATGCAGTTTTTTTGCAGTTAAAAGTACATTTTTTCCATATACGAAGGTGTAAAAATTGAAAATGTGCGGTGCTTAGAATTTTTTAAAAATTGCATTAGAGATTATCAGTATTTAGCCGTACAATGACACATCTGGTTCATTTTACGGTTAGCTTATGTAACGGAACGTTATTTTTTAGGGACCAGACTTTAATTGCTGTCCGAAAGAAATAGCATATCGCGGGCTAATAGGTTTTCTCTGCATTATTGTTTTTAAAGTGAAATTGATTTTTCTGAAAAATGAAACTATCGAAGTATAGCTGACTATAATACAAATATATATTGAAATACCTTCATTACTTCCCTATGAAAAGGTGCAGTTCTGAAAACAAATATATCATACCCGGCTAAGACTACCATCGCATACAAATATGGCTGGTAACAATTGAATAGTTAGAAAGTCTAATAATTAATTCTATACTAAAATTTTGTTTATAGAGTCTTCTACAAATAGAAATTGTACCATACTAGAAAATTTGGAATTCTGATGCCTTATTTTGATATCATATTTGGATTTTTCAGTAACTTTAACTTTAGAATACCAAACGGCAAATTGTTTAGTAATTCCCCACGGTGAAAATGACTTATGCTCGTACAGCTAATAACTCTTATGCTCTTATGCACCGTTTACCTCAAACTAGAAAACCTCGATTGAACGCTCAAATGAAATCCACGATTAATCTGATTGGATATTATCAAGGCGAAGTCCAATCAGATTAATGATGAAAATCATTGGGGACTTTATTGTCCCCATAGTTGTCGAATAGAAATATTCGCCATATTCAAAAACAGATCAAAAATTCTGAAAAATAAGCGAATTACAATAATTTAAATAAATGGTGACAGTCAAATAATCTGAATTAAAAAAGTCCCCAAATTGGCAGCACTGAGTTCGACCGAGGTTTTCTAGGTTGAGGTAGATGGTGAATACAAGCATAAATCTCATTTGTAAACATTGCAAAAAAGATTGCCAATCGGAAATTTTTTTAAGTATAACTCAAAAACTATTCGACGTAATGAGTTCAAATTTTAGATTTGCATATTTGAAGTTTCTCGAAATCGATTTCTGTTAAAAAATTCATATGTTACCATCCACATAGTTTATAAAAATTAGGTATATAATTAAAATTAATATTCAAAAACATGTGAATTTTAACTTTTGAATTTTTAAACTGAAACTAAGTTCTAAAAATTTCAAAAATGCGGAATCAAAAGTAGGGTAAAGTGCCCTATTCGTCCCCCAGTAATTTTTAGGCCCTTGGAAGTTTCTACTTTTCAGTGAAAATCTGCCAAATTGGGATTTTACATAGACTAACTACCCACACACATAGAAACATGGGCAAATATCGTACAAAAAAATTTTAACACCGCAAAAAATTGTTTTCTCAAAAGTATCTAAAAAATGCAAAAGAAAACAAATGATCCCAATTTCGTCCCCCCAAAAACTCCAATACACCGAGGCTTAACTTATAACTAAATCAAAATTTATTTCTTAATGAGTAAGTAATTTAATTTACATTAAAGTAAGGCACAAAGAAATGTACTAATTATCAGTGGAAGAATAACATAACGAAACATTAACAATCCTACATGAGCTTAACATGAGCTAAAAATTGAAAAAAAATGTCATAAAAAAGCATTCCTAATTTCGTCCCAGGGAAGAAAATAAGAACTGCAAGAGGGACGAAATGGGACCACGCTACTTCCCAATATGAGGGAGCTTCAGTTCCCGTAAGATGAACTGAGCGTCCTAAAACTCACTGTGTGCTACTGTCAGCATCTTACCAACGTAAAGTATGTGCAATGAATAAGAAATATATACTTACAGTACAGTACATAACGTTCTACAAACGACGTAATAAGAACTCAGGTCTTCTAAAAATAGGAAATTTTTAATTTATGTATGCAGAGTCTTTAATTTATGTCTATTAAGTCTTTAATTTATTTATGCAGATTGGCGAATGAAACTTTCGACACTGAACTCTATTACCTCCTTCCCCATGTCATAAATTGCGTCATAAATGGCGCCACTTTCACAGAAGCGGAGAAGTTAAGGGGGACGAAATATGGGCACTTTACCCTATAACTCATTTCGAGAAGTGGTTTTTGAGTTATGCCTAAAAAGCTACCCGCATGTTTTGCAACGATTAAAAATGAATTTAAAATTAGGGCTTCCAAACTTTAATCTTGCAGTTTTATCGAATGACTCTTACCATTTGTTGACCCAACGTAAACTTTATAGAAGAATCCAAATATGATGTCAAAATTACGTGGTAGTATTGAAAAAATTCCCGTTTGGTACAATCTCTACGTGTCATGGACCTGTACGCAAATTTTAAGTACAGTGTTAATTAGTATATATAGCTATTAATAGGTCGTTCGAGTCTCTCGACAATTACGGCCTCAGTGTCGGCTAGTATCTGTTATTTCCCCAAATTCCCCTTAACTTTAAGGTGTAAATATTGTATTTATCTTATGTAATCCAGATTCATTAATATGTTATTTGTCCTAAACTATAGATTTAATATTTAACACTAGAACGCCCGGAAGGAGTCGATTCGACTCCGACCATATTATTAAATGTCCATTGGAGCCAGAAAATTTTTCATAAAATAAGTTACATTTAAACAACGCAGAATTACGTTAAATAAATCAGTTAAATAATTTTAAATCAAAATTCTGGTGTGAAATATTTTAATGAAACTTGAGTAAAATTTCCGGGCGTTCTAGTGTTAACATATATTGTTTTGTTGTTGATGTTGTTTTTGCATCAATTAATAAATATCTATATGCACACCATTGGCTGTACGAAGCACGTCAGGGCGATACATTGTAAAAAAAAGTTGTGATTTTTCTTGCACTTTATGTTGTAATTTTCCAAGCACCGATGCTGTGAAAGCGAAGTCAAGCAACAAGTGAAGTAAAAATACTATTTAATTACTACTTAATACTACTTAATTAATTCATACTACTTAATTAGTATATATACACTAATTGATTGTAACCAGTGATAATTTTATACCTCGACTTGTGGCACATTTAGTAGGGGATGACTATTTTTTTTTTCTAGATCTGTTGATCATTATCAGCAGTTTTCCATAGGATTTCGGAATAGTTGTTCACTTCCCTGTCCAATTTGATAGCTAAATAGAAAAAAATATCCAATTTTTATAAAGAAGTTAAAACTGAGGAGAAAATTTGCTCATACAAATGAGTTATTATTATTTTTTTTAAACATATTGCAACAAAATGAGTTTTTCTTTATATCAAAATTAGTTTATAAAAAAAAGAATACCAAGTTTGGCCTTTGTTGCTAAAACTAATAATTTGAATGGGACCATATTTTATGTTTACAGTTTAGAGTATATTCGAAGATGCGTTCTACGAAAAGAAAACACCAAATCATTACTGCCCTTTGGTACTGCAATGCTGGTCGCATGATGATCACAGTTAGTCATTCAAATGAATTTTGCCTGAACATTTTCAATGTCTTTTAACCCGGGAGAACTCACTAGTGAGAATGCCCAATTGCTTTTCCTTTACTTTACATTCATATAATATCAACTTTTTTTGGTTGGCTTAGTACTTTTATTCACAAAATAGGTAAAATATTTGAAAAACATTTTGAAATTTTAATTAAAATGAAAAATGATTTAAATAAGAGTCTTAAAAAAGAACGACTGTGAGAGAAAATCTCATGCAGCGAGTTCTCCCGAGTTAAAGAAAATTCAGTGGCACGTCTGTTACATAAACACAAAATTACTTGCATAGTCTATTTCAGTAGTGAAAAATGCAATTACTTTACTGTGTGCAATCTCAGATATTGAAAAAAAATTTCTTTAAAGCAAATTGTTGAATTATCTCTTTCGGGTGAAATTTTATTTTTATTTTTATGTTGACTGAAATTATTTTTATGCTTAAAAAATAAAAGTGGCGATCGAAATGACAAAAAATAAGGTGTACTGAAATTTAACAAGTATGTAATTTACTCAAATATCACAAATAAAAGTTATTTACAAAAATATAGCGAATACAGTTATTTTTCGTATTTTTATTATGGGCTATTTCCATGAGCACTTGCAGTTGAAGTCGCATGCTATGATTTTTGGTTACCAATATTTTAGAACGGAAAATGTGACTCATTTCATCGGAGGTATCTCATTAACTTAATAAGGTCAAGCAAACTTTTCGAAAATAACGGTGGCCAACATGCATAGCAGTTATCAGTAAATGTAACTTACACTACAAAAACTCATGGAACTAGCTTTTGATAATAGCCTATAGAACAAATTTTGAACATGTTTGGAAATTTTCGTATTCACTGTATTAATTTGACATAACAGCTTTCCGGTAATTCTGTTTTTTTTTTTTTATAAAATTATTTGATTGATTTATTTAACGTAAATCTGGGTTTTTAAATTTAACTTATTTTATGAAATAATTTCTGGTTTCAGTTGACATTTAAACATATGGTCGCAGTCGGATCGACTCCTTCCGGGCGTTCTAGTGTTAAATTATTGGTTCGAACAAGTAAACACGATATTTAAATTAAACTTATGAAACACGTGTTTGAAATAAAAGTCTCGGCAACACTGTATCACATTTTTTTTGTTTTATTAACAAACATCGAAACAAAAATGAAGTAATAATAGTAAATCTAAAGCCATATATTATCATTAGTACATGTAGTTAATAACAAAATAATTGTACAGACAAAATAATAATAAATGCACAGACATATCCTATTATTAGCACACTGGTCTTGAAACGGCTATAATTTAATATTTCCCCTTCACGGTATTCATCTTTCCATACTTTCAAAATCTAAATCTAAAATGCAATCTCATTCTAATTAATAGTTTTTATGGCAGTGGTTTCAAAATAGGGAACCAATATGTATTATGCAAAAAGAAGAAGAAAAAAGTGAAGTTGCCGACATGGAAGACAAATATTTCACCCAATTCCCTCTATTTCGATTCACCCAAATGTCTTCTTTTTGTGTTTATTGCTGTTATACCTGTCTATAATGCTGTTAAAAGATAATTATAAAAAATCCAATCTCTTAAAATTTCTAAAGTTTTATACCCTGCGCAAAATCTTTATAAAAAGATTACGCTAACACAATCTATAACGGATATGATCTATGTGGAAAAGTATGGAAATCTCGTATTTGGTTTGAAATTCCATTTAAAACTTTTAAAAAAGATTTTAAATATATTTTTAATAAGTATCTCTTAGGTGAACGTTTCTAAGCTAAACTATTATTAATTTTACAGTTTTCGGTATTGGGATCGTGTTTAGAGACATTAAATAAGTTTCTGAATCTTTGTTCAATATGCAAGAATGAAAAATTACTGAGAATCTTTGAGTATCGTAACTGCACAAACTACGTAATTTTACAAACAGAGCACAAATATTATGATAAACTAGGTCACTTGCTGTTCAAAAATAATTTTATTCTTTATTTGAAGTTCTCTTAAGTAATTAGCTAATGGGATTTCTAAGCTGTCGCGACTATGGATAAACACTGCTGATGAAGCATTAGTGCATTGAAACTGCATTCAAATAATTGCAAGTTTTATTTAATTAAAGTATTTCAAAGAAACTTTGTGTGTTTCAAAGCTATGCTTGACAAAGTTAAATAGAATTGAGAATAAATAAAATCAAAGGAATTAACGATAGGCTATAGGTAAATAACAGATAAATGGAAAAAATCAGCTTTAAAGGATGCCATTTAACCCTTCTCTCACAATTGTTTCACAAATTGTTTTTTTATTAGCTGAATTATGTTCATTATTATGTTTAAAAAAATTATCTATACCATAAATGAGGCTTGTATTATTAAGAAAAATCTTAAAATGGTATATTCAATAACTAATTTTAAAACACTGCATTTTATCACACAAACAAGAGGTTTGCGACATTTTTTATAAGGAAAATTCAATAAATTGTTGATTTGTGACAATTATATTCGTTCTTCTCATAGCCAAATTTTATGTTTTTTGCTACCAGAAATTTTTTGAAAAAATCGTAGTTTTCTTTTAATCGCAGAATTCTTCGATTAAATAAGGTGACTATTATTTTAAAAATATATTTGTAACAAAATTGTTAGTAAAAAGGTGATTTCATATTAAAATGCCGGACAAGAAAGGGTTAATAAGCATGATACTTTTAAGTAATTTTTTTACCATTGTGTAATGGATACTGAAAGCATTAAAAATTGTGACGAATTAAACATAACTTTCTAAAAGTTGAAAACATTAATGACACAAAATACAATTTTTTAACCATTTGGAAAATTGGTCATTGTCCTCGGTTAGGGTAGGAAATCAAAAACATATCTGAAGCGTTTAATTAGTTGAATCCCGCATTTTATTCGTTTTCTGATTGGTCTATACAGTAATCTGTATTTTCCCTTTACTTTCAACAGAGATGGATACTTCTGTTTCCACTCTGACAAAAAAGTAATAAAAACATCAACAAAAAATTTAATAACTCAGAAACAAATTGAGATACAGCTTTCAAACAAATTGCATTTAAAAGTACACTTTTTTCGCTATACGACGGTGTAAAAAGTAATAGTGTGGGATGTTTAGAAGTTTAAGAATGAAATTTTATTTAAAATTGGTCCAGGAATATTAATGCTTAATCCATGACGTACGTAATGTATGACCAGCTCCGTAGAAATTTAAAAATTTACAGTACCGAAAAATGTAATCCATGGCGTACGTAATGTATGATCAACTCCATGCGATTTTTTATGTCTTAAATATTAGTCTTTGAAAAAATCATTTTCCAAATGGTCGTTGTAAGTTGTTAAATTGCATTTTTTTTTAAATTTTTAAATAAAAGAAAAACAGTTCCTGGAACTTCTAAAGATATAGCTTGAATAGCGTATTTCGTTCGTACATTAGAAGAAAAACACTACATCATTTTCACAGATTCATCAGATCTTTTGACATAGAGCTGCCGGAAAAACCAGGTGAAGAAACATGAAAAAAATGTAAAAATAAATAAAAAACAATCAGATTATTAAAATATTTGTGATGTAAAGATAATTTCACATGGGATTGTTTCATCATGAAAAAATTAGTTTAAAGAACCATCAGTAGATGCCGCTGAAGTAAGAAAGAAACGCGTAAGTACACATTAGTTTATACTGTCTTAAACTTATATTATTAGAGAAGTTTATCCTCTTTCAGAATTCAAACGGCGCGACAAACCGAAGGATAGTCACACCGATGGAGTTATGAATAAAGCGAATGAGACATATATTTTTCTGTCTACCAGTTGCGAGTGTAGTAACAATGGAGTTATGAATAGGCTGAAAACCTATTCATAACTAGATGAGAATAACTTGATGCATAACTAGAGGAGGAGACATATAGTCTACTGTCTACAAGTTGTGAGTGAGGTAACTGAGGAGGTTGTCACAATATAGCGGCTGCTTTTTTTTATCGTATCTTCAATTTCTGATTACCGCAGAGGCAAACGTCCCACCAGCAAAATTAAATAGAAAATTTCGTCTTATTTCAGCGTCTTGTTTATGGAATTGTTTTTTAAAAATGTAGCCAAAATTTCTATTTGTTCTTAGTGGTGTCAGTTTATCTTGTAAAACTGTCAGTTTGTTTCTCTGGTTGTCACAATTTGGCGGAAACGCAAGGCGTGACTACCGCAAAAGTAAACTGCTACCAGTAAAAATGAAAATCTGTTTCTACCATTATTTATGACTGGAATCTTTCAATAATATAGGCGTTTAAATAAGGAGGAAATCACTGTATATATTTGCTGCTGGAAGTTTCCACCGGCGGTAAACGGCCCACCCCCTCCCGATATAGCGATTACAGTTGAAGTTTCACTATTTTAAGGATATGTCAGTTCCTCTTTATTAATAGTTCCATGGTAGTAACTGAGTGGGTTGTCAGAAGATGGCGGCAGCTTTTTAAAAATCAAATCTACGTTTTCTGATTACCGCTGGGACAAACTTCCCACCAGTAGAATTGAATAGAAAATTTTGTCTTATTTAAGAGTCTTATTCATGGAAATATATTATCACAAATATGGTAAAAATATCTATTCGTTTATACTGATGCTATTTGTACTTTGTCCAGTAAAACAGTCAGTTTGTTTCACTGGCTGTCAGAATATGGCGGAAACGCAGAGCCTGATTACCGCAAAAGTAAACATCCACCAGTAAAGATGAAATGTGCTTCTGATATTATTTATTAATGAAATTTTACATTAATAAGATTTTAAATAAGGAGAAAATTTCTATATAAATTTACTGGTGGAAGTTTCCACAGGAGTTACTTAGCTTCTGTGAAAATGGTTACAGGCGTCACTATTTTAAGTATACAGGGTGTTCCGTTAAAGGGGTCCAATATTAATAGGGCTAATAGAGGAGATCACATGGAGCATAAATCAGTATATAAAGCCTGGTCGGATCTCAATAGTTTTCAAGTTACAGCAAATAGAATGAAAATTCGGAAAATTGTAAAAGAACCCTCATTGCTAAACTATCGATAATGCTACATAAAAACGAAGCACATAATTGGAAAGAGCAGAAAAAACCTACAAAATGACATCAATTGTATTAAAATAGCAATATTTATTGACGAGTTACAAGCCCTGAAACAGTGAAAAAAGTACGAAATCCAATATACATCAAAATAGTTAATCGTTAATTCCAAAAAGACAACTCTAGCTACAACAAGGAAAATGTAGTAAAATTTGGTCCATTCCGAAAACTTTCGAAAAAGCTTACAATGAACCATATCGGTTTAATTGTGTGAGAGAAATTAATCAGTTTCTTAGTTACAACTCCGCTTTCTTTGACACTAGCAAAGGTTAAACTCCGCCCATCACGATTGGAAACACCGCCTTTTTAATTACTCTCAACTATACATTTTCGATCATGCTTCTTCTGAGATGCAACATTTTTAATTATTCAAGAGTTGAATGAACCAAAATAACTTTACAATAATAGTCTACATTTTAAAGTGGTCTTTTATTCATATAAAGCTTAAGTTAAATTCTTTAAAATTAAACTGGTGGTGAAAATTCGGAAATAATTAAAAATATTGCAATTTGTAACTATGCAAGAAGTTTCAGTACATGTTTTACATGGACAATTATTGTATGTATATATGCATCATAATTTATGATAGGAAATAATAATAACAAATAGCATAATAATTTTATTAATTATAAATTTAAAAAAGACACTAAATTTTAAATTAATTCACACAAACTTTGTAATTTACAATTTGAGTACACTACAGTCTGTGACTTACAAAATACTGTGCCAAAAAGTGTTGAAAATAAAAGAAAAATGACAAATAAAGAATTACATTCCACGTACTTTATGACATATGTGAAGCATAGTCTTCTGGCCTGCGCTGCACAGTTCAATGTCGGAAGGCAGACGAACGGACATTATTATAATAGGTGTTCGAAGTTACGCCCATTAACAGAATCGCACAGCCGCCAGCGACGTCGTAAAGATTGGCGAACACGCCGAAAAACTCTGACGGAGTTGGGAATGTCTCCTGCAGCGACAACGATTCGCGCTAGTAAATCCTCCGGTGTATCCACAGGCGTTTCATACACCAGCGATTTAAGGTGTCCTCAAACAAAAAAGTCTAACGGATTGAGGTCTGGAGTCTTAGCCTGTATCAATACAGGTCTGATATACACTTATACTGCTATCAGCAGAGGAACTGTAAATGTGCTGTGGAAGATACCTGTTACAAAACTGTATGTTGAATTCATAGAAAAGTCATATATTGTTGACGACAGTTCTTTATTTGAATTCTATTTCATTCAATTACTTTATAAAAATACAGATTTAAGTTGAGAAATATTCAGAGCCAACTTTGTTTAAAATAGCTAAGTGAATCCTTAAAAATAACTTTGGTTAAAACCGGATTAACTTCAATACACCTGGAGCTTTTCAAAACAGCTTAAATTTAAATCATAGCTAAAACCGTTTTCTAAAAACATCGTAAAACTCAAACTAAATATCTTACTGTAACTTAAACTCAAACATATTAAAATCATAACGATAACTTTAAAGAAATGAACAGAAAAGAGAGAGCGCCGCAATTGATTAGGGAAACGCAATTTATACCTTTGAACTGGACAATTCCATTTTACAAAAAGGGTAGATCCGAGAATAGTCGACTACGGAACGGCTAACGCCATCTATGAAACACTTTAAATTTCATGTCAGTTCTTTTAAATTAATTTACGTTATAGGAAACAATTAACATTATATCCCAGGTGATGAAGGTATTGCTTTTAAAATAAAGAAGTTCTATAAGCATTAAAATGTAAAAAGGAAAGCTATTAAATCAATATAAGTTTACGTAAAGTTTTAAACCCATATTAGCCATAAGTGACAAGTAAAAACGGTTCAATAGATAACAAAGCCCCCCACTTGTCACTCATGGGAAAGAAAAATTTAAACAGTTAACAAATCCCTAGAATTTCCAAAATTCGCTCTGAATTTACAAAGGTCAAACAAAAATTCAATCTGAACTTTTACCATTACATCTTCAATCTTCTCATAAAATCCAACATTTTTATCCAAATATAACTTGTCGCCTTTTAAACAGTAACATACAATTACTAAACATTATAAACATTAACAAGGTTTATAACACTATATAACAAGAAACAAATTACCCTCATGCATCTAAACTGCAATATTTCCAACCACAGTACCTAACTTTAACTCTGGTTTAAACTTCAACAGTCCATCAGCTTCAATTAATATTCCTAATACATTACTAGATAAATTCAAATCTTTCTGAAAAGCAAATCGTTTTAATACAACATCTAATGTGACTTCATTTTAAAACAGTTTCAATATAGTTTCAATACATTTTCAATCAATATATTTCAATATAAATTTCTGAAAAATTATACATATTCAAAACTTTATTAATTATCACATTCATCCATCATCTTTCATCCTTCATGATACATGGGCCCATGATTCCATTCTCTTTCATAACACATAATATACTCTATAAATGTTTAACTCATAATTTCATATTTCCACTGTATATAATAAATGCAGATTTTTTTTACATGTCAATAATTCAAATTACGCATTCAGATTTCTATTTCAATAACTGAAACAAGATTAAACTTTCATTTCAAATTTAGCTCAAAAATCTTAAACTAATAAAGTTCATGGTTAATCTCAATAAACTTACAACAATGTTAACGTAATGAAGTCGATTTCATGTATAATTAAACTCTTATATTTAAGTTTCACCAAGTGAACCGGGATACTAAAGTGGCATTTCCAATATTAAAATGAAGGACTTACTGAATTAAACTTTAACATGCCCGCAAAAAGGGCCTTCCTGCAACAGTTACACCTTCGTCCGACACTATCCCCTGTAGACTCTCTGGCCGGATTACATTTTCACTTTTCACGAGACGTTACGAAAGGCCGCTCGAACCCCGGAGAATGGAAGGACAAAGGGTTGGTTTTTCAAAATTTTAAATTGGTTCACAAGGCTAAACTAAATTCAATTTTTACACACAAAAAAGTTGATCTTATACATAACCTTATATAGTCAAAACTTTAAAATACATCTTTTATACAGAAGCTGGACTATCTAGTACAATAAATATTATATAAATACACTTTAATGCAATGAGGGGTATTTAACAAAATTTAACAACAAATTTAACAATTCAAGAAAACGTTTAATTTAAACCCTGATAATTCAAATTTACTAAGGGGCTTGGTGAAGATGTCCGCGTAATTTTCTTTACTTTTAACATACTTTACTTCAAAAATATTTTTATATACCAAATCTCTAATAAAAAATAACTTTACATCTATGTGCTTCGTTCTGTGGTTTTCAATGGGGGATTTGACAAAACTAATGGTGGCCTGATTATCAACCAATAATAAAGATTTTTCCTTTCTATCACAAATTATCCTTCGACCAATGCATTCGTCCATTATTCTATCGAACCATAAGAGCTCTCTTGCAGCGTCTGTCATCGCAATAAATTCCGATTCCATGGTCGATAAACTTATACATTTTTCCTTAAAGGACCTCCACATTATTGGTGATTTATCTAAAAGTAATAACTGACCTCCCATTGAAGTTCTGTCATCCCTGTTTGTGGCAAAATCGGCGTCTGAATATGCAATTACATGTACATTTTTACAATTCAAATTCAATTTTAAAGATTTAGTAAAACAAACATATCCCAAAAGCTTTAATAATCCATGCCAATGTACTAATCCAGGGTTATTTTGAAATTGGCTAAATATATTTACTGCATAAGCAATATCGGGCCTGGTTCTATTAGATAGGAACGACAAACATCCCAAAACACTTCTGTATGGAATTTTAGACATTTCAAATATTTCGTTATCGGATTGAGGGGATTGGGTTTTTGAATAAACTACACCTTTGCTTATTGGGAGTGAAGTGATAGGGAACTTAAACTTTTTAAATTTTTGACAAATCTCATCAATATATGGAATTTGATGTATTGCTAGATAGTCATTACCCTCCTCGAATTCTACACCCAATAGCTTTCTGGTTTTACCTAGTATCTTAAGATCAAAATAACCAGTCAAAAGTTTAACAACCTTTTCCACCACTCTTTCATTTTTACCGAAAATTACTATGTCGTCTACATAAAGAAGCAGGATAATGTTATCATCAAAACTATACACGCAATTGCACCATTCAAACTTAACAAACCCTATATCATGCAAAATTTTATTTATTTCAAAATACCACATTCTGCCAGACTGATGTAATCCATATAAAGCTTTTTCTAATTTACATACTAAATTTTCGTTTTCCACAAATCCTGGAGGTTGGGACATATATATTGTTTCGGCCAAAGGTGCATATAAATAAGCACATTTTACGTCGCATTGTAGGTGTGTCCATTTTTTACAGGAGACTAAAAGGGAAAAGAAAAATCTAATAATGGCAAAGTTAACAACCGGTGAAAAAGTTTCATCATAGGTTTCCCCCTTTATTTGTTTGAAACCTTGTGCCACTAGGCGGGCCTTATACCTTACAATTTTGCCCTTGTCGTCCTTCTTTAATGTGAAAACCCACCTACAACCTAAGGGTTTAGCATCGCTTGGTAATTTAACTAGTTTCCAAACTCCCCTTTCTCTCATAGTTTTCAATTCTTCTCTCATGGCCTGTTCCCAAAACTTCCTTTGTGGGGATTTTAAAACTTGTTTATAGGTAGTTGGTATTTTGATGTCATCTAGTCATATATCCTTATCAATATCAGAAGTCTCCGTATTTGAACAAGAACTATCCTCTTGACCTGAAACCACTCCTTTAAATTTATTTGATCCTTTAAAACAGAAAATATGAGGTTCAAATTTAAGATGATGCGTTTTACAATACTTTTCTACATCGTTTAAGGATCTCAACCTTTCAGTTTTTCCCTGTTCGTAATAGTAAATGTAGTTACGATTACCATAAGCACTCGGGGCAACTTTTCTAAACCAAACAGTATCAGAGAGTGGAACCCCCCTCAAAACATCTTTACTTGATTTTATTTCCTCTGTGGAATTCTCCTCCTCTGAAGAGGATAAATCTGGAGATTTATACGAAGGGAAATAATTTATATTTGGGGTATCATTATTTTCAACCTCACCTTCAAACTCTTCATCAGATTCCTTATCAAAAATAGGAGATCCTATCTCTTTTGAACCCATCACGACTCCACTGCGCCGGACAATATCTGGGAGTTCCTCATTGAAAGAAACATTAATGATTTCAATAATTTTGTTTTCTTCAGGTAGCCAAACCCGGTAACCTTTAGTACTAAAGGCGTAACCAACCATTACCCCCCTTTTTGCTTTTGCATCAAGTTTCGACCTAAGTTGCTTGGGAACACCTATATATGCTATAGCTCCAAAGGGTTTTAAGTGCCTAACGGATGGTTTAGAGCCACTATAAAGTTCGAAAGGAGTCTTCGACTGAGATTTGTGACAAATGCGATTCCAAGTATACGTAAAATACAACGCTGCCTCCGGCCAGAAACTTCGTTTTAAACCACTTTCACTTAAAATTGATCTGATGCCGTTAGCAATCGTTTGATTGTATCTCTCAATAGTCCCATTCTGTTCAGGGGAGTACACGTCCGTAAATTCGTGTTTAATGGCTCTCCCTTCACAGAAAATCCTAAAATTATCATTTTTAAACTCCCCGCCATTATCTGATCGAATGTACTTTACTTTAAGTTCGAGAAATCTCTCCGCCCGGATCACATGATTGCGAACAATTCCAAACACTTCGGATTTTTCCTTTATGGGAAAAACTGTGGCCTTACGCGAAAAATCGTCAATAATTGAGAGAAAATATCTTTCTCCGTTTCTTCCTTTCTCTCTTACAGGCCCCCAGACATCCATAAACAACAACTCGAGGGGACGTTTAGATCTAATCCTATTAATTGATTTAAATGACGTACGCCTATGTTTACTAAGTTTACATATTTCGCAAAAAAATTTTCCTGATTTAACCCGGGGAAGACCTCTAACACTTTCATTTTTGGCCGTATTTTCTATCAAATCTGGACTTACATGCGCGAATCTGCGATGCCAAATTCTGAAATCATCTTTAGATAGATGGGACGTTTCAAATTTAACCTTTTTAGGAACTAAACTTGGAATTTTAGGATACAAATGATAAGTACCATCCCTAATAAAAGCAGTAAATAAATATTGACCATCTTTGGACACCTCCACCTTACCGCCTTCACCAGTAAATTTTACACCTTTTACATCCAATTTTGGACCTGAAATAAGATTTTTCCTTAGTCTAGGGGAATACATTACATCAGAAAAGAAAAACAGCCTTTGGCCAAACTTTAACTTTACATTTCCCTTTCCTTCTATCGGAAAAGTAACACCATTTACAGCAACAAACATTTTTTCATCTTTTAAAGGCTTAAATTTATAAAACAAACTCTTATCACGGCAAAAATGGTGTGAAGCTGCGGTATCAAATAACCAGCTATTTTCGCTTTCACTACCACTCAAATTTGCCTGAATATAAAACAAGAAAGGATTGTTTTTACCTTTTTGTTTAACGCTGTTAGAGTTTGATGATGATTCCTTCGCTTTGCCTCTGCGATTCCTGTTTCTCTTAACTGGAGACTGGGCACGTTCGGAACTGGATTCGGAGGCATCAGACACACTAGAAACAGGTGGAACACGACGATTGTAACTTCTAGAGTCTCTTCGGCGTTGTCGACAATCCCTCTGTAGATGGTTTGGGCTCCCACATCGAAAGCATCGAAGTCTACTTTTCTGTATATGTTGAGTCTCAACGAAAAGTTCTTTACGTTTGTCTAAATCTCGCAGGGCTAATCTTGATTCTTCGGCGATTAATTCCATTAGAATATCATTGAAAATAAACTTTTCCTCCTTCCAACGTAATATAACTTGCACTATGCTGTCGAAATGGCTTGGGAGATGACGCAGGAGTTGAAATGATTTATACACCTCTTCAACAGGATGACCAAGGTCGTTCAGTTGATCGGCAATTCTATTTAACCTGGCAGCAAATAAATCTATCTTTTCATCTGGCTTTACTTTACAGGACATGAACTCGGAAAACAGGAACATATGCCGTGATCTATTATCAGGCTCGAAATGTTTCTTTAATACATCCCATACATCTTTGGGATTATCTTTGTTCTCTATGATTTTCCTAAAGTCCTTTCCCATATTTAAATAGATTGTGGATAAAGCAATCCTTTTCCTAGTATGAAAATCTTTCACATCCTTTGCTGTAATTCCCTTATCGGCATCAATTTCAGGTTCCTTCTCAATTCCAGCAACAATATCCCATGCATTCTTCTCCAACAGAAGGTATTTAATATCCATTTGCCAAGTTGAGTAGTTTAAAGCTCCAAGCTTATCGATCTGTACTTGCATACTCGCCATCTTCAAAAAAAAAATATCAGCCCCCCTTCTTAACAAACACAAATGTCTTTGAAATGGGGCTAAAATTTATGACTCTTCTTATTTAAATTCAACACGTTTCCTTTATTCAGGTATGGCATTGGTTGCCCATAACCTCTTCTCTTAGCCTGTATTAATACAGGTCTGATATACACCTATACTGCTATCAGCAGAGGAACTGTAAATGTGCTGTGGAAGATACCTGTTACAAAACTGTATGTTGAATTCATAGAAAAGTCAGATATTGTTGACGACAGTTCTTTATTTGAATTCTATTTCATTCAATTACTTTATAAAAATACAGATTTAAGTTGAGAAATATTCAGAGCCAACTTTGTTTAAAATAGCTAAGTGAATCCTTAAAAATAACTTTGGTTAAAACTGGATTAACTTCAATACACCTGGAGCTTTTCAAAACAGCTTAAATTTAAATCATAGCTAAAACCGTTTTCTAAAAACATCGTAAAACTCAAACTAAATATCTTACTGTAACTTAAACTCAAACATATTAAAATCATAACGATAACTTTAAAGAAATGAACAGAAAAGAGAGAGCGCCGCAATTGATTAGGGAAACGCAATTTATACCTTTGAACTGGACGATTCCATTTTACAAAAAGGGTAGATCCGAGAATAGTCGACTACGGAACGGCTAACGCCATCTATGAAACACTTTAAATTTCATGTCAGTTCTTTTAAATTAATTTACGTTATAGGAAACAATTAACATTATATCCCAGGTGATGAAGGTATTGCTTTTAAAATAAAGAAGTTCTATAAGCATTAAAATGTAAAAAGGAAAGCTATTAAATCAATATAAGTTTACGTAAAGTTTTAAACCCATATTAGCCATAAGTGACAAGTAAAAACGGTTCAATAGATAACAATAGATAGTCTTCTGGCCTGCGCTGCACAGTTCAATGTCGGAAGGCAGACGAACGGACATTATTATAATAGGTGTTCGAAGTTACGCCCATTAACAGAATCGCACAGCCGACAGCGACGTCATAAAGATTGGCGAACACGCCGAAAAACTCCGACGGAGTTGGGAATGTCTCCTGCAGCGACAACGATTCGCGCTAGTAAATCCTCCGGTGTATCCACAGGCGTTTCATACACCAGCGATTTAAGGTGTCCCCAAACAAAAAAGTCTAACGGATTGAGGTCTGGAGAGCGTGCAGGCCAAGCAACAGGTCCACTGCGTCCAATCCATTTCCCAGGATATGTTGAATTGAGGTGATTGCGAACACCTATGAAAAAATGTGCCGGTGCGCCATCGTGCATAAACCACATATTGTGGCGCAATGTTGCTGGCACATTTTGCAGTAACTGCGGTAAGATATCCCGTAGGAAAACCAAGTACGTACTGCCATTGAGTACATCTGGGAGTAAATATGGTCCTATGAGATAATCGCCGAGGACACCTGCCCATATGTTCACACTGAACTTTTGTTGTGCGTTCGACGGGAAAACAGTGTGCGGATTTGTATATGACCATGTGTGCATATTGTGCGTGTTTACCACGCCCTCTCTCGTAAATGTTGCTTCATCAGTAAATAAAATATTTTCCAGAAATTGTGGATTATTTTCTGTTACATTAAGCAACCAGCGTACGAATTCTGTCCGCTGAGCACAATCTGTTACTGATAACAGTTGTACCCGCTGCACATGAAAGGGGTGAATGTTTTCTGCACGCAGAACACGCCACACACTTTGGTGAGAAACACCGACTTCAGACGCAGCAGCTCGTGTACTCGTGGAGGGGTTATCTTTAAAAATATTCAGTACATCTTCTTCCATTGCAGGTGTTCGTACATGTCGAGGTTTCCCTGCATCAATGCTTGCTGTATTAAACGATCCAGTCTCCCGTAATCGTCTATCGATTTTTATGAAGAGTTTCGAACATGGGCAACGTCTCCTTGGAAATTGCTCACGGTACATGCGCTGTGCTAGACATGCATTTCCATGAGCTTGCCCGTACATCAGATGCATGTCCGCATATTCTTCGTTAGAGTATTCCGGCATAATTATTATACATCAACTTACTACAATCCCACTTACAACAGCCTCCCTTTAACATAACGCCCACTGATGACTGCTGTTTTATTACACTTTTCTTCCTATACACATAGAAAATTTGCATAAAAAGTACTTCTTCTTCATCATCCTGAAAGTTCATGGAGGAAACGCAGCAGTCACGGAGTTTGCTTTAAGACAAGGCGAGAGCTGCACAATATGTCATTCACTTGACCAGACTGAATAATGAAAGCGTATTGATAGAGGTTGATCAGAAATGTATAATTGAAAGATATTAAAACGGGGTGTTTACAATCGTCATGGGCGGAGTTTCGCCCTTTCCGAGCGTGCAACAGTACAGAGTTGTAACTAGGGAACTGCTTGATTTCTCCCATACAATTAAACTGATATGGTTTATTGTCAGCTTCTTCGAAAGCTTTCGGAATTGACCAAATTTTATAACATTTTCCTTGATGTAGGTAGAGTTGCATTTTTGGAATTAACGATTAACTATTTTGCTAAATATTTGATTTTGTATTTTTTCACTGTTTCAGAGCTTGTAACTCGCCATTAATTCTCAATATTCTAAAACAACTTATGTCATTTCGTAGGATTTTTTCTGCTCTTTCTAAATATGTGCTTCGTTTTTATGTAGCATTATCGATAGTTTAGCAATGAGGGTTTTTTTACAAATTTCCGATTTTTCATTCTATTTGCTGTAACTTGAAAATTATTGAGATCCGGCCAGGCATTATATACTGATTTATGCTCCGTGTCATCTCCTCTATTACCCCTATTAATATTGGACCCCTTTAACGGAACACCCTGTATATCAGTTCATCTTCATTAATGGTTACATGGTCACGCCGTGTGCGACGTCAGAATACAGCATGCACGGATAACATCTCAGATCAATCTGTATTTTTGACAAACGTAGAAGCACAAGATCGCTACACGTGCAATATGAAATAGCATTAAAATTGTAGGTAGAGATCAAGTGTTTAAGGTAAGTTTCTGCGCATGCATAACATTGTCTTCCCGTAACTTATTGATGAAACATCTTTACTTGATTTTTTACGGAGCTGTTTTTGCTATTCTCAATGAATTTTACAGTAGAGAGCACAACTTCTTCTTCCACGTCGGCATAGAATGTTCACGTATCAAACTTAGCTTAAGATGCAGTTTCAGATTATCCAACCATTTAGTGAAATAAAATAACCCTTAACATCCCCACACTTGCTGTTTGTTAACTTAAAAAAAATGTTGTTTCTACAAATATTCACAGGGACATTATGTCACCCAGATGCGGCAGTCATTGATGAAAACATCTCCATCTACCATAAAATAAGCTTCATCTGTTCTTAACGGATTGAAAAGTAGCTCGTATGTGTAGCTAGTAAAGTCTAAATGGCAAAGGCAACTCCTTATGCTTATATCTCTTTTTAAAAAGTCGTAGCAGAACTGCAGCATACAGATCAGAGATTCCATAGAGATTATTTGTAACGAAAGCTTTGGACAAATCGTATTCATCAATACTATTAATTTCATGTAGAAAATTTTACTTTGTTTAATCGAAGAAACCTGGGATTAAATAAAACAAACTTTCCTATACAAAATACTGGTAATCATAAATCCGACGGTTTGGTAGCTCCCTTTGCATTACAATTCAGACTAATCGTCTACCAGTTTGACGGTCACTTCTACTCGCCGTGCGTTCTTCTTGCTTCATTGTTTACATTTTGGGAGCTACACGATCAGAACACAGACCTCTGATTACTAGACCTACACGTTGAATCAAAAATAACAGCTCTCATTGTCGGATTTTTTTTTTTTTTTAGCGTACTGTCTCTTTGATTTAAATACCACTTTTTAATAATATTATTTATCTCCTTATTTGTTTGCAGAAAAATAAGAAAATGATTACCGAAAATAGCGGTACTGATATTAAAAGGATTGTACTAATGCTTGAAGAATTCACTTACGACCGCCGCCATGTTTGATTCAGCGTAAATGTCTAGTATTCAGGGGGATGATATCATAACGTAATTTATTTTGTCATAGACCTCAATTAAGTGCCTGACACTGTAAGGCATAACTGCCAAGTTTTACCCTTTTCATATAACCTAAAATTAATTAGAATTTTTACTCATTTGATCTCAGATTTGAACTATTATATTAAATTTTAATGGTGAAAAAAAACATACATTTTGGCAGCTGTGGTAACATACCTGTTTCCTCAAAGTGCTTAATAAGTATTTTTGGAACCTCAGTCATAAAAATGCATAATATAACCAAATGCGCCATATAATGAAAGGCATTTAAAAAATAAACATGACATAAAATACTAAATATATCGCCAAAATATTATTTATACTCAGATTAAAACTTTCTTAATAAGAGAACGATACATAATAACACGTTTTCTATTCGAATAATAGTAGCATATTCTTAAACGTAATCTCAATGAACCGTAGACTTTTTCCGTTTTAGACAGGTTTCCATTTAAACGATTACACATGTAATATATTACTTCGATTGGAGACGAGAAAATATTCGTTCAATGCAGAATTCTGCTCTATACACGTCTTACTGCATTATACATAATATATTCTAAACATGGAATCAGCACGAATTAAAAAAATCGCATTAGACAGGGTTTTGTGAAGGCAAGTATAATTGAATGGTCTTCTTTTCATCGCTTTAGGAACATGAAAGTTTTCCTTTAAAGTCAGGAATAAGTTACAGACAAGGTCCACTTCACAAGCTTTACTGTAGAAGTTACGTAAAATGATTGATTAACCCTTATCCGTTTCAGGGGCACAGTGCTTATGGTAATCACATTTTAAAATCAATGATTCACACCGAGATTTAAGAACAAAATTATTTGAAAATAAGTAAAAGTTTTTTTTCACGTATAATTACAAAGGCAAAATTTCATCCCAAAATTCCGGTGCAATATGGCATTTCGTAATAAAAATTAGGTGATATATATATCCCACCGCCCTTCAAGGGGTTAAATGCATAGTGATGCATATCTACATAACTTTTTATTTAATTTTCAGCAACCAGTATATTTACATAGAAATAGAAATCCTGTAAAAATTACAAAAATATAAAATTAAAAATCTATCTTAAAATTTCTGGTATCTAATCTTTAATATAAGAGTAAAAAACATAATTCTAGAAAAATAATTTATGCATTTAAGTGTTAAGTTTTACAAAATAAAAAATTAATAAAATAATGCATTTCGATTCATATTTATTAAAATATTTACTAATTTGCAAAATTTTAGTTTTTACTTGTATTGCAAATGTGCAACAAAAGAAAGGGTTGACGTATTTACGAAAAATGTATCTCATATTTTTTTCATTATTTTTTCTGTGATATAAACCTTTCAGAGAATCGTACATATATATATATATATATATATATATATATATATATTTCGAAACAAAATAAAAAAACCATGCATTTAAGGGTTAAAGTAGTATTTAATATTTTTAGAGTGACACATCAAAAGAGCGATATCTACGAATTGATAGAGCAAGGCGAGATCAAACGAGGGACGGTGTTACTACATCATATAATGTGTGATTACTTAAATTCGATGTCATGAAAACTTATTAAACATACCTTGTTTGAAACATAAGAAAAATTGCAAACTCACAAAGTGACTAGATAAATAGTTGATTCACATTAAAAGTTTGATTTATGAAGTTATATATTGCTATAAGTTCTTTCGAACTTAAGTGTTTTCTAGGCAAGTTTTAAAACTTCGTGTGTTTGGATGTGAAGTCTCCCCGCAAGGAAGTTTTATGATCAAAGATTTTAAAATGCGGAAATTTTAAAGAACAATCTTTGCATTTTCTTAAATGTAAATGAACAGTCAATAAAAACTTTTTTCTTCTATTTGACAATTGACTACATTTTCCATAATAATAATTTAGGGCTCATACCATGTTTAGTAATATAAATATATGTAATTGACTACAATATACTGATTGTAATTAAAAAGTAAATAATTTTCATATAAAAAATATTTATTATTATTTTCTTTTCTTGGACAATACGTTTAGTATAAAAATATGTTTTCTATGAAAGTTAAAATAAAGTATCGTTTAACACCTTAACTTACAACTACGTGTGTGACTCATGGGATTATTAACCCATTAATGCCTAGTCTATTTTACATATTTTTAATATTTCGGTACCAGTCGACACCAGTTTTCCCACATTGTAAATTTTAACTTACTTAATCCCTCCAATTTTGAGATAAAATAATATGAAAATTTCCTTACTAAAATACTGGTTTTCACATTTAAAATTTTCGTATTTCTTAAATGGCATATTTTCGTTCCAGCCGGCTTTAATGAGTTAATAAAAATGAACTGATATATCCTTGAAATGGTGAAGCTTCAACTGTAACCGTTTTCGAAGGGGGTTGATTACAGCCGGAGGATATTTCCGCCAGTAAATTTAAAACAACATTTTACCACCTTTCTGAGAAAATATTTTCATGAATAACGCGCTTAAATAAGAGGAATTTTTCTATTGAAATTTACTGGTGGGAAGTTTGCCCCGGCGGTAATCAAAAGCTGTTGATCCGATTTAAAAACACAGCCTCCATCTTGTGACAAGCCCCTCAGTTACTTCACTCGAACTAGTAGACGATACTATATGTCTTCTCCTCTTTATTCATAACTCCATTGTGAGACTCGTGGTACAGCGTCTTGAACACCTAGTGTGGAAATATGCTATCCAAACAGTGCTAAAAATTTGTATCCCTTAAATCATAGATGCCAACATCTCTTAATTATTCCGGAGTCCGGTCCAAAATTTGCATGTTCAAACCGGAAAAAAAAATATAAGAAAATGAGCCTTCTTTCTATGAGGTGTATATTTTGTTTCATTTTGAAATTTTTGGTTAAATAAAATTTCCGGTTGAAAACATGTTCGTCTTGGATCAGACTCCGGAATAATTAAGAGATGTTGGCATCTATGCTTAAATGTGTGACGATACTGCTAAATTCCCAAGTGTCGACATCTGCGGGATTTTCGTATTACTAGTATTACATTGTCTAGACAATGGAGTTATGAATAAAGAGGAGGAGACATATAGTCTACTGTCTACCAGTTGTGAGTGAAGTAACTGAGGAGGTTGTCACAATATGGCGGCTGCTTTTTTAAAAATCGTATCTACAGCTTCTGATTAACGCCGAGAAAAACCGCCCACCTGTAAAATTGAATAGAAAATTTCGTCTTATTTAAGCGCCTTATTCATGGAATTTTTTTTTCACAAATGTGGCCAAAATTTCTATTTGTTCTTACTAGTGTCAGTTTGACTTGTAAAACTGTCAGTTTGTTTCCCTGGTTGTCACAATATGGCGGAAACTCAGGGCGTAACTACCGTAAAAGTAAACTGATACCAGTAAAAATTAAAATCTGTTTCTATGATCATTTATGACTGTAATTTTGCAATAATGAGGCGTTTACATAAGGAGAAAATTTCTGTATAAATTTATTGGTAAAACTTTCCATCGGCGGTAAACAACCCTTGAGATAGCGGTTACATTTGAAGCTTCACTATTTTAAGGATATATCAGTTCCTCTTTATTAATAGTTCCATGGTCTAGACTAGCAATATCTTGCAGTTGTAGAAAATATCCTGCAGATGTCGCTGCGATCTGCATATTGCAGCAGCATCATTGCACATTTAAGGGATACAACATTTTAGCGTTTTTTTAAGTATTACAAGGATAGCCGATTCCATCACTGTGTATTCTAGTCGATATACTCGTAGTCTTGTATTCGTCTTGTTTAATCGTCGAAATTCCATGATTAAACAAGACTATTAAATTTTATTGGTGGGAAAAAAGCTTAAAATTTGCCATGTATGGATTTGCCGAACCGTGGATTGGCTCGAAAGCTGCGCGAACCTGTTTACGGTTTGGACCCAGGCTGTTTAAACGTAAATCGTAGGTTAAGGGGTTAAAGAATAGATAACGAAATAATTCTTTTCCGTTTCTGATTTTTTTTCTTATATAAATGTGATACTCTTCAAATGATCTTGTTGCTTTTCAAAATGTAAACATAAACATAAAAAAATGGATCTATGACAAACTATACAGGGTATTCGAAAAATATTTAAATTTTTTACTATTAGAGATACATAGGAAATGTAAATTAAGAAATTGTTCAAAATAAAGTAGGAGTTAAGATTATTTTCAAGAAATAGTCCTTCGATTAAATTTCAATAATCTACATCTTTGACATTTTTTACGGTCCCTTGAGCCTATAAACTATATTTAAAAAATAATTCCATGATATGACAAGTAAAAAAAAAAAACAAAACTGAACCTGTGGCTGTACGATCCATGAAGGATCGGGACCTACGGTACCTAATCCTGTTTACTTGACCCTGGGCCCCAAGGTGCTATACGGCATATTTACCCGTCAGGTGATAGTCTAACGTGAGACGGTCGGTGTTTAGTTCCCAATCAAGCTTTGTTGTCATTTTAACGTCCCTGAAGGGATGAAAGGCTGAATGAACCTTACCCAGTCGGATGTGACAAGTAGAACAGTAAAAAGGTCATTCTCTTATGCCGGTGCGTAGCTACAGATATTTTTCTTTGGGGAGTGGGAGTGAGGGGGTAGAATTCGAAAAATCCCCGTACTTAAAACAAATTGCTCTGATTTCCAACTCAAATGCTATGCGCAACGTGTATATAATAAAAATTATACTTATGCGTTAAAAAATTCCATTCCAAAGAAAATTTCTTAAACTAAAACAATAAAAATATATAATTATTGGTTTGTTTAATAAAAAAAAAACGCTCACTTAATAGTCCTTCTTCTGCTTCAAAGATGCCCTCCTAATGATAACATCGTCAAGTTTAACCCCTTGAGGGGCAGTGGGATATATTTCATCCCACCTACGATTAATGAAGATTTGCACCAGAAAAAATTTATGAAATTTTACTTTTCTAACTTTGGTAGAAAAAAGTCGTAAAATTGCTTTTGCTTATTTTGAAATACAATTTTTCTAATTTTCCGGTGGGAATTCAGCATTGCACAACCGCAATTGCTTGCCTCTCAAGGGGTTAACAAAATCCCCTATTTCATTTTCATATTTTGAAAGCATTAGGCTGTCAAGCCTATCATCGCTCATAGTAGTTCACATTTTTTATAAATTTTAATTGGCTAAAGGATCTTTCATTAGATTGAATGCCCTACACTGTTAAAAGTACAGCGCCTAGAAGATACAGTGTGGAAAACGGCTACAAAATAATGCTAAAAAATTGAATCCCATAAATGTACAACGATGCTGAATAACAAGATGTCGATCGTAGCGCCATTGTAGTGATTTAAAAACGATAGTCATTCTAAAAGAGACTCTTTAAACTATTTCACGTCATTCCTTAACTAAATTAGCTTATAACAGACTAAATATCTTATATTTATAGTTTCCTATATTTAACATTCTATAATTTTTGAAAACACAGGGTTTATATTGAAAAGAGTTGCGAGATGGCGCTCGTATCAGCATATTGCCGCTGAGCATTGTTGGAGATTTATGGGATACAAGTTTTTAGCACTTTTTAAAGCATTATAGGAATAGCCGTTTTCCACACTGTATCTTCTAGGCGCTGTAGTTAAAAGTAGGCAGCATTTGCTGCATAGTCACTCCACCGCTTTTATAGAACACCTCTATTCTGACCAATAAGAATGCTCCATAATATAGTCAAGTTACAGTTTCCTATAAAAGCGATGGAGTGACTATGTAGCAAATGCTGCAGATTTTTAACAGTGTACGGATAAGCTACTGTGAATGATAAGATATATAGTTTGAAGGTTTGACCCAAATATTCTTTTAATTTCATGGCATGACGTTTATTGAGTGAGTTAACATTTGGTTTCAGCACAAATCCAATATTATTTCCATTTGACTCCGCAAGTCATGTACATCAGGTTTCTCAAATCCAAGAGGAAACACCAAACTTTTCTAAAATAGCGATACTCAAATTTGCCTTGCTGAATTGGAATTTAAATATAGTATGTATTGGTTAAATATTTTCCTGTATATATGAAACATTGTCATTTAGGCCCATTATTAAATTGTCAAAAATGTCATTAATTTTTTTTCTATAAAATATATATCTACCAATGTTCATTGCTGCGCTATTAAGTTTATCGATTCTCTTTGATGGAAATCTCTTCCTACGGTGCTTCCGGAAGTAGACTTCCTCACTCGCATCCAAATACAGGGTGGTTCAGAACTATGTATCAAAAATGTAAAGGCAGCTAGAGGGGATATAAATAAGCATATTTTGTATAGCAATGTGTGAGCAGATATGCAGCGTTGAGGCAGTAGGGGGAGCTGTTAAGTTCGGTGGTTGAAAGCGCTTCGCTAGCTTGAATCGCTATTTCCTCACAGATTTCGAGCAACATGCATTTTATGTATGGGGCTAAGCAAGGAAATGGTTCACACACGACAGCTTTTGAGCTTCTGGAAAGACTATCCTCTACTGTGCATAATACTGCTTCTTCCAATGTAGGAATTCTGCGATATCTTACAGTACCCTTATCACGCCTAGAAGCATAAAGCGATTCACTCGCGCACAACTCCTAATGAAGACACTCAAATGTTTAAGGATCCGGCAGAATCCTACCCGGGAATCGTTCAATCTAAATCCTTTGAACAGCCAATCCATTTCCTTGCGTAATTGCATATATTACGTTGAGTAAAACTTTTACGCCAAGGGGCGATACCTTCGCGCCAACTGCTGTCATTTGTGCGGTTGTTAAATTTTCAACCAACCAATTTTTGCATTCGAAAGCAGAGCATAGAAACTACACGACTGTGTAATTTGTTTGTTAAAATTTATTATATTGTGTTTCAAAAAAGTTTTAAAATGCAGCTATCACGTCAGCAGCTCAGAACGATTATGTACTATGAGTTCCGTAACAAACTCAATGCCACAGAAAAATGTGTGAAAGTTTAGGCATCAATACTGTTTCTTATGATACGATCAAAGCTTAGTTTCGTGAGTTTAAAGCTGGAAATTTCGACATTGAAGATGAACCATTTGCTGGCCACCCTGTTGAAGTTCATTGTGAACAGTCAAAGCAAATCATTGATCAAGACAGAAATGTTTCAACACAAGCTATTGCATTAGAGCTTAGAGTTTCCCGAAAAACAATAGTTAATTATCTGAAACGCATAAATCTTACGTTTAAGTTTAACCGCTGGGTGCCTCACGAATTGACTGCTGAAGACAAGCGCAAGAGAAAAAAACTGTTGTTTGACTCTGCTCAATGATCAGAAGGAAAGAGAAAATTCTGGATAGAATTGTGACCTGTGATGAAATATGGGTGTACTACAACAATACAAGCCGTACAAGAGGATGGTCAGCACCTGGGGAATCAGCAGGCTCGGTTGCAAGACGTGCTCTAACTAACAAGAAGGTGCTTCTCAGCATCTGGTGGGATTGCTGCGGAATTCTGTACAAAGAGTACCTGAAAAGTATAGACCGTGCAATATACAGTAACATGCTAATCAAGGTTCGCGAGGCTATTCGTGAAAAACGAAATAATGAGTTCAAAAGGAAGGTGGTTCTCTTTCATCAAGATAACGCCCGGCCACACGTTAGTAGGATGACCGGCTGGACACTCTACAAGCTAGAAGGGGATTTAATGCAACATCCACCGTACAGCCCCGACATGACCCCTTCAGATTTATATCTGTTTTCTCATCTGCAGCTGCATCTTGATGGCGCAATCTTCGATTCAAATGAGGAGGTCATAAATGAGATCGATGCTCTTTCTGGACTCGCACACGCCCCAATTTTTCACAGAAGGGATTGAAAAGTTGCCAAAACGTTGGCAGACGATTGTAGGTTTAACACGTTCACGCCGGCGCGGTGGGTCACACTCGACTGTCCCAGAGTTGTCAAGTCTCCGGCTTTTTGCACACCACTATTATTTTAGAGAAAATATTGTTCCTTTAATTCGCCCAATTGTTCTAATTAAATAAAACAACATTTTCTGTATTAAAATACTGGTATCCAAATAGCCGGAGACATGGGAGCTCTGAGACAATCGAGTGTGACCCACCGCGCCGGCGTGAACGTTTTAAACGGAGATTACTATCCTCATTAGTTTTGAATATTTCGTATGTATTTATCATTTTACAATAAGAAAGTTTTCGGCGGAAAACATTTTACTCAATGTAATGTGAAATGCATGTCGGCAAGCTCCGCATTGGTGTAATAATCCATGTTGCTCAAAATCTGTGGGGGAAATTACGATTCAAACCAACGAAGAGCATTCATCCTTCGCATTCAGCATCGCTCTCTACTGCCTCAAAACTGCATTTCCTCACCAACATTCCTGTACGAAATGTGCTTATGTAGGTATCTACTATCTGTTTTTACATTTTTGACATATAGTTTAACCAGGGTACATACAGGGTACTAAACCACCCTGTATGTATCTGTACTTGTGAACTTGTCTACAGAGAAACACTTTATTTCTTAAAATTTGTATTCAAGTCCAACGTGTCAATATTACAGTGCATGTCGATTTGTTCTTCAGTTTCATGATCATATTTCTGTTCCAATTTCACTCGTACATCTTTTTTGTCTTTTTCAGCCTCGTATGGATTTTTAGATCCTCCAAATTATCTCATGAATACTATTTTCCCATTAGGAATGGTTTTTTCGCCTTCAGCTTTAAAGTAATTTTTAAATAGAGCTTTAAAGACGGAATACTCTACTTTTGGTTTCAAATTTCTTAAACACGTATAGGACGAACGTATACGTAGGCACGTATTAACCCTTCAATTCTCGCTCCCGTGATATTCACGGGCTGTGACTTTTATTCAGATTATTCAGATTTGTTTGATTCTCACCAGTTTTACCCAATAGTGTAATTGGCTTGGCTATGGTATTATTTTACCTGTCATTAAATAAGGTGAACATTTCTTTTTCAAGAAAGTGGTTCCAATAAGCAATTTGAATTTTTAAACCGTAATTTAATGTTACCGTTAAGGGGTTAAACGAATAGGATTGATATATATTTCCGCACACAAATAAAAGTAAAGTGCAACAAATGTATAGGAGCTAACGACATTTTCTATTGACATTTGCTCACAGAACGCTTTTTTCTTGACAGCAGAGTGGTAACCAATTTTCCTGGCTAAAATCGTGCCAATGGTTAAAACATTGTCAAAATTCGAAAAAATAGTTAAAAAATTAGTCCAATTTTTGGAAACTCACGATGATGTTGCCAGGCTGTGTCTCAAAGCGGGTGAATCCATTCCTAGCTATTGTGCTACAACTGACCTACAATTTTCAAAAGAATATGCAATTCTTTTATATTGGAATAACTGGATTCACATTTGGATGAAGGGGAGACGGGTTGAAATTTTGAACAGTAGGACAAAGTTTTGGAGGAAATAAAGGCGGTGAATTAGAGTCAGCTGTTGATGGACAGGAGTAAAGAAATTCAAGTCAAGTAGATGTGTAATATTTTTATGGATTTGAAAAACACAATGATAGATTGAGTGCGGTCGATTTCTTTTTGTATTCCTTTCAATAACGTAACTTGTTTAGAGTTACAGCATTCAGAAAATTAATCATCAAAATAATAAGAATTTCGTATTTTTTTGTACTATTATTTTTATAAAATAAAAATGTTTCTCAAAAATCTAGAATTTCCCAACTCTAAGCTCAAATTTTTAAGTTCACACACACACACACACACACCAACACATATATATATGTTTATATATATTGGGGGGGGGGAGGGGTGGAGACTCCGTTAGAAATTAATGGTTTATAAATTTTAAATATTTGTTTTGGAAAGCGTAAAGAACATAAGAAATAGTGCATTGACGGCAAAAAATTCACAGCGAAACGAAGAACTTTTTTGAAATGTTCCATGCGCATTTCATTTCAATTAAAATCACTAATATGTTTAATGCTATTTTCGTTTATTTATACAAATGAAACTGTGCATCAAATTTCATCTATTTTAAAATACAGGTTAAAAAATATTTTCTAAATTTTATGAAATTTTCAGCATTTTCGCATCATATTGCTGCAATTAGCTACTTTTAACTTTTGCATTAATATTTAGTTTCAAAAAGCCATGCACAGTTTTATGACATATATAACAAAAAATAGCTGTAAAAGATTTCAAAACATTCAGAGGAATTATCATGGAGAAATGCATTGGAAACGGTTGTAAACAAAGATCAGCTGAGCACGAGAGCTCTTTAATTAATTATAAAAAGGTAAATAAAATGCTAAAAAATCATCCGACTGCAAGAATTCGACTTTGGGGTGAAAGTTTACATAGATGTTTATTTTTTGGGACAAAAAAATTTTCTTGAGAATTTGAACGATTTTGTTGAGTTTTAAGGTTTTTTGTCCCCTTAACACTTCTGAATTTTTCATTGTATACGTGTCTCCAATAAGTAAAATATTAAATCGCGTTTCAAATATTTTGTCACTCTGTCTCTCACTTTTGTCTCTGTAGACTGAGGATCACTTAGTGATAGTTTTTAACTTTAATTTTTTTATATATATATAAGTGTGATATAGCCTTGAAAAAGTTTTTTTATCCACGTGGAGAAAGCATTAATTCTGAAAATATTTCTAGACTGGAACTTTTAAAATATGTATTATTCGTCTTTCAAAATTAAGAAAAAAGTGAAATATTAATTTATTTTTAATTTTATAAGTGTGAAATGTCCAATTTCTCTCAGCGCTAAATTATTATTTCTAGCATTTTGAAATTTTATAACAAAACCTCAAAAGAAAATATGAAATATCTAAAATGGGTATTGCAAACTTAAAAAAATAATAATAAATACGCAAATAAGAACAAAAGAAACACATAACGCAATAAAAACGCAAACAAGAAACAAAATGGGTTTTATCCCTTTATGGCACTGAATTATGAATTCATGAAATTTTTAACTTCTAAATCATTTTTCAGGAATTTTTGAAACTACATTAGAAGATTTGCGTAATTATTTAATAAATTTTACAGGACTTTTAGAAGGATTGAAGAATTTAGGAGGATTAATTAAATTTGAATTTATAGGGAATTTGTGCAATATTTATAATCCCACTCAAATCTTTTATTTTAAATATTTTTCTTAGTATTTTGTAGAATTAGTAAATTGTACAAATATAATGTTCTTGCCATAGAAATATAGAAATATTGCAGAATTTAAAAATCCTCCACCCCCAACGTCAATAAAGCTAAAAATATGCAAAGGCAAGAGAAAAAATCCTTTGAAAAATATTTTTGTTTTGTGTAACTATTAATGCCTTTGGAACAGGATAAAGTAATGCATATTTAACTCATTCTAAACTGTATTACTACTATCGATGTATTAAATGAATTTTATAACAAGTTACTCTAATGGTACTTATAAGTACCGACAGTAGGTAAAGGGTTAAAAAAAGTTTATTACACGTTTATAAAAATATACTTTAAGCGATAATTTTAAATTGCAAGAGATAATAGTATGTTATTTCTATTCGTTTATCCAAAAGAATCAAACATATAAATAAAAGATAATGCTGTGAAAATATTATAAATATTACATTTGATGATATCCGAAATGTTCACACAGAATGAAAAATATTACGTAAATGAAGGGTGAAATGTATACCGTTATTAGACATCTATGACTTATTGCCAAGTCGCTTTCAGAGTGGTGTTGCTGTAAGAGTACCCGAGAATAATAATTCTTGTTTTGAGTCTATATTTGTTATTATTACTAAGGAGCATTATCTTTGTTTCTTCTTTTGCTTTACCTGATGGACATCTCAGTTGTGAGAAAAGGAATTTTCAAAAGTTTCTGTAACAAATAGGATATAAGTAGATAAGCAATGTTTTTTACCTTATGAACTTAAAAAAATAATAATAAATACGCAAATAAGAACCAAAGAAACGCATAACGCAATAAAAACGGAAATATGAAACCAAATGGGTTTTAAAAAAAGTCTATTACATGTTTATAAATATGTACTTTAAGTGATAATTTTAAATTGCAAGAGATAATCGTGTGTTATTTCTATTCGTTTATCCAAAAGAAACAAACATATAGATAAAAGATAATGCTGTGAAAATATCATAAATATTAGGTACATTTGATGATATCCGAAATGTTCACACAGAATGAAAAATATTACGTAAATGAAGGGTGAAATGGATACCGTTATTAGATATATCTATGACTTATTGCCAAGTCACTTTCGGAGTGTTGTTGCAGTAAGAGTACCCGAGAATAATAATTCTTGTTTTGAGTCTATATTTGTTATCATTAATAAGGAATATTATGTTTGTTTCTTCTATAGTTTATCTGATGGACATCTCGGTTCTGAGAAAAAGAACTTTTAAAAGTTTCTGAAACAAAAAGGATATAAGTAGATAAACATTGATCGTTAGCTCCTTATAGGGTAATAAAAATAATTTTTCAAAGAGGATTTATTTGTTTTAATATTGTCTAAGGTTCTACATTTACTGCATTTTGGATTGATTTTTATTTAATGCTAGTTTAAATTTCATATACAAAATCGGAAACATGACTCTTTAGCAAATTTTAATGCATTTCAAATCTATCAATTTTATTTTCATTTTATTCGATATGAAAAGCTCAATCATAGTATATTTTTATATGTTTTACTTTATTATACACACAATAACGTATAAAAGACTCTATCATGGTGTTATAAGCGTTTCCTGTGGAAAATAGTCAAACTTGTATTATAAAGCAAAAATATCCGTGAGTAACTCTGGTATCATATTGATGATGGCAACACATGGCAAAAGTATTTCGCTTTTATTGCAATTTTTTTAACCTCTAAACATCACACAATTTCAATTTTTTTCACCTTCGAATAGGAAATAAATTGTTCTTTCAAATGCAATTTGTTTGAAAACTCTATCTCTACTTACTGATTTTTAATGTTTAAAAAAAATTCTGAAGAAAATGTATTTTAAATCTACCTCTATCGTATGGAACCCGATTACAAAAGATTAACTCGTTTCCATTTAAAACCCTATGAATAGTTTAGAATTTGTTTCTGGGAAATATTTCATAACGAAATCTTATCTTCATCAAGAAATAAGTAAAATAAATAAATAAAACACGAATTCAACAGACATGTTATCGAAATAAGCGATTAAAGCACTGAAATCATCATAATAAAAAAGCAACTCTAAGTAGCGAAATATTTTGTAATTTCTTCGACTATTAACTCTTGGCATGCCCTGATTACGAAAGTATCGTTTTTTATGAATTTTAAAACTTTATTTGAAAAAAAATATTCATATTTTTCATTTAAAAACGTTTTTTGGTGTTGTTAATAAGGCAATCTGAAAAACGTACTGAAGGTAAAAAAAGTATTAGAATTTTCTATAAATAAAAATGATATATTGTTAATCTTCCTTAACTATATTTAAGAAAAAATTAGCCCATCTGGCAACCAGTGCTGCCAGATGGGCTACTTTTTTTAAAATCAAGTTCTTCATTGACACAACTTTTTTGCTAATGGAAAAGGTGCCTTAATTAGTGACATATTAATTAAGGCGAAAAGGAAGGGGAATTTACCGTTTCAAAAAAGTGGTGCCAGTCAAGAAATCTGAATTAAATAAAAGTAGCCCACTGGCAACACTGCTGGCAACAATGTTTGTAACTCGGGAAGCCCGGGTTGGATCCTCTAATAGATATTATTAAATTGCATTAAAGTTTGCCATGTAAGTCTTTGTTTCTCACTTTACTTAGAAATATTATTAGTAAAGTATTTTTTCAGCAGACGATTATTTATTCACAGGAATAATTCACACACGATTATTTATTCACACATATTCTTGAAGGTATGCATTGTCTACTGTTCTGACATTTACTGTTTGGAATCATTTATCGGCTTGTTTCGACTGACTAATCGATCCTTTTATAAATTCGGCAAAATGCGAAGAGGAAATGATCTTTCGAATGAGGAGATCATCAAAGTTTTGGATTTAAAAATTAAAAGCAGAAATTCGAAAGAGATATTCAAGATTTTAAAGACACCTTTAAAAAGTTTCTGCAGAATTTTTACTAATGGCGACAAGTGGTGTAGTAAGAAATGACTTGGGCGACATTGATTTACATCCATGCGCGATGACAGAATCATTCTAAGCATAGCATCTAGAAAAAGAAATACTTCATTGCGAAATCCAGGACTAGCAAATGTCCGCCAACTGAATACCAAAATTATTTTGGAAAATTTTTCTTTTTAGATTTTTCTTACAAACCGCCCCGTAACCACCCTTGAAAGTTAATTCTAGCGCAAACTTACCATAAAATGTTCCGTTAAAATTTATTGGTATTCAGTTGGCGGACCATTTGGGAGCCCTGGAAATCATGCATCCAAATTTAGAGTGTCAAAAATATCTTTCACAGAAGAATACTGGAACAAAACGAATAACTATATAGAAAATGTTGAAGAAACCATGATTAACCCCTTAACCTACGATTTACGTCTCAACAGTCCACGCTTTGTCAAATCCACAGCTACAACTAAAATTTAATAGAGATTTTCGCCTTGTTTAATCATGGAATTTCGGCCATTAAATTAAATTATATTTACTGAGAAATTTTAGTGGTAGGAAGAATTTACATTTGGCTCGATCATCGTACGCGGGCTATGCCCGTCATTGTAGGTTAAGGGATTAAGCAAACACCACAAAACTGTACGTTCATACTGGGCTAAGAAAATTATGTTTTATGACTTAAGGTGACATTAATGACTTAGGGTGGTTTTGGATTTAATGGACAAAAATGTTTGCCATTTTGTAGCAAGAAAATGAAGTCCCAAGACTATTAGAAAATCTTACAGGAACATTTTATTCCACTACAGGATTTTCTGGGATGACCAGTCTGTGTATTTCAACAAGAAAGCGCGCCTATTAATGTGTCTAACTCGACAAAGATGTGGTTTAATATAAATAATATCAATCTCATGAACTGGCCATCGCTTAGTCTGGACTTAAATCCCATGGAAAATGTATGGGGACATCTAGCACGAAAAATATATGAAAATGGAGCCAATATTTTTCAACCAAGGACCTTACAACAACGATAGAGCAAGCATGGTATGAGCTGTCCCCTGAGGTTATGCAAAACTTAGTACTTTCGATGGAAAGCCGTATATTTGAGGTGATAATGGTAATGGAACCACCATCTTGTAACTGTGTTCCTCAACCTGAAATAATCCATAAAACAAATATTAACTAGTATAATTATGGTACACCCTGTTTTCTGTTATTCTAAATAAATTCAGCATTTCTTGTGTTTTTCTAACACAAATTAATCCTAACTTGTTCTTCATGTAGCGTTTGTAATTAGATATATGTAAAAAAAAAAATCATCCCATTCGTATTTTTACTGTTAATTGCATTCTTTTTCATTTCGCTATATTTTTGGGACGCACTGTATGCCAAACCTTCTATAAGGAAATCTATTCAATATATTTCACTTTTTTCAACAATATATTAGCAAACCAGTTACCTGTCTTATGAAGCAAAATATTTGCAATGCCTCTTAAATTTAATAACATATACCAAATTTTGTACACAAAGCTAGATTTTTTTTAAATGTGTCTTTTTCAATAAAAATAGGTCTTAAATTAATATATACAAACTTACAAGCTATATTTTGCTTTATAACATACCAATAGATGTGAAGAACCTTGTCAGAAAATTTTATTTCAATATCTTAAAATCCTTCTAAGAAACGATGTTTTTCGTAAACTTACACAAAGAAAAGATCAGTTTTCCAAAAAAACGCAAATTAAGTTTTTCATATAGCACAAAAACTATGTATAAATATTGCAACTTTAAAATCCACCGTATTTGTAGGTGTTTATATATTTGGTGTATATATTATATATTACATATTTGTGTATTAAAATGCATTGTTTACATTTCTGTGGCTCTTTAAACGTCTACTTCCAGTAGCAGAATGTTCATTTCTGGTTTATATTTTAGGCTATAACATTGCTTCTAATTATCGCTGGACCAAAAGTAAGACATTTTTGGAATACTAAATGTTTGAACTTTAATTTAACTTAATAATAAAAAAATTCAAATTTTCGCAAAAACAGTTATTTGAGGTTAGGCACAATGGAGGAGACATATAGTGTACATTTGCGACTGAAGTAACTGAGGAGCTTGTCACAAGACTGAGGAGGTTGTCGGCTGCTTTTTTAAAAAATCTAACCTTCTGTTTCTGATTACCATGAAACTATTAACACGTTCATGCCGGTGCGGTGGGTCACACTCGACTGTCTCCGAGTTGTCTAGTTTCCGGCTTTTTTTCATACCACTATTATTTTTGAGAAAATGTTGTTCCTTTAAATCGCCCAATTGTTCTAATTAAATAAAACAACATTTTCTGTATTAAAATACTGGTATCCGAAAAGCCGGAGACTTTGCAGATCTGAGACAGTCGAGTGTGTCCCACCGCGCCGGCGTGAACGTGTTAATAAAGTGGAATTGACATATCCTTAACCCCTTAACGCTCGAATTAAATTACGGTTTAAAAAGTCAAATTGTTTACTGCCACCACTTTTGTGAGAAAGAAATATTCACCTTATTTAATGACAGGTAAAAAGATACTAAAATATAGCCAAATTCATTATTTTATAAAACTGGTGGGAATCAAACAATCTGAGTAAAAGACACAGCCCCTGAATATGACGGGAGCGAGAATTAAGGGGTTAAAATAGTGAAGCTTCAACTGTAATCGCTATCGCAGAGGTTGTTTATCGCCTGTGGAAACTTCCACCACTATATTTATATAAAATTTTCTCTTTATTTAAACGTCTTATTATTGCAAAATTTCAGTCTTAAATAATGGCTGAAACAGACTTTCATTTTTACTGGTAGAAATTTACTTTAGCGGTAGTCAGGCCCGGCTTTCCGCCGTATTGAGACAACCAGGGAAACAAACTAACAGTTTTACAAGACAAACTGACACCAGTAAAGAGAAATAGAACTTTTTGCGACATTTGTGAGAAAAAAATTTCCGTGAATAAGACGCTTAAGTAAGAAGAAATTTTCTATTCAATTTACTGGTGGGATGTTTGCCCCCAGTAGTAATCAGAAGCTGAAGATCCGATTTAAAAACAGAAGCCGCCATCTTGTGACAACCTCCTTAGCTACTTCACTCGCAGCTGGTAGTCAGTAGACTATAGATCTCATCCTCTTTTTTCATAACTCCATTCTGATTACAGCCGGGTTAAACGTCCCACCAGTAAAATTGGAAAAAAAAAATTCATCTTATTCAGGGATTTTTTTTTTTTCATTTCTCACGAATGTGGCAAATATTTCTATTTGTTCTTACTGATGTCAGTTTGCCTTGTAAAAATGTCAGTTTGTTACCCTGGTTCTCGCAATATGGCGGAAAGGCAGGGCGTGACTACCTCCAAAGTAAACTTCTACAAGGTAAAAATGCAAATCTGTTTCTATTATTATTTATGACTGAAATTTTGCAATATTAAGGTGTTTAAATAAGCAGAAATTTTATGTATACATTTATTAGTGGAAGTTTCACCAGAGGTAAACAATCTCTGCGATAGCGGTTACAGTTGATGCTTTACTATTTTAACATGTTCGCTGCCAATGCTGAGATGGTGCATCTGTTCATACACGCAAATATCATATCTGCGATTTAGTACTTTTAAGTTATTTTCTGTCTATTATTTAAATACTATATATATGCAGTGTTGTCAGTGGGCTATTTTTTAAAAATCAGATTTCTTGATTTACAGCACTTTTTTGAAACAGTAAAATTCGCCTTATTTAATGACATATTATTTATAGCGAAAACAAAGGAAATTTTACCATTTCAGAAAAGTGGTGCCAATCAAGAAATCTGAATTAAAAAAAAGTAGCCCACTGGCAACGCTGTATATATGACGAATAACTTTTAGCACCAAATAAAATCACACGGGTATGCTCGTTGTTGGAATATGAAAAATTGCAAGTACTTTCTACGGCAGTGCTCGCAATCGCTGATTTAGATAAGAAGATCAATAACGAGATATCTCGTAGCTGGCAAGGAAACGTGTTAAGGGTATGCCCGTTCCTCGTTATCAAAAGTTCCATGGTAGGCACATACCTTAAATATACATACTAAAATATACTAAAACTTATCTGCCAACTTTTACGCTTCCTTCTTACTACTAAAATTTTATTGTATATATTGTCTTATTTGATCGTTGAAATCTCACGATTAAACAAGGTGCAAAACTCTATTAAATTTTAGTGGTAGTAAAAAAGCGTAAAAGTTGGCAGCTATGCTAAAAGAATCAAAACAATGTAGAAAAAGAAAGATTCGAAAGGAAATGGGAAAGGGGGTGATTCAAAGCCTCTCTACCGACCTCCTTAATAACATTCTGTAAATGAATGTTTAATCCGCTCTTGATTTTTTATTTCCAGATAAATAAAGAAATAAGAAGGGCACATCGGGGCTCGTATGAGGACAATATTCAAAACTTTCCATGTTTACTTTTGATCTGCTGACCCTAGTACAAAATACTGAAGTTTTTGGTTTATTTCGTTTACAGGGATGAGATTTTCGACTTTTTCCATACCAGTATAATCTTAGAGAAAATGTTATTTTGTTTAACCGGAACATTTTTGCAATATGACAGTTTTTGGTTTATTTCGTTTACAGGGATGAGATTTTTGACTTTTTCCATACCAGTATAATCTTAGATATAATGATATTTTGTTTAAGCGGAACATTTTTGCAATTTGACAGAACAACATTTTCTCTAATATTATACTGTTAGTAGAAAAACTCGAAAATTTCATCCGTGCGTTTATCTTTTTATAGATATTAAATATTATTTTATAATAAAAATGAATGTGAAAGAAATAAAACACTGTCTGAATTTAGTACCAGTTAAATTAAACAATTACGAGGCTAAAGTAAGACATCATTATTTTTAACCCCTTGAGGGGCAGTGGGATAAAATATATCCCACCTAATTTAAACAAGATTCTCACCAGAAAATTTTAACTAAATTTTATAGTTTTAACTTTGGAGGAAAATCGTTGAAAAATTGCTTTTCCTAATTTAAAAATAAAAATTTTCGATTATTCCGGTGAGAATTCAATATTTAGAGAAATTTTTGCTTGCCCCTCAAGGGGTTAAGTGGTTGTAATGACAAAGCAAATGATTCCGGATCTAAAGTTTCACTTGTATTATTAATTTTTATTTATTTTGCATTTTCGAATTCCGGGGCATGTTCCATGCGTTCCAAACAGAACTAATGAAAACACACAACAATAAATTTCCTCCTTAATTTATTAAATGATAAGTTAGAGTAAAAAATCCAAAACAAAATGTGTCTAACACTTAAACTATGTTTTTATGAGTTTTTAGAAGCAAATTGAAATGGTATAACTCCCCTTATCGAAAAAGGAAAAAAAAATTGTATCCTACGTTCATGACTGCTTCAATTAATTCTTTGTTCATTAATATTTATACAAGCAGTAAAATACGTATAAAGAATTTTTCTTAATTTTTATGCAGAGCTCCCAAATGGTCTGCCAACTGAGTACCAATATTATTCTAGAAAATTTTTCTTTTTAGATTTTTCTTACAAACCGCCCCGAAAACACCTTTCAAAGTTAATTCTAGCGCAAACCTACCATAAAATTTTCTGTTAAAATTTATTGGTATTCAGTTGGCGGACCATTTGGGAGCCCTGTTTGTGTGATATCGGAGAACGGAACGACTATAATACTATACGTAAAGTTCACTGCAAACATTTCATCGTCTTTATACAATGGAGTTATGAATAAAAAGGAGGAGACATATAGTGTATTGTCTACCAGTTGCGAGTGAAGTAACTGAGGAGGTTGTCACAATATGGCGGCTGCTTTTTTGAAATCGGTTCTTCAGTTTCTGACTACCGATAGGTCAAGCACAAAGCGATATAAGTAAGCGTCCTATCTTAAATGGGAGAAATAACCGCAAGATTAAAAGCGAGGTCACATCAATCAAGGTCATGCGCCACGTAGCGGATGGAGTATGAACTACAGGTAGATACTTAACTGTTTTCTTACTCACACCACTAAAATTGTAAAGTTTTTGTCACCTTGATTAACCCTCCGTCTACCAGACGGGTCCACTGGACCCGACAGGTACATACAAAATATTCATTCAAACCAGAAATTTCTTTAAAATAAACTAAGTATATAAACCAGACAAAAATAAGGTAAATAAATAAGTTAAATAGTTTTAAATAAAAATTCTGGTGCAGAACGTTTTATTAAAACTTGAATAAAACTCCCGGTAGATCTAGGGTTAATAACTGAAGTGCTTTTGGTAAGACCAGGAAAACTTCGTGATGTCAAGTGCATCTGGATGGCTCTCTCGCTACGCCATTATATTGCGATAAATGTGGCAAACAAAATTCATCACCATGAGTGACTAAAGTTTTAGAAACTACGCGCCACACTAAAAGCCCGCGTATGTGAATTATCACTCCGTCCACAAGGTGGCGCAACTGTGTTAATTTACGCCTGATTCCAGCATTAAGTTTGCTCGCTTACTTATAACGCTTTGGGTCAAGCATCCCACCAGTAAAACTGAATAGAAGATTTCGTCTTAAAGAAGCGTGTTATTCATGGAATTTTTTTTCAAAAATGTCATAAAAATTTCTATTTGTTTTCACTGGTGTCAGTATGCCTTATAAAAGTGTCGGTTTGTATCCATGGTTGTCACAATATGGCGGAAACTAAGGGCCTAACTACCACCAAAGAAAACTCCTACCAGTAAAAATGAAAAATTGTTTCTTCCAGTATTTATGACTGAAATTTTGTAAAAATAAGGCGTTTAAATAAGTTTAAAATATATATATAAACCTACTGGTGGGAGTTTCCACCGTCGATAAACAACCCCTTTGCTAGCGGTTACAGTTGAAGCTTCACTATTTTAAGGATATGTGAGTTCCTCTTTATTAATAGTTCCATGCTTTATACACGAGATTAATAATACTACTTAGATCTATCGATATACCATCACAAACCATAAACTATTCCTCTGTCTCATCTTCATTTTCTTGTACTTTGTTTAACCCCTTAATTCTCGCTCCCATGATAGTTACGGGCTGTTTCTTTTATTCAGATTGTTTGATTCCCACTAGTTTACAAAACAGTGTAATTATCTTTATTCTGGTATCATTTATTTGTCATTAAATAGGGTGAATATTACTTTTCCAAAAAAGGGGTGGCAATAAGCAATCTAAGTTTTTAAAACGTAAATTTATGTGGCCGTTAAGGGATTAACCCTTTGAAGGGCGGTGGTTCATTTTTGGACCACTTAATTTTAATTCCTAAATACCACATTGGCACCAAAAATTTGGAATAAAAAATTTCCATTTATCAAGTACGCGAAGAGAAGCTTTTACTTATTTTAAAGAGATTTGTTTTAAATTCCGGTGTCACTGAATGATTTCAGCATTTTACGCATAGAAGTGCTTTGCCCCTCGAAGGGTTAAGAGTAGGATCTGTGAAAATCTAGGCGCCAGCGGGCGGTTTCTCACCACTAAATGTTATTCGTTATTTTTTGTCTAATATTTCGTTTAAATATTTTTGTAAGAATGCTAATAAAATTTAAGAATAGAAAACCAATAAATTTTAATGGTGAGAGACTGCCCGTTGGCACCTAACTTTTTACACCCCTGATTAAGAGAGAACCTTATTTACAGCGAGTACACTCACAGAAATAAAACCCTCACTTTTGACGATTCAGCAATTCTTGAGCTTTAATTCGTTACTTTTGACAATTATTTCGTCTTAAAATCACGAGATTTTTAACGAAATGCGAATTCTCAAATATTTGACGAAACTGCTTCCTCACTCACGGCCAGACTCAATGCATTATAAGGACACATTTACGGTAGCTCTTTGCCAAGAGGGGTGCTATTGTACCTCCTCAAATCCCGATATTTTAGTAAGCTGGCACAGGACGGTGGAATTTAACAAAGGATCTATGAAGTCAGAAACAGGGAGAAGCCTAGAGAAACATGTTTTATTTACCATAGAGTACAATTAAACATTTGTTAAAAGCTATTTTGGTTAAAACTGCGTGTGAAGGATTTGGTTTAGTGGTTAAAGCTCGGCGCACGTGATCTCTAGGTTTTAAGTTGTGTCCTTGCTGATGTTTTAGAGAACTGTTTTGATCTTTATTGATTTTTATTATCACTTTCTTTATACTTTTTATTGTCAATTAGATAATTAAATTAATTTTTTATTACAATTAAGCTAACCAAATTTAATTTATAGTTATAATTAAGGTAAATAAAATTTAATTTAATTTTTGTTAAATAAAATAAAATTTAATTTTTAATAAATTTTAATAATAATTATTATTATTATTTTAGTCATGTAAGATATTTTTAAATTAATTAAGTATACATATTTTAAAATGCATTCATAATTTCTTCTAAAATTACATTAAAAGTATTTTTATATTAGAATTTCTGTAACATATAAATATCAAATTAGAAAAATTAATTTATTAAAGATTTCATCTTTAAAAAAGTAAGTATTATTCTTGATATATAAAAGTCTCTATTAATTTAATAGGATTCTTTTGCACCAATTACTGTTTCATCTGCAGTTATAAAGTAGTGGAAGTTATTTGAATATTATCACATAAAAGAATATTGTTATTATTATATAAATATGTAATTAATATTAAATAATATTGTTATTTAAATACATAGTTAATAATAATTAACATTATTATTTAAATAAATAATAAAAATTAATAGTTATTATTATTTAAATATAAATAATATTATTTAAATATATAGTTAATATTTTTACTCAGCGATTTGTCATAAATCCTCTACAATTTTTAGTGATTAATTCGCGAGATTTAAATTATGAAAGAAAATATGTTAATAAAATTAATAAATAAAATTTTATAAAGGACCATTAGTATATAACATTAAATTTTTTTATTAACTTCAAAACAAAAACATGTAATTTTTGCACGAAAATAAAGGAGATATAAATTAAACGGAGCACGCTCGCTTTTAGCATTTTTATTAAGATTTACACTAAAAGACAATGGAACTGTGAAACATCATTTTCTGTTTCCTGTTTTTTTTTTTTTTTTTTGTCTTCTTTAAGGGCGGTGGTTCATTTTTGGACCACTTAATTTTAATTCCTAAATTCCACACTGGCACCAGAATACTTGAATGTAAATTTGCCTTTTATTAAGTACTTGAACAAAAATTTTGAATATTTTTAAATAAATTTGTTTGTACATTTTGGTGTCATTCACTCATTTAAGCATTTTATGAATAGAAGTACCTTGCCCCTGAAAGGGTTAAAGAGTGTCAACAACAATCTAGATTATAAAACATGCAAGGGAGAGTTATGAAAAAAATAATGATAGCTAAATTTTCATTGGTTCTTTTTTCATGAACCAAAATCTTTGAAGGATGTCCTTTACCAGAGCTGCCACAGGCGACCATTTTTTTTATTCTGTTCGCACCACTATTTAAAAAAAAAATATTTTGAAGTATATTTCGCTTGCGAATGTTATCGAAGTGTACGTAAAAAAAAATTTTTTTTGGAAAAAAATGGAGCGAAATAGAATAAAAAATACTCGCTTGTGGCCATGGAATTATTAAGAAATAGTAACTGACATATCCTTAAAATAAATGGAGTTTTGAATAAAGTGGAGGAGACATATAGTCTACTGCCTACCAGTTGCGAGTGAAGCAACTGAGGAGGTTGCCACAATATGGCGGCTGCTTTTTTTAAAAATCGTATCTTCAGGTTCTGATTACCGCCGAGGCAAACGTCCCACCAACAAAGTTGAAAGGAACATTTCGTCTTCTTCATGGATTTTTTTTTCACAAATGTGGCCCAATTTTCTATTTGTTCTTACTGGTGTCTGTTTGCCTTCTAAAACTGTCAGTTTGTTTCCCTGGTTGCCACAATATGGCGGAAACGCAGGTCGCGAATACCGTAAAAATAATGTTCTACCAGTAAAAATGATAATCTGTTTCTACGAATGTCTATGAATGAAATTTTGCAATAGTAAGGCGTTTGAATAAGGAGGAAACTTTAATATAAATTTACTGGTGGAAGTTTCCACCGGCGGTAAACAACCCCTGAGATAGCGGTTACAGTTGAAGCTTCACTATTTTAAGAAAATGTGAGTTTCTCGTTATTAATAGTTCCATGTTAAAATAGTGAAGCTTCAACTGTAACCGATAACACAGGAGTTGTATATCGCCGGTGGAAACTTCCGCCAGTAAACTTATATAGAAATTTCCTGCTTATTGAAACGCCTTACTACTGCGCAATTTCAGTCATAAATATTGGCTGAAACAGATTTTCATTTTTACTGGTAGAAATTTACTTTGGCGGTAGTCACGCCCTACGTTTCCACCATTTTGTGACAACCAGGGAAACAAACTGACAATCTTACAAGGCAAACTGTCACCAGTAACATCAAATAAAAAATTTGGCCAGATTTTCGAGAAAAACATTCCATGAATAAGATGCTTAAATCAGACGAAATTTTCTGTTCAATTTTACTGGTTGGACGTTTTTGCAGGCGGTAAGCAGAAACTGAAGATACGATTAAAAAAAGCAGCCGCCATATTGGGACAACTTCCTCAGTTACATCACTCGCACCTGGTAGACAGTACACTATATGTCTCCTCTCTTTATTCATAACTCCATTCCTGTGGCATCCCTGCTTTACTGGCACATCTACCATATTTTTTAAATATTATTTGTTATTCCTAGGTAGCACAAAAATATAGGCCAATGTCCTACCTAATATTGGCCACTATTTTGAAAGTCGCTGAGTGTCGTACCGTATTTACAGCATCTGCGCTAACATTCACATATATAATGTAAAGCTAGTTTTTAAAAGAAAGCAAAATATTCAAACGAGTTTTTTGCATAACTTATAACGTTATAATACAGAAATAATATTCTAAACAATAAAATTTAATAAGTTTACTGTTTTTAGAAAACTCAATTTTTTAATGCATTTTTTAAAAATTGCATTCAAAAATGATATTGCTATTACAACATTCAGGCATAGCTGCCAATCTTTCACTAATCTTCCGTAATGTCTGGATTAATTTGACACAAGTTAACCATATTTCGAACCAGAAAATTTATTTCATGAATGCTTATTTATTCAATTCCAGGTTTCTGCGTGGAACATATTTAATTTCACAAAAAATTTCTGGTTCGTAAAGTATTAAACCAGGGTTAATTTAACGGAAGATTATTTTGAGGTTGGCACCTATGCATTCAAGGATAACTATCGATATTTGTAAAAACAATATCTTTTTCGGTCATTTCAAGATATTTGTCTGTATTCAGCATATTTGACAAAGTTTGGAATCTTGATCAAAGTGAACGGGAAAATCTGAAGGGCCGCCCATTTCTATATATTTTGTCGAAAAGTATTTGCTGGAGACGTCTGCAATCAAATTTGCACTGTATAAAACTTTTCTGTAAGAATCTATAGTTTACACAGAAAAAAAGTATTGGAAAAGATTTATGTAGAAATATATATAGATTGCTGTAGAACAACTTATTTAGAAATTCATAAGATTGCAACAGAAAATTTTTTTAAGAAGCATTTAATATTTACCCTTAAATGCATAGTAATGCATATCTGCATGCCTTTTTATTTCATTCTTAGCAACCAGTATATTTATATAGAAATATTAATCGTGTAAAAATTACAAAAATATAAAGTTAAAAATCTATCTTAAAATTTCTGGTGTCTAATCTTTAATATGAGAATATAAAACACAATTCTAAAAGATTAATTCATGCGTTTAAGGGTTAAGTTTTACAAAATAAAAAATTATGTAAAATAAGGTACATAGATTCATACTTATTAAAATATTTACTAATTTGCAATATTTTTGTTATGACAGTAGTTTTTACTTATATTGCAAATGTGCAACATAAGAAAAAGTTAACATATTATACGAAAATGGCCTCTCTGATTTTTTTCATTATTTTTCCTGTGTAATAAGCCATTCTGAGAATCAAATATAGTTTTTTCGAAACAAAATAAAAAATCATGCATTTAAGGGTTAAAATCTATTGGAATGTATCACTCTGGACGATTGAGGGTTTAATATTGTAAAGATAGTTCTAAACATCCTACGCACGAACAAGAAATCATGATAAAACAGTGGAGTTATGAATAACGAGTAGGTGACTGTGGTGACGAACTGGCACCTCCACACAAGGTCATGAGATAATCTAGTGGTTAATACGAAGTATATACAAATACTGCCCCGTTCCGGGCTGTGATGAAACATATGTAATGATATTTATCACAAAGAGAAAGAGTGTTTTGGAATAAGACTGACTTTCGCAATAAATGCAAGAACGCCTTATTTAACGTTGAAATTGAGATTTAGGATTATAAGGGTGGTAAAGACAAGTAAATTTCTCCAATAATTTATTTTAGAATTCTTACTTATCATAAATTTAATTTATATCTGAAAAGGTAAAATAAAAGAAAAAAATCAGGAAAGACATAGGTGCATATACACAATTGAATTTTATTTACAAAACATAATATTCATGATCAAAATACTCATTCATTTGTTGCAACAATTTTTTTTTCAGATATAATCAATCATGGTAAGTGTCATAACCTATTTTTTGATTTTTATATATCATATTTATGTAAGTTTTAATTTTAATTCTCATTTCTAATTAAAACATTCACAGCACAATTTTTCTAAAATTCTCCGGGCTACTCGGCCAAATATTACTAAAAACACAATTTTCTCATTATAATTATTATTATTATTATTACCTTCTATTAATCTGCAAAATCATTAAAGAAGTTTTTTTTAAGTTTTATCTATAAGATTCAACACATTAAACATAAAAAATACACATTACGGATCACAAATAAACTTTGGCCATCTCTTAAGAGTAATTAAATATTCAACTCACCAGATACCACTAGACAGATTTAAGGGTCAAATACATTTTTTCATACTGTCCTTTACCACTCGGAAGTTCACTACACAGGACAGTTTATGTTTTTTTTTTCTTTTGCACAAAAGTCCTATAACAGGGTTCGTACGGGTACCGTTATATTCAAGGTGAAATATCAGTATTTCTTTATAAAAAATATATCTAGTTCAAACACGCGAAATTTCGCCTTATTTAAAGAAGAAAATTTCTATAAGAAAATACTGGTAGCGAAGAATTTTCTGGTCTTAAAATTCAAGGACCCGTACGAACCCTGTATAATGGCTTCTCATTGATGTGATAGAGAACTGTCCTCCGTTTCCTGGCGGATTTTCTCACATGGGCACATTCCGTTCGGTGATTATCTTAAAGCTAATTGTCCGAGTATCAATCCTTCTGAGACATATTTCGGTCCGTCGTTCGGAAGTTCCGGATGCACTGGCTCGTCAAGGATTCTCCGGGATACTTCGTCACGCGCAAATGTGTCTTTCATGGATTCGGTTGAAAACAGTCGCAGGTGTATGCCACGCAAACGCCGACAAAAGGTCTCCACATCACTGCAGAGATCTTTCCCAGAGAGGTTTTTTTTTAGATGCCTTCTAGTTTAATGTAAGAGCTTAATAAGAAGAAGTTTAAAGTCAATTTATTTTAGCAGCGACAAAATGGGATGGCTTTACTGTTACAATAGCCTCTCTCTTATTCGCTGCTGGCTTTCCCTTTCCATTGGTTGCTTCCAATCTCTCACACTCTTGAGATTTCATTATCTTCGTGGACGTTCCTTTGCATCCCTGTCGCATATAATTTTAGGTTGACTTTCGGGTATATTTTAGGCCCTGGGATACATTTCGCCACCCACTTCGAAGTCATAAATTCCTTCCTGTCCTCATAGCTTCTGTGCTAAAGGCATCGTAAATATTACTTGACTAACACATTCTTTACGTGTCATGGTTTGGCGTCAATGGTGCGTTTTTATGACCCTTAATTGTTATGTTCGATCTGTAGTACCTGGCAGTTATTTTATATTGTTCACATGTGTCTAATAATTATAAAATCTCACTTAATGATCTAGTAACAAAATAGTTTTCATATTTTAAATCCTTATATTTTTACTAATACAATGATATCTCAAAACATATATTTATTTTGTTTTTTATATATCTAGACACACGGCAGTGTGTCAGCCAAGTTCGCCTGACATAGCCGTGTGTTATTTACACGAACCATTTCGAGCTGTTTTCGTCAAATTTCAATGCTCTACTACTGAAAATCTATGAGACCTACGTACTTCTTATACGAAATGTGTAGTAAGGCCACCCTAATTACCTAAAATCCAAAATTTTATAAATAACGCATAATTAGTTTCCGAGATAATGACATTTGAAAATGCCTGATAATCGATAATTTTACCACTGACTGTCTGACTGACTGACTCACTCACTCATCAAAAAGATCTCGTATATCAACTGCAGCTACAGACTTCAAATTTGGTGCGAAGTTAGTTTACACTATAAAACTAAGGAAACAAATAAAAAAATTGTGAAAATCGATGAATTACCCACCTGGGGGTGCCCATTTTTACTTTAACATTACATCTATTAGGCGAAATTTTAATTTGCCGTAGGAGGGGACGCTGTTCTGTCGCCAAATACGGGCAAGTTTGTCGCCAACATGGCGATATATCGCCAAATTTGGCGACCAAAATTAGTCGCCAAAAGTGACGCCACCTTGACGATATCTCCAATACTTTGCCAAATTCCCATACAGTTCCATTGTAAATCTATCTGCTTACTGGGGGGGGTTATCTGGGTTTACTTGCTTACAGAAAATCAACAAATTGAGATATTCTGTCCGTCACGGAACCCGTTCTCAGAAACTATACATGTTGGAGACTTGAAATTTTGCATACTTATAGCTGAACACCACACATCATACGACAAATCATAAAATTTTGAAAAAGTCGTACATTTAACCCTTTGCGCTCCCACATGTGTATTTTAAACAATTCTAAGTGAGCCCTAATTAGGTTGGAGGCGTGAAATTGTGCATACTTATAGCTGAACACCTCACATCAAACGAAAAATCACAAAATTTTGAAAAAGTCGTACATTTAACCCTTTCGGCTTCCCCATGTGTATTTTAAACAATTCTTTCAAAGTGAGTCTCTAATTAGGTTGGAGGGGTGAAATTTTGCACACTTATAGCTGAACACCTCACATCAAACGACAAATCATAAAATTTTCAAAAAGTCGTACATTTAACCCTTTGGGCTCCCACATGTGTATTTTAAACAATTGTTTCAAGTGAGCCCCTATTTAGGTTGAGGCGTGAAATTTTGCATACTTATAGCTGAACACCTCACATCAAATGACAAATCATAAAATTTTGAAAAAGTCGTACATTTAACCCTTCGGGCTTCCACATGCGTATTTTAAGTAATTCTTTCTAACTGAGCCCCTTATTAAATTGCAGATTTGAAATTTTGCATACTTATAGCAAAGCACTGGAGGCCAGGCGACAAATCATAAAATCTTGAAAAAGTCTTACGCTTAACCCTTTGAGCTACCACATGTGTATTTTAAGCAATTCTTTCTAAGGGAGCCCCTAATTAAGTTGGAGACGTGACTTTTTGCATACATATAGCTGAATACCACAGACCACACGACAAATCATAAAATTTTCAAAAAGTCTTACATTATTTACTCCTCCGGGCTCTAACTTGTGTATTTTAAGCAATTTTTCTAACCTCCGCCTTTTTCACCCGGGGAGCACTTTTCCAACTTTTGACGACACCCCTTTGACCATTCTTTCATATTATGCACCATAGCCTTACATATTTTAGTTCCACTTCTTACCGCCAGGGGTGCCTACTTATCTCGGGTGCTATAGGCTCAATGCCGTCGACTAATATATTTACGGATAGTATGTAAAACAGAGTTTCGTTTGGATAGAGGTTTGTTTAGAATAGAGTGCGCCCCTGGTTGCGAAATGTGGAACTAACAGACTTTTGAAAAGGATAAAGTGTTTTGAAAGGAATATTAAACGAAATCCTCTGTGCGATCTGTGATCACACTTACCCACTTTTTATGTTCAAAATCATCAGAGAAAAGGATATTTAGTTAATTAAATTTGAAAATCCAGGAAGGGGCAATGCCCTTCCTCTGCACTGCCTCTTTTCCGGTACCCATGGATGAATGATACATAGTACACATAAGCACATGACTTTATTTTTCACTTTCAGTACTAAAAAGCAGGCCCACCCAGCTAAAAATGAACTGTAGTTTTTTTACAGAAATGATGTATTTTTCAAGTTTTTCTACGGTCAACTGTAGTTTTTTTTGTAGTGCAATATCAACAGTAAAAACACTTCAGTTATCTTCCAGTTATTGACAACTATTTTTTCAACCCAAAATTTAAAAAATAGTAAGACTTTATGTCTACAGTAAAACGGCAGTGAATTTCAAGTGATTTTATAGCAATTAATTCACAAAAATTTTCGGTGATGTATCTGCAGTCTGACTGCAGTTTCTGAAGAACTTTACAGGTCTTAATTTTGTAAGTATGATTATTATAATAGTAACTACAGTATAACAGCAGTTACTGTAAGATACTTTTGCAATACACAATGCTGTATGATTGTGTGATATTTCCCGAATTTTCTAAAGTGTTTAAAATTATTTTGATTTTGTGAGAGTTGCATGTTATGAAACACACTTTTTAAATACTAATGATAATTAATACTCTTTCCAAGGCTTTTAAGGACTTAATTGAAAGTCACATTCCTACCTAACGCAAAATTTTTAGTTCCTCTTTCATTTTAAGCTAAGATAAAAAAAATTAAATTTCACTATGATTTTCAAAATCAGAGAAAAAAAATTAGTTAAATTTCAAAATCGAGGGAGGGGCAGTGGCATCAACCCACCTGTGCCCCTGCCCACAACGGAAAATTCTTAGGTTTTTTTTTTTAACTTACTCTAAACGAATAAATTTTGCTATTTTTTTTTTTTTTTTTCAAAATCGGAGAAAAAAAATATTAATTAAATTTCAAAAGCCAAGGGGGAGGGGGGGGGGGGCGGGAAATGAGAAATTTCTTCATTTCTTTTATTGTAAATTACTCGAAAAGTATACATTTTACTATGTTTTTGAAATAGAAGAAAAGGAAATTTTAATTAATTAACTTTTGAAATCCAGGGAGGGGCAATAGGTTTCTCCTACCCCCTACCCTATCCCTAACTGAAAATTCTTAATTCCTCTTTTATTCTAAGATAATTTAAAAAAAATTCAGTATGTTTTTCAAAAGCGAAGAAAATAGTTAACATTTAAATTCAAGGGGGGGGGGCAGTCGCTCAGCTATGCCCCTTCCCCTAACAGGAAATTCTTAGTTTCTTTATTTTTAGTTAGTCGAAAAGAATAAATTTTACTACTTTTCAAAAGTGGAAAAATTTTTTTATTAGTTACATTTTAAAATCCAGGGAGGGGAGGGCAATGAACCTCTCAACACCCCCCCTCCCTCCCTCTTAATGTAAAATTTCTCATTTTTCTATTCAGAGTTTCTCGAAAAGTATAAACTTTACTATGTTTTTGAAAACAAAAGAAAAAGAATATTTAATTAATTAAATTTTTAAATTTAGGGAGGGGCAATAGCTCTCTTCTAACTTCGTTCCCATAAGAGAAAATTCTTAGTTATTCTTTTATTTTAAGATAAGAGAAAAGATCAAATTTCACTATGTTTTTCAAAAATCAGAGAAAAAAAATAGTTACAATTTAAAATCGAGGGAGGGGCAATGACTCACATATGCCCCCTTCCCCTAACAGAAAGTTCTTAGTTCCTTTATTTTAAGTTATTCGAAAAGAATAAATTTTACTATGTTTTTGTAAATTGGAGAAAAAAATTGCTAATTAAATTTCAAAATCCAGGAAGGGGCAATGAGTCTCCCCCCCCCCACATACACACACTCACACCACCACCACCACCAACACCAACACCCCTTAACTGAAAATTTCTTATTTATTTTCATTTTAAGTTACTCAAAATATTTACATAATGTTTTTGAAAACAGAAGAAAAGAAATTCTTATTAATTAAATTTTAAAATCAAGGGAGGGGCAATAGGTCTCCCTTGCTCACTGCCCCACTATCTTCATAACTAGTTTTTAGTTCCTCTTTTATTTTAAATTACTCGAAAAAAATTTACTATGTTTTTCAAAATCGAAGAAAAAGGAAATTTAATTAGATAAATTTCAAAATCGAGAGGGACAGTGGCCCAACCATTCTTTTATATGTCGCCCATGATTAGAAATTAGAAACACAGGTGGGTTTACTCATTGCATATTGCATAAATTGTCTTTCTTCCATATCGGACATACATATAACTTCCAGTTTTCCACTTTTACCTCATAAAAACAAAGAAGAACAACAAAAGAATAGTATAATTTTCTTCCTTTATTTTATTTAAATTTCTCATTTGGACATATGATTTATTTTTCAACCCCTTACAGCTGAATGTCTAACCCCATGGTTTCGTTGCAACTGCAGGAGAAGCATTAAAGAAACACCTCAACTCACGGAAACGCCGGCTTGTTTATGAAAATCGGCGCGGAGTACCACGTTGATTTGCTAAAAGAAGTTCATTTATTTTGCAGTTTGGCGAAAAATATCACCACTGTTTATTGAAATAAAGTGGCTGTATGGGTATTTTTACATTCTCAATCGAAAGAAATTAATTTCAGATCCACACGATTGAGTTAATTTGAATAAAGTGATAACGATTTATAAACCGTCGCAATTTTTGTACAATCATCGTTAGTATTTCAAATCTAGATGAGATTGTACTATTAACGGTTAATGCATGCGAAAAAAAAAAAAATTAGGTCCATTTCATATGAACAGGATTAATTAAATTCAAATGTCATCCAAAACATTTGATAAAATTTTGTTTCTGACAATCCAGATAGTTCGATTTTACTTGATTTAGTGCACTTATCTATTTATAGTAATTAACAATGTTTTATTTCAGATTTACACTTGCTTCAATCAGTATGTTCTTTTAGATTAAAAGTTTCAGAATTTTTAAATATCTTACACAGATACTTATCTGTGCTTTGTATTAAAGTATGTTTTGATGTTCAGTTACACAAAATATCAATACTGAACTTCAAATTATAAATTGATGCCTGCCTAGGATACCTACAATAAGTGCATAACATTTCACAGGTAAGTAACTTATTTTCTTTTTAGGAATGAAGCAGTTTTATGTAATACAAAGCGGTTTGACACATTGTGTTAATAACATAGTGTTAATAATAATTTTTATTTAATGAGTACATACTCACTAATTATGTAAAATATTAAATTTTTTAAATGAAGCAATCTTTTTTTACTGTCCTATGAATTGTGTTATTTTAAAAAGAAAATTTACACTTCTGAATGGTAATAGGGCCAAATTAGTTTTTTTCGTCAATTATGACACTTCTCAGAATCAAATAATAAAGGCAATATTTTGCAATATTATATTTCTACCCACTGTTAAAATTTAGTTTTTTCTTGATACTGATTTGTGAAACTCGTGGGATTTTTATCATATGGTCGATGAATGAATTTAGACTTTCAGAGCACTTTTTCAGATTTTCCCTGCAAGCGATCGAAGAATTATTTTTTTTTCCACATGACAGAGTTTTCATATGCGTTTAAATTTTTTAAATGATTTTTTCATTTATTAAGAAGGATATTGAATGAGCTTAGTACACTGTCATGTTACAATACACACAAGCTAATGTTAAACCACTGAAAATATCCTTAATTATTTTAAATGTTTTTTTTTTGTGCATAGGAGGACATTGAATGAGCTTAGTACACTGTCATGTTACAATACTCACAAGCTAATGTTAAACAAATGACAATATCCTTAAATTTACGTTCACACTTTGGCTGCCGCCCATTTTTCAAAATCTGTTCCCAGGCACCGAATGCGTGACTTAGAGATCTGCACGGGCAGACCCGTGGCCCCAGAGTTGATTTCAGGGGGTGGTCCGGGGGGGGGGACATTCCTTCTAGAGCAATGAGAGCCCCCTCCCACCCCCCGGAATCAACTCTGGGGCCACGGGTCTGCCCGTGCAGATCTCTAAGTCACGCATTCGGTGCCTGGGAACAGATTTTGAAAAATGGGCGCCAGCCAAAGTGTTAAGGTAAATTTTTGATCAAAATCCCCGACTAAAGAATTTCTCTTTTTTGTCCAACAATCAACTGGCAAATTTCACGAATTTTTCTGATGACTTAATGACTATTTTCAGTTTTTTTTTCATGCAACTGATTGACAAATTTTGCAATATTATATTTCTAACCACTGGTAAAATTTAGTTTTTTCTTTATACTGATTTGTGTGAGCTTAGTACACCGTCATGTTACAATACACACAAGCTAATGTTAAACCACTGAAAATATCCTTAATTATTTTAAATGTTTTTTGTGCATAGGAGGATATTGAATGACCTTAGTACACTGTCATGTTATAATACTCACAAGCTAATGTTAAACCAATGACAATATCCTTAATTTTTCTTTTAAATGTTTTTTTTTTTGTGTGCATAGGAGGATATTGAATGAGCTTAGTACACTGTCATGTTACAATACTCACAAGCTAATGTTAAACCAATGACAATATCCTTAAATTTACGTTAACACTTTGGCTGCCGCCCATTTTTCAAAATCTGTTCCCAGGCACCGAATGCGTGGCTTAAGAGATCTGCATGGGCAGACCCGTGGCCCCAGAGTTGATTTCAGGGGGTGGTCCGGGGAGGGGACACACACATTCCTTCCAAAGCAATGAGAGCCCCCCCCGTCCACCCCCTGAAATCAACTCTGGGGCCACGGGACTGCCCATGCAAATCTCTAAGTCACGCATTCGGTGCCTGGGAACAGATTTTGAAAAATGGGTGCAGCCAAAGTGTTAAGGTAAATTTTTGATCAAAATCCCCAACTAAAGGATTTCTCTTTTTTGTCCAACAATCAACTGGCAAATTTCACCAAATTTTCTGACGACTTAATGACTATTTTCAGTTTTTTTTTCATGCAACTGATTGACAAATTTTGCAATATTATATTTCTACCCACTGGTAAAATTTAGTTTTTTCTTGATACTGATTTGTGAAACTCGTGGGATTTTTATCATATGGTCGATGAATGAATTTAGACTTTCAGACCACTTTTTCAGATTTTCCCTGCAAGCGACAAGGTACAAGTGTGCTGTTTTTTAAACATTTCCGCCCAGTGGCCCTTTTTATCTAGAATCAACACTAGGATAGTGATGATTCTAGAAAAAAGGACTGCTGTGTGCGAATTTTTAAAAAAAGGGCACTCGCAGAACAGAAGTGTAAAAATCTAGGCGCCAGCAGGCAGTTTCTCACCACTAAATTTTATTAGTTCTCTTCACTTAAATTCTTACAAAAAATTTAGGTGAAATATTAGACAAAAAATAACAAATAAAGTTTAGTGGTGAGAGACTGCCCATTGGCACCTAAATTTTTTTCTTGCATTCGTGTACCTTGTTCGCAAAAAATAATTTGAATTGGTTTTCTTAGACTCCTTTTTTATTATTGGTGTACCGAGTAGTACTTTGGCCGAGTACCGAATACCGAGTAGTTGTGTAATAAGAAAAACTTACTTTTATTTGTATGTGTGAAACTAAATTTTAATCTTGAATTATTTTATGAGGGGTTTTTGCTTAACTTTTTCTATATTTTGTACACATATTGTTAAATACTGAGTAAATAGTTTTATGAATTATTACATATATTATACATTGATATTCGAATAACTTTTTACTGATCAGTTTGAAATTCTTACAACTACTCGGTATTGGCCGAGTACTCGGCCAAAATTTCGCCGAGTATGCCGAATACTCAGTATTTACCGAGTACTCAGTACAGCTCTATTTTTTATCAATAAAATTTTGCAATGTTTTCCTGTGACAGATTGAATTTTGCGATTTTTCTCCCATTTAATGTTATTATGCATTCCTTTTTTTAAATATTAATATTCAATAACTATTTTTCAATTATCAGTTAATGTGACTTATTTAGCAGTTTTTCAGCTGCAATCGGTCGACAAATTTCACATTTTTTCCTGCCACCAACTGTAGAATCTTGTGAGTTTTGTCTCGATTGGTGAATTTCACGATTGATTTCTGCAACAGGTTGACAAGTTTCACAATATTTTAAAGCAGCCGACTGAAGAATTGTTCTGTTTTTTTTTTTTTTTTTTTTTTTTTCAAATAATGGTTGTTGGTTGCGTTTATGATGGCCAGCTATCAGCACGAGGGATATAGGCCCTAACGGGGGGGAGTGCCCTCGGTGGGTGGTCTTTCTAAGGGAACCTAACCCGTATTTATGCTTGGAAAACCAAGGTCCGAAGGAAACTCTGAAAGATTAGGCCGACGGGCGTCGAACACAGCACCTCCCGTCTACCAGCTTCGAGAGCAGAACCTCTCGGCCACTGGTGGGGCTTTTCAATAATGGACTGGGGAATTTCATAAATATTTTCATTGAGTGAGTAATGATTTTTGCAATTTTTTTCACGGTACCAATTCTCGAGTTTTGCAATATTTAATTCTACTGATCGGGGAAATGTGCGGGAGCTTCCTTGCGATTGATTTGCAAAACTCGTGCGATTTTTTTCATATTGTCGATGGATGAATTTCACAGATTTTCACCACGGCCGATCGAAGAATTTCATTATTTCTCTTACTTTTTGAACTTTTTTAATATTTTCATCCTTTTAGGTTGGAATTTTTTACAGAGCCCTCCGATAAATGTCATTTATAATATATAAAAATTTCATAGAGGAGTGAGGATGTATTCCAGGTGGTGCAACCCCCACTTTTCAAAATTTTGCAGTTACCCATCATGTGACATATTGTTGGAAAGGCCTAATACCACTTATTCATGTTATGCACATCCGGCTTCCCTTACCCCACTTTGCCCCCCCCAAGGGGGGCACTTTTCTAAAGTTTGCAGTCACCCATCATGTGACATATTGTTGGAAAGGCCTAATACCACTTATTCATGTTATGCATATCCGGTTTCCCTCCCCCCACTTTGCCCCCCTCAAGGGGGCACTTTTCTAAATTTTGCAGCCACCCATTATGTGACAGATTGTTGGAAAGGCCTAATGCCACTTATTCATGTTATGCACATCCAGCTTCCCTCCCCCCACTTCCCCCTCAAGGGGGGCACTTTTCTAAATTTTGCAGTCACCCATTATGTGACATATTGTTGGAAAGGTCTAATACCACTTATTCATGTTATGCACATCCGGCTTCCCTCACCCCACTTTGCCCCCCCCCAAGGGGGGCACTTTTCTAAAGTTTGCAGTCACCCATCATGTGACATATTGTTGGAAAGGCCTAATACCACTTATTCATGTTATGCACATCCGGTTCTCCCCCCCCCACACTTTGCTTCCTCCTGAGGGGGCACTTTTCTAAATTTTGCCGACACCCCTCGTGTGACCCATTGCTGGAAAGGCCAATGGCTACTTATTCAAGTTATGCACATTTGGCTTTCCTCCCCACACTTCCCCCCACAAGGGGGGCACTTTTCTAAATTTTGCAGTCACCCATCATGTGACATATTGTTGGAAAGGCCTAATACCACTTATTCATGTTATGCACATCCAACTTCCCTCACCCCACTTTGCCCCCCCCCCCAAAGGGGGCACTTTCTAAATTTTGCAGTCACCCATCATGTAACATATTGTTGGAAAGGCCTAATACCACTTATTCATGTTATGCACATCCGGTTTCCCTCCCCCCACTTTGCCCCCCCCCCAACGGGGCACTTTTTCTAAATTTTGGAGTCACCCATCATGTGGCATTTTGTTGGAAAGGCCTAATACGATTTATTTATGTTATGCACATCCGGCATTTCTCCCCATATTTTCTGATAAATTTTTAAAAGGCTACAGTCAAACTGCAAAAAAAATGTAGTTGGGAGACTGCGGTGATTTGGCACAAATCCCTGCAGTTCTTTTGAAGTCGACATAACTATAAATTTACTGCGGTGAGTGTGTAGTTATCAACTACACATTTACTGCGGTTAATTTATAGTTATGTCGACTTCAAAAACACTGCAGGGATTTGTGCCAAATCACCGCAGTCTTCCAACTACATTTTTTTTAAAGTTTCACTGCAGTTCATTTTTAGCTGGGCAGCTATAGGATATTTAATTGGAAAATTTAATAGGAAAATTTAATATAGGAATTTAATAGGAATTATTGTTTCAGAAACTTAATATCAATACTTAATGTTAATAAAAATTTCGAATCAATACATTTCGTTTCAAAACGTGCATTCAATGTAGCAGTATTAAAATATAGATTTTTGCCGCAAATTGACAGCCAAATAGTTTGTTGTCGGAAATTAAAATTAAAATTGAATGTTGCTTGGTGAATAAAATAGTCACATGTAAACGCATTAAAAAGCATTAAGCAAAGTGTCTAAATACATTGTAACTTTACAAAAAGTAATGATATCTAACAAAAACATAGCTGTGAAAAAAGGGAGCCAAGTTCTGTAAAGACAATGGCAAGAAAAGAAGTGATATCTAAGTGGGTGCCAAGTTCAAATAAAATTCACTTAAACTTACCTACTGATGTATTATAGCATTTTTTAAATTGTTTAGAAATAAAAATTATTGATAGCATATTAATAATATATCTAGAACTTGGCAGGTTTTTGATAAGTGTTATGCCTGTCAATTTCATGTCTTAATAAAAGGATGTTAATATTAACAACAATGTCATAAAAAATTAATATAGTTATTATTATAAACAAATGACTCATGTTAAAGATTTGATAAACCAATAAATACACAAATACCTCCCGCTCGTGTTTGGTTATCACTCTAGCACGCACTCTTCGGAAACCTCAATGCAAACAGACTAAAAGGCCTGAGACAGAGACAGATACCCTTACGCTTGTTCTTGGTCATCCCTCTAGAGACTGCACCCCTTTAACCCTTCAGGGGCAAAGGGCTTTTATTCGTGACATGCTGAAATGATTGAATCACACCAGAATTCAAAAACAAATTTATTTCAAAATGGGTAAAAGCTTCTTTGCACATATTTAATGAAATTAATCATTTTAGTCCTGAATTCTAGTGTCAATGAGGCATTTTGCAGTTAAAATTAGGTGGGATATATTTTATCCCCCCACCCTTCAAGGGGAAGGAGCTCTCTCAAATGAAGGCTTCCAAACATGAAATAACAAGTTTTGATATAATGTCATTAATAAAAATAAATGACTCGCAGGTAAAAACTTGCCAAGTTCTAGATTTATTATTAATATGCTATCAATAATTTTTATTTCTAAACAATTTAAAAAATGCTATAATACTTCAGTAGGTAAGTTTAAGGGAATTTTATTTGAACTTGGCACCCACTTAGATATCACTTCTTTTCTTGCCATTGTCTTTACAGAACTTGGCTCCCTTTTTTCACAGCTATGTTTTTGTTAGATTTTTATATACAGTATAACGTTTGTTAATTAATTTAATTACTTGAATATGTAAAATTTATGAACAAGCTTTGTCGTGCAAATTTAATTACGACATATAGTGTACTGTCTACCAGATGTGAGTGAAGTAACTGAGGAGGTTGTCACAAGATGGCGGCTGCTTTTTTTAAAAAATCCGATCAGCACTTTTTGAATACCGCCGGTGAAAAACTTCACACCAGTAAAATTGAATAGAAAATTTTATGTTTATTTAAGCATTTTATACATGGAAATCTTTTCTCTCGAATATGGTGAAAACTTCCATTTGTTTTTACTGGTGTCAGTTTCATTGATAAAACAGTAAGTTTGTTTCACTGGTTGTCACAATATGGTAGAAACAATGGATCTGAATACCGTAAAAGTATACTTACACCAGTAAAAATGAAAATCTGTTTCTGCCTTATTTTGACTGAAATTTTGCATTAATAAAGACTGTAAATATATAGAAAGTTTCTATATGAATTTACTGGTGGAAGTTTTCACCGGAGGTAATGAGCTCTTGCGAAAGCGGTTACAGTTGAAGCTTCACTATTTTAATACTAGAACGTCCGGAAGGAGCCGATCCGACTCCGATCATATAATTAAATGTCAACTGAAACCAGAAATTCATTCATAAAATAAGTTAAATTTAAACCACGCAGATTTACATTAAATAAATCAATCAAATAATATTAAATAAAAATTCTGGTTTAAAGTATTTTTATGAAACTTGAGTAAAATTCCCGGTGTTCTACCGTTAAGAATATATCAGCTCCTTTTATTAATATTTCCGTGGATAAAACATAGAAAATAATTAAGATAGATTTTCGCAATTTTGCGAGACAGGATTAGCCAATACGAAGCATTTTTTCTTGCTGCTTAATTAGGAAAATATAGGTTTCTTTTATGCATTTTTGTTATACGTGTATCCATATTACTGCTTTTAAATAGGCCATTTCAGCCACATATCATAATTTTGTTTTATTGTTTTATCAAATAGCTATCAAATTCAGTAGTTGTTTTTTCCGATCGTTGGAAATATAGTGGTTGTTTTTTTCAGCTCGACGTGTCTATTTAAGTAATAGAAAAATGATTTAAATAACTAAAAATAAATAATAAAATCTTCTAATATTGAGATAAATGATACTAAAAGGCAAGTCACCGAAAACTTTCCATCTTAATAAACTATCGTTATAGTTATATAAAACGGATTGTCGACATTTTACACGAGTTTGTGCGTGTAATGAACTGTAGCTTTAAATATATCAGAATTTACAGAAAATTTGCAGTTATTTTCATAAATTAACACACTGCAAATAAAGGCGTCTTAACTTCAGACACATATGTGACTGAAAAATTAATTCAGACACTTAAGTGTCTGAATATGAAATTTCAGACATCATAGGTGTCTGAAATTAAGAAGCTTAAGTGTCTTACTATGTCTTACTACGATAAACACTGTAAACTGAAATGTGTGAAATTCAGACATATAAGTGTCTTAAAATGGAGTGCTCAATTTTTAGACATTTTAAAGTGTCTTAATTTTTAAGACACGTGTATGCGTCTGAATGTAAGACATTTCAACCGTTTGAATCGCATCCATCTTTGATCAAGCTGCATGTTCGGTAATAGGCAGTCGTTTTTTCATTTTTTTCTGTAAGCCTTATGCGCTGTAAAAAAATATCCGTTAAAATATCGAAATTGTACTGCCAATTTAGACACCAATTTACGTATTTTAATGTAATTTTTTTCCCATAAATTCCAGAAACTTTTCCATTTTTTGCGTGTTTCTGTATTTAAAAAGTTCCATTTAAAAGATAAAATATAATCTTTCAAGGATAAGTCCATATATTTCAATCCCCACTTTCTAAATTAACGTATATTAGACATGATTTATTTATTTTTATTCAAACCAGTGGCGTATCCAAGGGGTGGGCTGATCAGGCCGCAGCCCCTTTGAAATTTATAGAAAATGTCACGTTCAATTAAGAAAGTTTAGAAAAGGCATGTTTTAATCTTAGAAAGTTGTGTTATTTCGTAAAATCCATGACATTTTTCATGTCAGACAAGTTTCCGTTATACAGAGGTTTACATCGGTTTTATTTACTGTTTATTGAAATACATTTAGCAGATAATTTTCAGTAATCCATTTAAAAAAAATCTCAGCGTTCCCCTCCGAAATGATATGTCTAGATACGCCGTTGATCGCTTATAATTCGATAAGTAATTTATTCATAAAAAAATGGAAAACTCATTTCGATCACATAGTTTCTGAATAACATCACTTGCCAATTTCATGCGTTTAAGAAGAAAAATGAATTAAATTTTCGGCATTTTCAGAGCATCAAACATCTCTCAGAAAAATCTTTCTTTGGAGCTGAAAATAAAGCTGACTTTTAAGAATAAGGAGTGGCCCCATCTGCTGCTAGTCAAAGTAGGTTTTTTCTTTTTTTGAACTTTTTATGAAAATACAGGCATTTCTCGAATTTAAGTAATGAATCCCGCAAATTTATACGTAACTTGAATTTTACGACGGTCGAATTTGTAAACTGATTAGGTAAAATTTCTTAAGAAACAGAAATATACATAGGTGCCAAGTTGCCACTAATCCTCCGTAATATGTGGGTTAATTTAACCCTGGTTTAATACATTTCGCACCAGAATTTTCTTTCAGAGATGAAATTAAATAAATTTCACGTAAAAAACTGGAATTAAATAAATACAGATTCATCAAATAATTTTTCTGGTTCGAAACGTTGTTAAACTGGGTTAAATTAATCCACGCATTACGGAAGATTAGTGCGAACTTGGCACCTCTGAATATATATATATATATATATATACATAGCTGCCAACTTTTACGCTGTTTTCTTATCACTAAAATTTTATAGTAAATATTGTCTTATTTAATCGTCGAAATATCACGATTAGACAAGAGGAAAATCTCAGATAAATTTTAGTGGTAGCAAAAAAGCGTAAAAGTTGGCAGCTACGTATATGTATATAAATATTAACGATAAGAATGGTGATAATTTCTAAGGACTTAAGTACAGTACCTTATTTGGCTAATTACATGCAAATTTGTCATGTCTGTCACACAGCTGAAAATCGCTATGTTTGTTGGGCACCAGTATTTTAGAACGGAAAAATATGACTTATTTTATCGGAGATATCTCATCAATTGAATAACACGAAGCAAACATTTCCAAATTAACGGTGGACAACAAGCATAGCTATTTTCAGCTGTGTGACAGACTTGGCAATTTTCTATGGAATTAGCCATTTATGAATATAATATATATATTAATATAATATTATATATTATTTACACAATATTATTATATAAATAAAGTATCATGTAGCTTTATTTACTCGGATATAAACTACAAAAGTATGAAAAAACATAAAAACAAACTGTAAGAACACTTTTCAAATAAAAAACCTCTTAAGGAATGCAGTATTTATAAATTTAAAGCTGAAATTAAAATGCCACATATTCCAATTTCTAGAAAGAAAATATGTAAAATGTTCAAATTTATACTAGATTGGGAAAAAAAACCTAATGCTACTTAGGCCATGTATGCCTAGTTTCCCATTTTTGGGACGCTTCGAATTATAATACATTTGTGCAATTTTCTTTTTATTTATAACATAAAAATTGCATGAAAATTTTGTCTATAACAGTCTTTATCTATTACCGAGAGATGACATCATAAGATGTATATTTATTTGCTTAAATGAAGGCTTTTTTCGGTGTTTTTAGAATTTTTAATTTTCAAAATTGCGAAAAGTAAAAAAAGTAAGTTTATTTCTATTTTTGTTATCAAGCATCCAAATAAATTAGTAATAAACTTAGCTTGTACACTTCATAGAAATATATATTTTTCTAAATTGCGAAATTATAGGTTCAAGTCTGTTTTTTATGCATTTTTGTAACATACAAAATATAGGGAACTACGCTCATATGGGTACATATTTATCTTAGTCATTTAGGGGATAGTTATTTATGTAAAGTCCTTTTCAAGATGATTATGAAATAAATTGTTTTTAAGCCCCAAATACGATTATTCTTAAATTAATGTTAATAATACTTATAATGTTATTTGTCTCTGTAAAGAAACAAATATAAATATATTTTAGCAGTTTATAAAAATACTAATTATAGTACATAATATACAATTTAAAAGATTGGCAAAATTTAAGAAAAACATATATTTAGATATTTACCATAAGGATACTAATTATATGTTTACCAAGGACCATAATAAGATATTTCCCATATTTACCATTAGGCAAAACATATAATTAGCAATTTATGTTGTTATAAATATTATCCATATTCCCATATTTAGTTCGATTAAATGTTATGAAATAAATGCAAAAAACTTTTAGAGTAATTTATTTTAGTATTTTTCGAGTTTATTTTGGAACGTTTTAAAGTAATTTTACCAACAAATTTGAGAAAACAAAAATTGATGCATAAATGGGTTAAAATATATTTCTTGTGCTTTGTGTTCCCTTTTTTAATATGTATTAAACTTAAGAACTCAGATTTTTCTAAATACTTATGTTATGTTAGAGTGCATACTTTAACACAGGGATTTAATGATTTGTTGAGAATTATTTATTTTAGGCAGTGAAATCTTACCAAAATGCTAATTTAAAAATGTCTTTCAATAAATAATTAATAATTAATTTTGATTTCACTTAGAAAGAAAATGGTGTGTTAAAATAAGTAAAGCATATTATTCAAACTTCTCTAAAAAATTTAGACCCCTATCTTTCACCATTTCTGAGAAAAAAGGTACATAAAGTTGGTGTATTTTAACATGGCCGAAGTAGAGATCACCCGGTCCCCTTAAGTTTCGCGCCCAGTAAGTGTGGCTACTTAAAAAAAAAAAAAATCCAGATTCTTTGATTACCACCAATTTTTTGAAGTAGAAACAGTCACCTTATTTAATGGCAAATAAAATGTTGCGAGAATAAAGCCAATTGCACTACTTAAAAAAACTGGTTGGAATAAACAATCTGAATAAAAAAAGAAGCCTACACTGCCCGTAAAAGTCACAAGCACGAGAATTAAGGGGTTAAGATACATAAAATATATGAAAAATCATAAAAGTGATAATTTGAACAGATATCATGATACTGCGTGGACTGTTTGGAAATCCCAAGTAGTTTGACATCGCTATTTCTGATTAGAAAATTTCTACTTAATATTTAAATCGTATGCTTTGTAATGGCTTTATTTGAGTGATGATTTGCGTTTATTCGTTGGATTTTTTTTTTCCTTTACATTTCTGTTCCCTATAGTCTGTAGATTAGTCCCTGTAAAACGACATGAACCCTGTAAAACGATTTGACCGAGTCAAAGTTCTTTCGTAGTTATTTAGAGCTGTATCACAACGGGTCTGTAGGTTTGCATTGTTTTGTACCTTTATAAACGCATTTTACGCAAAATGCTTTTTTTCAAACTGGACGAGATAAGAAGGCAAAAACTACTAAAGCAATATTGCTCATTTGTTTTATATAAAAAAAATAATATACTTTATTGGAGCTTGGACAACTTTCAGCCATTTTTATATTAAAAATGTTTTAGATGCACGCCAAAGTGAAAAAAAAGCGTCATAATTAGACCTTTTTTTTTGAAATGGCTCCCATTTGTTAATTTTAAACTTTTTTACCTTAAATTGTTTGAAACGCCAGACAATAATATAAATTTTCATAATTCTTAAGAAAAACTGATTGCATAAGACTCTGGCGAATATCGGATTCCGCCCGATCGGAATTGCCGGGCGCGCACTCTTGGAGTCCTACCCACGCAACTTGATCCACATCATCTATTTTTTATTTAAAAAAAAGAAATATATATAGATATATATACATAGGTGCCAAGTTGCCACTAATCCTCCGTAATATGTGGGTTAATTTAACCCTGGTTTAATACATTTCGCACCAGAATTTTCTTTCAGAGATGAAATTAAATAAATTTCACGTAAAAAACTGGAATTAAATAAATACAGATTCATCAAATAATTTTTCTGGTTCGAAACGTTGTTAAACTGGGTTAAACTAATCCACGCATTACGGAAGATTAGTGCGAACTTGGCACCTCTGTATATATATAATGATAATAAGTAACCTTCAAAAAACACAGAGTTAAAATTTTCATATCTATTCCAGAACAAAATGCTAAAAAACACCGCTTTATTGACCTTATAGACGCAAATTCTCTGTTAATTACACACTTGGTAATAATTTTCTGAGGCTAATTAAACTGAAAAATTCAAGGTTGTGGTAAGAGTGTATGTACTCTTGGCATTACTACTGTTCGTTTTCGAAAGCCGTGCCTAGCACTCTGGGACGATTCTAATATCCAAAGGGGTGTTACGCTGAGATGAGTATTTTCCAAAGTGCTGCTTCGTCGTTCACTGTAAAATTGGCACTAAGCCAAACGCAGCTCAACATACTCCGCTAACCCCTATTTTGATAAAATCAAAGCTGACCTGACTCAAACGCAAAAGCGCGGAGGGTGTATATTTTCGTAAAGAAATATCATGTAAGTTTTTGATTTATTGTTCAGACTGAAAATGATTACTTACTTTGCGTGTTGTAATTGCATATTTATTAAAACAAATGATAATGCATAGCTGCCAAACTTTACACTTTTTTATTACCACTAAAATCTACAGGATAATTTCGAATTATTTAATTGCATAATAAGGGAAAAAGTTCCTTTAAATTTTAGTGGTAGGAATAAAGTTGGAAGCTATGGTAATGTATCATTTTATTGTGAGAACATTTTCGTAAAATATCAAAGTATTTGATTATTTTTCATCAAAATTTTAATGATAAACAGAAATTGCATCAAAAATATTTTTTATAAATTAAATTGTTTCTTATATACTAATTTTTTCGAAACTGTGATTATTATAATAATTTGTCTTTAATAAAAAAAATGGGTATCAAAATTGGTGAAATACACAAAATTTAAGGTACTAATTCTTCCCATCTACCGTAACAAATTACAATCATTGAAAAATATAAAGATGCATACTTTTTTATCTTTATAGTGCAAATTAAAGAAGTGTTTTCCAACGAAATTCAAATATTTCCTTTAGAAAATTTTAAGCATGTAATAATCATCGTTTCACATTAGAAACGATCAAAGAATTTTTTCTTCATTTTGTATCACTATAAAATATCAAGAAAGAGACTGTATTACACTAAACATATGACGTCACAACTCTGTGGTGATCGATTTTGAAATCAATAGATTCCCCTTTTCATAATTATAAAAGAGATTTTTAAATATGTTCTCAAGAATTTTCTGTATCAAACTATCGATGATCTTAAACAAATTTTTCCAACGCTCTTTTACGCCACATTCTTTAAATATTCATATTTTCAGTATTTTGAGACATCTGTGAAGGTCCATAAGCTAATGTTTTTAACATTCTTTGGTCATTTTATTGGATATAAAGCGCATCGTGTTTTTGTTTATGCCAGAAAATGAAACAAAATCTATTAAATGAAAAGCTATAAAGGTTAATGCACACCATTAGAATTCATTTCAGGCATATGTTCAATAATTACGTCTGCATAATGTTTGGGAATAATTAGCATATAAAATATACTAGCTTGATATATTTTCAAGAACGAAACATTTAATTAAGGAATTTTATTTTGATACCAGAAATAGAGATCAAACATATTTAAAAAGAAAAAAGAAAAATCACGTATCAAGCATAGGTTACGAAGCATTTTCAAACAAATCGAAAATAGATATAAACGCGAATTCTTCTTTTTATACTTTCAAATAACAGCTGTAAAACACAGAATATAATTAAAAACACACTTCCGACAAGCATCAGTTATTGATTGCTATGTGTCCAATTTCTTTTGCGAAGAGCTGCATATGTATTTAATTATATTCTATGATTATCATATGATTTTAGGATAGTAGCAACTTTTCCTATAGTATTCTTGTCTCCCATGCTTTCATTGAAAGATATTTTTATCTCTGATATAACCTGTAATTCAAAATACACATTTTTAAAATTCTTCTACAGTTATGTTAGAAATATTAACCCTTAAGGGGACCTTCTACTAAAAACTTTGGCACGGTAGGCAAGGCTAAAAAAACTGTTCAATGGATCATCTTGATTTTTACTAAATTAAAGCTTATTTAATTGTCTTCGATATGAATTAAAACTTTTACTAAAAATATTAAGAAAAAAGTTATTAACAAATAAGAACGAATTTTTTTAACAATTTCTTTTCTTTTTAAATCGGCCTTTACATAACTTATTTTAAATAAATTTTATGGGTTCTTTTAATTTAACTAGAAGCTATACTCACGAAGTTTACGAAATAAATTTATTTTTGTGTTTCAGATAATTCTACAAGGCGCTATCATGCCCACCGTCCAGACGAAATGTTCCAAAGCAGTTGAACATATTTGTTTATAACTTAGAGTAGGAGCAACAAAATGTAATACAAAAATTCTTGTGTATACCTTAAGATATGTGCAATAAAGTGTTAAATTTTCAAAAGTATTCTTTATGCAGTTTCTTACAAATAAATCATAAAAAGTGCTTTTTTGGTCTTCTACTGTAGAAGGTCCATTTAAAGGCATAGTGATTCATATCTACATCACTTTTTATTTAATTCTTAGCAACCAGTATATTTATATAGGAATATTTATCCTGTAAAAATTACAAAATATAAAGTTAAAAATCTATCTTCAAATTTCTGGTGTCTAATCTTTGATATAAGAGCAAAAAACATAATTCTAAAAATAATTTATGCTTTTAAGGGTAAAATTTAACAAAATGATAAAAATATAAAATAAGGTATTTAGATTGGTACTTATTAAAATAGTCAGTAATTTGCAATATTTTAGTTATGACAGTAGTTTTTACTTGTATTGCTGATGTGCAACATAAGAAAAGGTTGACGTATTACACGAAAAATATGTCTCTGATTTTTTTCATTATTTTTCCTGTGTTGCCTTCCAGAGAATCATACGAGGGTTAGTCAAAAATTATTCTCAATGTAGCAATACATTTTATTGAAATACAAGTATAAAACTAACGTTAATATCATTTTTCAGTATAGTCCCCTTGTTTTTCAGCGCACTTGGTCCATCATCGCTCAATCTTCCTGTTGTACCCAGAAAAGATAGTTTTCGGCCGAGCAGCGAGCTACGCATGCACCGACTTTATGAAACCCAGGTCTGGTGTGGATGATTTTATAGGCAAAACCATAATTAATTTGCTGGCGATGTGATACTTCATCAGTGGTCACTCGTCTGGCTAACAGAGCCATGTCACGTGCACGCTCAATGTTGTCACCATTTGACCGTACACGGTCGCCCGGCTCCTATCTCTTGCGTAACACTTGTGCGACCATTTTTCAATATTTCCCTCGATTCGTAGACAGTAGGGTAGACCGGTGCAAGTTGGCCATAGGGGCATGTTGGCCCAGTCGCAATATTTTTTTTTACTTTGCGTTAGATAACATTGCCATCCCAGCCAAGTATGCGTTTCTTCGCTTTCCTCCTCCAATATAAGCACCATTGAAGTCGGAGCGTCCGTTAAAGAATTATTGAGAATTTTTAAAATTTTGCAAAGGTGAGTAATTTTTCTCTCTTATAAATAATCGTTTTTTATTTGTTTGTAAATTACATTTTAGATTTTGATACATAATAATTCAGAAAAATAATTGTTTGTAGTTATTGTAGGGCATGCTTTTTTATTGAAATACTTTCCGAATAATTCGTTACAGTCATGAAAAACAAAAATGGCGATACGGGGTTAGTTGGCTCATTTGGCACGGGGCATGTTGGCCCGAAACAGATTAAGGGAAATGTGATTTCTTTTCCTTATACAACCTCCCTGCCCCCACCCCCCCCCCACACACACTTTTTTTGTTTTTAATTTCATTTTGCTGTAAGTGCTCCTATCAAAAGCTTGTCAATACAAAAATTCTGAATAATATTAAGAGGATTTATGATAAACTTAAGTGAATTTCATATCTTGTGAATTGACAAAATTTTTTATTTTAATTTAGGAGGCTATATTGTGTTTTCGTTCGAAAGAAATAAAAATTAAGATTTGGTAAAATTTTGATCATTTCTTAAACTTTTACACTATCTGAACATTAAAAAGTGACGTGGGTCAACTTACCCCGCAATAGGGGCAGGTTGGCCCAAGCGACTTGGCGTCAATTTGAGCTTCTAAAATAATGCTTATTGTTAATATTTTCAAACTTTACTATTGTTACTTCTTCCTGAAAGTACACTGAGAGTGGTAACATAAAAAGAAATTTAAAATGTTCAATTGTAATTTTTTTTTAATTATTAGAAGAAAAAGCGGGCCAACTAGCCCCGGTCTACCCTACCTTGCGGCAAGACACTGTTGCCTTACCAGGGTTCGTACGGGTACCGTTATTTTCAAGACGATATATCAGTTTTTTTTCTTTTTTTATGGAAAAATAAATCTAGTCTAAACGCCCAAAATTTCACCTTATTTAAGCAAAGATTTTCTATAAGAAAATACTGGTACCGAAGAATTTCTTAGTCTGAAAATTCAAGTGCCCGTACGAACCTTGCGTACTGTGCCGAAAGTCTTTGATGGATTGCGACTCCTGATACACATTCCGACCACAAAAACTAGATCACTGCTCGTTGCTCCTCTTTAGTGCAATCCTCTAATGGATCGCCCATGATCTATCTGCAACAAAAAGATGACAAATGGAGGATTAAGATCAAACTTTCATAGCATGATTACAACAGCATAAAAAAAATAAATGAGGACAGAAATCAGTATGAACAATGTAAGAAAAGTTATGTCAAAATTGCGGATAGTTGACTTACCCTCCTATATAATTTTTTCAAAACAAAATAAAAATTCATGAATTTAACCGCTGCCATCGAAACACTCAAGGCCAGAGGACACGAGTGTGATGTCATCACTAATCGACCGACTTTTCATTAGTGTTGGAATTTACACAGAAAAATTTGAAAATTTTGTTGATTGAAAATTTGAAAATTGTTTGAAAATTTTGAACAGCAATTCTCTTTTATTTTATTTGTGGAGTATCTATCATCTTATAAAACAATAATAATTATTTAAACTTAATGGTGAGAATTTGAATCACCTCCCCCCCCCCCTCCCCCAGATGAAATGTCAGCCAGATGAGGCAACACTGTGCAATTGCGCATATACTATTTGCTAATATATTGTTGAAAAAAGAAGAAATATATTGAATAGATTTCGTTATAGAATGTTTGGCATAAACATAATTATTTACTAAAATTGGACTAAATATTGCCTAAATTTATAATGTTAATTAAAATTCCATTAAAAATTTATATGAATTCATAATTTTATCCCCTGTTTTAACTAAAAACATATGTTTTTGATAAAAGTTTCATATTTTTCAAGAAAAGAATCCTTAAGCTAAACCTTAAGCAAGACGCCCCCATAGTCCTTAACAATTGCAGCTGTCTATATATGATCGACAGATTTTATACATACCACGTAATATTCCAAAATTTTGTTAACTTTAACGACACGCGCAAATATGTGGAAAATCATATTTTTGATAACAATTCGTTATGGTTTTTAAATAATATCTCGGCTAATCAAATAATATCTCCCTAGCATCATGTCAAGACCCGCCTTAGGTAGCCCTGTTCTAATTTTCCCGAACTCTACGCTCGGTAGATTTTCGTAGCCATTGCACACAGATTCAGACACTTGGAGGAAACATCTTTCCTTCATTAACATTGATTCATCCATTAACTTTTTGAATTTTACAAAATTGCTAACATAATTTTTTTTTTGTATTTTACGAATGCTTTTAGCATCAGATTCTTACCACATCAGATTCGACTACAGTTATCAAGGTTCGCATGTTTACAGTTATTTTCAAGGCCAAATATCAGAATTTTTTTTATAGAAAAATAAATCTAGTTTACGGACGAATTTTCGCCTTAGTTAAGGAGAGATTTGATGTAAGAAAATACTGGTACCGAAGAATTTCTTACTTTTGAAATTCAAGGACCCTTAAGAACCCTGGTTATAGGAAAATGTATTTTTTTCACTATTCTCCCACTTTGCAATTTTTGAAAATTCAGATTAAAAGCAGCACATATATTAAAAATAAAACAAGAGAGCGTCTTCTATCAAGGTCGTATTCTGAACTCGTGCAACATGTGGAAACTTCAACCAATATGTCAGAATATTAATTTTTGCCTTATTTATCCAAGATAAAATAAGGTGAATGCCACTATTTTACTTTTCAATTGGACATTTGCCAGTATTCAATAACTTTATTTTAATTACCGTTTTAGCGCTGTGTCTAAAATGAGGAAAATGTAAATGTTCCACTACCAAGCTGCAACTCTTATTGTTGCCAAGTAACGTCTAAGAGCAGTCGTAATAAAGCTATTATAACATCAATATGTGTTTTGTGAGGATCTGAAAATTTTTTAAAATATTGATCACGGGGACTTCACACTACTCTTCAAAATTACTCGAAAACAACAGACGCCAAATTCTACGAAAAACAGCTAAGATTTACGTAACTTTTCCTCGAGTACTGAACCGATTTCAATCTGTTAAATATATATATATATATATTCGTAATATAATAATTTTAATATATATTTGTATTATCTTTGTTTCGATCGAATATTTCTCTTCTTTTTGGAAAATAAACTACTTTTAGTAAACTTAACAACAACAACAAAAACAACAAAAATAATGTTTGGTTTGATAACGGATCATTCCACATAACTTTGACAATTTTTTTTTGTTGTTGTTGTTATTGCTGCATTTTCCCCCTTTCTACTTTGTTGGCAGAAATCTGTATAGACAACAAGTTAAAATCCGATTACAGAAATGACTACCTTCAAAACCAATTTTTAAAAGTATTAATTGCATTCTTTATCTAATTAGATAGGATCGAAATCTGCGGTTTTATAAAATCCAAAGTTAACATGTTGCATATTTTTTTAATAATACGGATAATTTTTATAAAAAAATTAAAAAATCAGTAGGACATTTTCTATTAGATCACATTGCATTTTTTAAAATGTCAAACGATACCGAAAGTACATACAATATCATGCAAACTATCATGTACATATTTGTTAATGCTATCTCCGAAGAAATCCATAAAAAACAGGCTGTTATCTCTTATTAAACAGTTTAAATATTAATTTTTTTGAAAAATGAGGAATTTCGACTGCTTGTAACTCAAAAGGGAAAAGTGATATTCAAAGGAGATTTGGCAGGAAGGACCTCTCTGTATACTATCTATAATATGTGTTTTTTATGTTGTTGTTGTTCTGCAAACTCTTCCATTACATACAGTGTTGAAATATGAGAAGTGACAGCCAGTGTGAATAATAAATAAAAACAATAAACATTTTATTAAATAAATTTTCGGGGTTTTGTTACCGTAATTTCCGGCGTATAATCCGCGGATCAAACAATCATTTTTCGACCCAGAAATTTTTAAAAATAAAGTGTAACTATTTAAATCGAGGTAAATATTTGGTTTCAATAACTAAATAAAATTTCTGTGCCCAAACAGAATTGTTTGATCCGCGGATTATACGCCGGAAATTACGGTAGTTAAAATATAGTGATTTCCAGAAATATTTTTCTAACTAAACCCCAAAAAATTATTCAAAACTTTTTCATGTTTATTAATATTCTTTTTATTTATGGATGTTTGTCAGTTCTTCAATTTTAACCCTTTAGTGCGCAGATTTGCATATATGCAAACCATGGAACTAATAATAAAGGGGAACTGACACATCCTTAAAATAGTGAAGTTTCAGCTGTAACCGCTATCGCAGGAGTTGTTTATCACCGCTGGAAACTTCCACCAGTAGATTTATATAGAAATTTTCAAATTACATATACGCCCCATTATTACAAAATTTTAGTCATAATTAATGGTAGAATAAGATTTTCATTTTTACTGGTAGGAGTTTTCTTTGGCGGTAGTTAGGCCTCGCGTTACCGCCATGTTGTGACAACCAGGGAAACAAACCGACAGTTTTACAAGCCATACTGACACTAGTAAAAACAACTAGCAATTTTTACAACATTTTTGAGAAAAATATCCAAGAATAAAACGCTTTATTAAGACGAAATTTTCTTTTAAATTTTACTGGTGGTATTTTTGCCATGGCGGTAATCAGAAACTGAAGATACGATTTCAAAAAAGCAGCCGCCATCTTGTGACAACCTCCTCAGTTACTTCACTCGCAACTGGTAGACAGTACACTATATGTCTTCTCCTCTTTATTCATAACTCCATTATGCAAACAGAGTTTTGAATTTAGATTTTTTTTTATTCGTATATACCTAATTCACACCAGAAAATTAAAATAGAAATATTTGTTTTAATTTATTACAAACAATTCCGTATTTAAATAAAGCGAAATTAACCATTGAAACTTTCTGGTGAAAAGCCAGATTATCTGAACTTTATACTTTTTAGAACGCATTCTATCATAATAATTAAAGGGTTAAAAGTTAAATTTTATGAAATAAATCATTATATAAAATAAGGTATTTGGAGACATACATATTAAAATATTCACTAATTTGCAATACTTTAGCGTAAAACAGCCGCACGACAGTAGTTTTTACTTATATTGCAGATGTGCAATAGAAGAAAAGATTGACGTATTATAGGAAAAATGTACGTCTGATTTTTTTCATCATTTTTCCTGTGTAATAAACCTTTCAAAGAACCATATATACTCTTTTTGAAACAAAATAAAAAATCGCTCATTTAAGTGTTAAGACTCCATATTTCATGGACCAGTATATATAAAAAAAAAAACAACTTGCATGTAATAGGCAATATTTGGAGATTCCCTTGCTTGCCAGATTACATAAGAATATTATTTCTCTCTTTTTTTAGTTCCATGCTGTCGGAAATGCTGATATTCGAAATTTTTTATACATTTACGTTGTTATTAAGAAAAAGAGATAAAAGCTTCATTTTCTTCCTGTCAATGTTCGCAGATAGTAATATTCCGCATAAAAAAAGAATACCATATTATATTTCCATTTATAAGATATAAGATTTCAAACACTGGAATCTTGACTAAAATTCTAGTATATTTTAAAGAACTGATATTTCTTTAAATACAGATAAATATATAACATTTACGTGACCTAATTTGAAAAAGCGAGCATATTATAAATATTTTTGAATTTTTGGCTTATCACTAATGTTTATAAAATGGAAGATTTTATAAATCTATCAATTTTTTATCATTAATAGTTTTTAACTATTTTCAATAAAAAATAATTTTAGCATACATTTTTTTAATGGATTTTAACTTCATTTTTCTTTAGGTTTCCTCATACAAACTATTGAAAATATTGAACTGTGTATGTAACCCATGTTTGCAGAAATTCTTCGAAATGATGCAAAATTGTGTAATTGTTATATTTCTTAATTTTATTTATTTCCGAATTAGCAATTAGTTACATAGTTACTGTCTTCTCTGTTAAAAAATATTCAAAATGTTGCAATAGTTTCCGAGAAAGCAAACTTCAATATTAGCTGTTTTCTTTAGGATTTCGCAAATGTTGTTACCTCAGTAAAATATTACGAAACGAATTAAGAAGCCACAATTTTGTAACGGTTATAATTGCGACGATGCTACCGTTCATAATATCTTAGGTTCGTCACATAGACTGTTATTGTTTTTAAATTAAGCTCAAGACTATCTCGAGATGTAACAAAAATAAATCGAATTTAGCTTTCGAGAATATTTTCATAAAAATGGACAACATTTTAGGGAAATATTATTAAAAAAGGACAGTTACATTGTTTAAAATATTATGCGTGTAATATCTTTATTTTTATAATATAAAAATGTTTATCTGGAAAATGATTCTTCCTTTTCAAAGATTGACAAAAAGATGATGTTAATTACGTTAAATTTCAAGCACATTTTACACTATTTCTATAAAGCATTTTAAAAAAACTTTAAATGGTAATTTAAAATTTACCACAAAATACAAGCCCTAATACATTTTGATTCAATGAATATTTTTACCAATTCTGCATAACTTAATATTAATTTTCTTTTCAATATCAAATGAAACTCTGTTCTTTTTTTGTTGTTGTTGACAGATTTTAGCTAGCTTCAAAGTGCGGTTTCTTCAGGTTAATCTAATCTAAAAGTTAATTTTATGTCACCTATTCTAGAAAATGTGATTTGGCGGAAGAATGCTTCTAATAACATTTAATGATATTCTCATTCATATTAAAGGATATAGTAGCCATTATAAAATCGCGTGGAAGCGTATCCAGTTGCCGCCTCGATCGAATATAAAAAATAATATTTATTTAAAATCAACACAAATGATTTTTTAAATTTCATTTTTTACCAAAACACAATTCGTTACACCCGTAATAAGAATAAACTAAAATATCAGCTAAACAATTTGATGGGAGTGTGTCTGCAAGTCATGAAGTAATCCCACGTGCGGGAGTCCCAAAAACCTTATGAGATATCTACTTATATAAAGAAAAATTTTAAAGCATAAAATAGAAATAGCATTTATTGTTTGGCAGCTGTCTAGAAGCTTACAATACATTTATACTGTCGACGGATATGTCCTTATTGAAAGAAAATATGGCTTTGACGCTAATAAATATATTTTACCATTTTAAAGCTTTATACACTATGCCGGGCTTAAAATGAGCATTTTGTGCTCATTTAGCACAGGTTATGTAATAGATAGTTATTTCTTTGATCTCTTTTAAGGGCTTTCTAGAGTTTAAAGGCGATTATACATAATAAAATGGTATTTTAAAATACCTAATTCAATTTCTAAATCAATCAAAATCAGTTAATATTCTAATATAATATCTGTTTATACACAGCGCATATATGCATTCATAATTCGTACACTAATTTGTATACTCATTTATGCTCATTTGTTATTATTCAAATTATTGAATGCTTTTCCTGAAATCTAGAAATTTGATATAGTTTTACTTCATTTTATGATGTCTATTACATGCTATTATTGAATGAACCTCATCTTTTCAGTTGTCACACGACTGAGCTTTTAAATAAATAAATTTTAATAAAATTAAAATAAATTTGAACCTTCAGAATATGAATAAATGAATATTTGTGAATTATCAATAAAATTTTTTAATAATATTAGCAATATTTGAAAAATATAATACTTTCGAGAAGCATTTAGGTTAAATATGAACAAAAAATATAAAAATTTCTTTATAGTTTTTATTGTTTTGTAAATACTTTCGATATAATAAATTCAACATGGCCTACTCAAAGAGAATAATTTTTCAGTATTTGCTAGTATTAGTTTGACGTAAAGGAGTTAAAATATTTAATATTCTTAAAACAAATTCTCTATCATTAGCATGAGTTTGTTTTAAACCATTAGCGTGTAAATTGGAATGCCAACATATTATAACGTCAGATGACTCAAATGAGTCACAGAAGTCACTATGAAGAGAACGAATATTTTTTCCAACTGGATTAAATCCTATACAAGAATGGAGTAGCGCAGTTGAAGTTTATTCCAACAGAGCTAAAAATGTCCAGACCAGGAATCGAACCTGGATACTTAAAGCGTGCCGTGCCAATGTTTTACTTGTTAAGCTTTCCGGACAATACCCGGCTGACATACTTTACTCTTATTTGTTGGACATAGCTGCGAACAGCAGCGCTAGTTTTATTCATATACGAATCTTTTTTTCTTTTTTTCCAACTGGATTTAATCCAGCTGGAAAAAAAAATTCGTTTTCGTCATTATGACCTAATTACATGCTATACGGGAGTTTCCGTGTTAAAACTCCGTCTGTACACTTTCATCATGTAAATGCTATAGTCCGAGTGCTACAGGACCAAAATAAAGTGAAAACTGCAAATCGTGATAAGAATATACCGATTGGTCAGCATCTACTTTATATTAATAGAATGCTTTTCAGAGAGGGAGGCATCGAGTAAAGTCGTTGGAATTCAAGATGGCGGCTGTTATTCAAAATGGAGTCATTTTTTGAATTTTCTTACTATCCATCATATAAATGTGTGTTTCAGGTCGATTTCGATGTTTTTAACGTCAAAAATTTCGTTTTTATACTTTCCGTCGTAGTTCAACGAGTTTATGAATTCAGTTGGCTGTTTGTTTGTCTGTCTGTCTGCTTGTCATTCCATGCTCTAACTCGTTTAAATATCGCTACTTGCTTAAATTCACTAAGATTTTCATGTAATTTATATATGTTACTGATGTTTCCAATAACATGTTCTGAATAAAAATTGAAGTGTATAGATTTTATGGTCCGTTTACAGGGCTCTCAAAAGTATTCCATTACGTTATTGTCTATTAGTCCGGGTGCTACGGTTGAGAAAACTGCAAATCGTCTGAAGAATATACCGATTGTTGAGTATATACTTTATATGACTACAATCCATATAAGAGGGGCAGGCATCGCATAAAGTCGTAAGAATTCAAGATGGCGGCTATTAGTCAAAATGACGCCATTTTGGGGGAATTCTTGGAATTTCCATACTATTCATCGCATGAAAGTGTGTTTGATATCAAATTCTATGCTTTTAAGGTTAAAAATGTCATTTGTAATACTTTTCAACTTTGTTGAAAAGTATTTATCATTCCTGTTTATGTGGCCGTCTGTCCGACCGTGCTCTAATTCGCTTATCACTTTCACTGCCGCCAAAATTTTAAATCCCGTCCCCAAGTGCCACCCACTTTTTCTTTTCTTGTTGAAACAGAACTTCGCACCAGGCGCTGGAGCATGGTTGAGAACGAAAGTGTTAAATAGACACGGATGTCCATATAATTTAAATATTTTATTTATATATGTGTTATTTACATATGTAATTTAAATATTTGGCATATAGCAAAAAATACTATATTGAAAATAAAGTGTGTAGCATTTATAGTTCGTTTACATACGCACTTAAAATAATTCCATTACGTTATGACCTATGACAGAAAATCATTTTCAATGGGTTTTAATGATGCTAAACTCTTTAATCATATTGAAATTGATATCCATCAGTGAGTGCCGTACAATATACTTGGTGTAAAATATGATGTGCATAGCATTTATCATTCATTTACAGGGGCTCAAAAAAGAAAACGGCTACAGTATTGTTTAGAACCCATATACTTTTTACTTTCTTCTATCTTTACAAGAAAATTCCTGAAAATTTGAGACTTCCGGTTTTCGATGGATTTGCACGTTTTAGGCGTCAGAGATCCCCCCAAAAACGTTTAATACAAAATGTCTATGTGTCCATGTCCCGTCATTGTACCATCGAAATGTGTATTAAGTTATGCATAGAATTGAACGACAATTTTTGAGCATATTTTTGGCTGTGGCAAGTAGGTCCTCTTTCAATATAGAAATATTCCGCCGGAAGGGGGCGCTGTAATAGCGATTTTTGTGCCATTTTCATTATTGTACCATCGAAAAGTGTATAAAGTTATGCATAGAATTGAACCAAATTTTTTGTGTATGTTTTTGGCAATGTCCAGCAGGTCCTTCTTCAATTTGGAAATATTCCGCCAGAAAGAGATGCTGTGATAGTGATTTTTGTATAATTTTCTCGATTTTTCGTAGTTCTATTATCTATCGGCGGCTCGTGCAGCGACGGGAACTCGAGTCCTGCTAAGCTGGCTATTCGCAAACAGCTGATGTACAATAGAATAACGAAAAACATTTGATTTTAATAAATATCATGATCGAGTTTAACTCGTTTTTATTCCTATTAATTGACTGAAGCAGAAATTTAAGATTAAAATCAAAGTTGGTATAGTATTGAACTAATAATTGAAATATTGATATATTGATATTTAATATTGAAATATTAAAATCTGCAACTGCTTCTTGAAATGTTAAGATGTATGGAATAGAAGAAAGTTTTGGGATTGGCACATCTAACTAGTTTAATTATAGTATGCGTTTTCAAATTTTACTAGATATGAAAGAATTGCAAACTGTTATTATTAATAGTAAAGATTATTTTCTTATGTAGGAGTGCAGTTTATAAATATACAATGTAATTAGGATGATTAGTTGCCACCATTCAATGTGATCTAAAATTTCATCTTATATATTTCACTTTCTTAATGTTGAGGTTCCTGACTGTACTTGCAGACTCTTTCACGCGCAGACGATAAATCTGTGAATTAAAATGGCGCCATTATGAATAACAGCAGCCATCTTGAACTTATACAACTTTACGCGATGCCTACCCTCTTATATGGATTGTATTAATATAAAGTAGATACTCACCAGTCTGTATATTCTTCTCACTATTTGCAGTTTTCACAACCGTAGCATCCGGAATAATAGACAATAACGTAATGGAATTCTTTTGAGGGCCCTGTAAACGGACTATAAAAGCTATACACTTCAATTTTTATTCAGAACATGTTATTGTAAACTTCCATAACATATGTAAATTACATGACAATATGAGTGAATTTAAGCGAGTTAGAGCATGGAATGGAAAGCAGAGACAGACAGACAAACTGAATTCATATACTCATTCAACTATGACGGAAGAAATATTTGACGTTAAAAACATAGAAATCGACCTGAAACACACATTTATATGATGTATAGTAAGAAAATTCAGAAAATGACATCATTTTGAATAACAGCTGCAGCTGCCATCTGGAATTCCTATGACTTTACGCAATGCCTCCCTCCTCTTTTATGGATTGTATTAATATAAAGTAGATACTCACCAATTGGTATTTTCTTCTCACGATTTTCAGTTTTCACAAACATAGAACCCGGACTAACAGACAATAACGAAATGGAATTCTTTTGAGCGCCCTGTAAACGGACTATAAAAGCTATACACTTTAATTTTTAGTCTGAACATGTTATTGGAAACTTTAATAACATATATAAATTACATGACAATCTGAGTGAATTTAAGCGAGTAGCGATATTTAAACGAGTTAGTGAAGGTTATTATACTGTTCTGCATGACAAGCAGGCAGACAGACAAACTGAATTCATAAACCCATAGAACTATGACGGAAAGTATTAAAAACGAAATTTTTGAAGTTAAAAACATAGAAATCGACTTGAAACACACATTTATATGATGGACAGTACGAAAATTCAGAAAATGACGCCATTTTGAATAACAGCCGCCATCTTGAATTCCCACGAGTTTACGCGATGCCTCCCCCTCTGAAACGCATTGTATTAATTTAAAGTAGATACTCACCAATTGGTATATTCTTATCACGATTTGCAGTTTTCTCAACCGTAGCAGCCCGGACTACTATAGTTATAGCTCGGATGAATGAAACTAGCACTGCAGTTCGCAGCTATGTCCAACAAATAAGAGTGAATTTTGTCAGCCCGGTATTGTATGGATAGCTTAACAGGTAAAGCATTGGCACGGCCTCCCCAAGTATCCAGGTCCGATTCCTGGCTTGGACATTTTTCGCTCTGTTGGAATTAACTTCAAATGTGTTACTCCAGCCTTGAATATGAGTCACAGAATGTTAAATATAGGTTTATTTGGTTGAATGAAACATTAATTAAAATCTGTATAGAATTTAAAAATTCATGAACAAATTATCGTATCGGTGTGCAGTTTTTGACAAAGGTCTAATTAAGGGATAGGACTATTTGTGATAAACAAAATAAAAGTTCAAAGTATACCAATCAGTGGTATTATTAATTTACACGTTATTAAAAGTCTCAAGAACTATTGTGATTATACATAAGGTACATATTTGCGCTTGGGACTGCTAAATTACTTAAAATGCACTGGCGTGTAATTAAATACTTTTGTATAATCTCAATATTTCTCATGTCTTCAAAAACTTAGGCCTTAATAGTGAACATAATGGGGAAAATGTGGATTGTTTTGTTTCATTTGCCGCAAAAAAATATCGAATATTGTGCATGCTTATGATATAAACCGCACTTTATATCGACATATTTATGAAATTTAAAAATTAATACAGACATTTTTGCCGACCCTGCATTTAAACACATATATTAATATGGCCTGCAAGCTGTAATTATATCCGTTCACTTAGTATAAATCATAAATATGCCACGATGGGTGCACATGTACTATTTACAAGCGAAGCCAGTTTTTCGTAACGGTTACGTCAAAGATATTTATTTCTACTGTTACGTGACACAGTAAATATAAGACTGGGATCAAATATTTAGCAACCAACAAGGAAAAACATTAAAGAAAGTGTCTCCGATCTACTGTGAACAAACATAGGAGAAGGTCAGGTAAGTAGAAAAGGATGAAATCAATCTGTAAAAGAATGACTTTTTGCTACATTTTTAAGGAAGATTTTAAATTCCAAATGTAATTTTTAAATGTTCAAATCATTTTAAATATTGATTTTAAGTGATAAGAATATTATTTTCTAAATATTTGTATTCAAATTATGTACTAATATAAGTTTTAAAAACTAAACTTTATTGTTTTCGAAATATTAGGCCCTAACCATCACCCCGAAGATAAAAAAGTTTTACTCTCCCTTGAGATGAGACAAGTTTTCAGTTCGAGAACCCCATATTGGGTTCAAAGCGGGCTCTGGTTCGATTTTTTACGAGACTGCCAAGAAGGGTTATGTGTTTCACACGTATCTGGGTATGTGAATTTGTTTATACTCACGAAACATCCCAACAGCTGGATGGATTTTAATGAATGAGGCCTCTATCGATTCGTCTTAACCGCCCGATGGTTATACGTTAGATTTTGTTTTTATAAATTAAAAATGGCGGTAGTGACGAAATTTTTTTGACGCACCCTATTGGGTGGCATATCATTGGATAGGTCTTTCAAAATGAAGACGATGTTTCATTGACTATTTTGCAGTTAGAAGCCCCGTTTAAATATTACACAACCTGGAAGTTGTGCAGGTAGGATCTCTAGCTTTACTGCAACTCTAAACTTCATAGACATCTAGAGGCCTCTCAAAACAGTGTTTATAGATAGGAACTAGCAAATAAACACAACTTAAAAGTGATCAATATAAGTAAATAAAAAAATATGTACGTGATATAAAATATAGTTTCACATTGATGAGAAATAATTAATTAGTTCACTTTTTACGCAGTCGGGTTTTTTGATTTTTTTAAATTTAAATTTTATATATGAATCTTTGGGCTCGGGTTCAAAGTAAAAATTTTAATTATTCACAAATTGTGAAAAGGGGGAAAATAAGACATGCTATTTCAGAAAAAGGAACGCAGGCTAACTTTCTTTGTTTTACGATAATTTAAAAATGAGTTTGAAAGTGGATTGAATTGCTATTGATGAGAAATATCTGATCTTATTCTGATGCTTTTGAACTTTAGGTGTAGGTAACATAAGTTACCCTGGGATATCCTTTGTGTATAGTTGTTTTCTAGTTTCAAGTCCTTTTCAGGAATTACTGGGATACAGAACTCACGCCTTTTTGCCACAGTTGCATAATGGTATTTTAAAAGAGTAAGATTTGTGATTTTCCGATTTCTGCTAGTGGTTGAGTATGATTAACAAATGTAAAATTGCTGCATGCTGATCCACGTCTTTAGGTGAATATGTTTAACTTAATTTACCGTAATTTCCGGCGTATAATCCGCGGATCAAACAATCATTTTTCGACCCAGAAATTTTTAAAAATAATGTGTAACTATTTAAATCGCGGTAAATATTTGGCTTCAATAACTAAATAAAATTTCTGGGTCCAAACAGAATTGTTTGATCCGCGGATTATACGACGGAAATTACGGTACATGTCGTCAAAAATGTTTTTTTTACTTATAAAGATTAAACTATTTTACTATATAAAAATAAATTAAGTTCTTTGAAAGGATTTTAAGTCCCTATATAGCATTTTAAAAGCAATTTTTCAAGTGGGATTGAAGCCATTTTGATTGTTGATATTTTAAACACTCCATCCCACCAAATCCTCTAATATTTAAATTTTATATATTTTTATTTTTTTAATATAAAATAGCTTACTATATAACATACAACAAAATTTAAGTGTTTTGGAAATTCAAAATGATATTAAATTTGAGTTTCAAAATTTTATAAAAGAAATAGAAAATAATTGGACATATATAAATTATTCGCTGTTAATTTTTATTCCTACATTATTAAAATTTACGTAACACGTGGAAAGGTGCAACTTTCAAAAACGAAAACTTGATATACTGAGGATTAAATCTGACTATTTTTGGTTGATTGAAACTTTCGTTTTTATGAATAATAATATATTTAAATTATATTAATGTGGTATAAAAGCTGTAAGTATGAAACATAAATATGCCAAGACTGGTGCATATGTAGTATTTACAAGCTAAACCAATTTTCCACAACGATTACGTCAAAGATATTTACTTGTTCTTTTACGTGCCAGAGAAAATATACATCTGAGATAAAATATTTAGCAACCAACAGGGAGAAACATTAAAGAAAGCGTCTCCTATCTGCTTACGATCAAACAGTGGTAGAGTTCAAGTATGTTGAAAAGGAGGAAATCAATGTGGAAAAGAAAGATGCTTTGCTACGATTTCAGAATCTTTTAAAATTGCAAATGCAATTTTCAAAAGCTTAGAATAGTTAAATTGTAATTTTTAAGCAATAGATATGTTCATTTTTAAACATAATTTATTCAATGTATTTAATATTGGAAAGCTCAGAAACTTTATTTCATTACCTTTTAAAATTCTTTCGAATTATTAAATGCAGCCGTGTTTTTACTGACTATAAAAGTAATTTCGTTTAATTTTATTTTTTTTCTTATTTTAGAGTCATATATTACACATCATTTATATTAGAGTCATAATTAATCTATTTTCACGAAAAGATACATTCAAAGCTGCAACATTTATTAATATTCATTTTTATGTATAATCATATATTTAAATTATATTAATATGTCGTAAAATTTGAAAAGCATAAAATATAAATATGCCAAGAAGGGCGCACATGCAGTATTTACAAGAGAAAGCAATATTTCGTAACGGATACGTCAAATATATTTATTTCTACTGTTACGTGCCACAGCAAATATACGACTTGGATCAAATATTTAGCACCCAACAGGGAGAAACATTGAAGAAAGTGTCTCCGATTTCCTGCGATCAAACAGTGGAGGAGATCAGGTAAGCAGAAAAAGAGGAAATCAATGTGTAAAATAAAAATGCTTTGCTACGATTTCGGAAAGTTTTATAATTGCAAATGAAGTTTAAAATAGTCAGGTTACTTTAAATATCATTTTGAAATGATAAGAATATTAATTTTAAAACATGCTTTACTGAATTTATGTAATACTAGATGTTTAGTAACTCGAAGTGCTCCATTTGATTTGTATGACTTGAATACATATAGATATGTATATCTTTTTGGGGAAGAAATAATTTTATGTTTTCCTTGCATATATAAAAACAATACCATGTTAGTTTATTAAATTCATTATAATAAGAAAAAAATTATAGTTAAAATGTAGTTTAACTAAAATCATTACAAGAACTTTTTTCAAATTATGTGATTATGTCGTAATTTCGGTATAGTACCTTTAAAAAATAATTACACATGGATAAACAAAACTAAACGTTGTAATGGGCGAAAGAATTTTGAATAAAATTTTTAAGGTATTACAATTATATGTTCCGATCTGAGTGTGTACCACGTGTGCATGTGACCCTCCTCCTATAATGGCAATATAAATTGTTCTAAAACCTTCCTAAGTGCATGATTTCAATGACGTAATTTTCGAAAACGACAATATATGACAAAACATTTCGTCTTTTGAAATTTTTTGAAGCTGGTGGTCTGTAAATGATATCATTATTTAAGCATATAAAAACATTTCAAATGTTAAAATACATGATTTACATTAGATATTATGTTATTGTCAATCAATAAAGCATTCCGTTTTACGGACCCTGGAAAACAATCCTATAAAACATCTCTATGTAGTATGGAAATGACATTTGACAGCGGGATTAGTGCACGAACCAGGAGCAAACCAGTATCTGAACAGAAGAACCTCTGTATAAATATAGGCAACTAACGATTTTTTATTCGTTCATTTATTTATACCATTAACATCGGTATGGCATCTAGCCAGGATATAATATCAAACGCAACGAGTGGTCTCAAATACGTTTCCATCCCATCCTATGCATCAAACATGGAACTATTAATAAAGAGGAACTGATATATCCTTAACATAGTGAAGCTTGAAATGTAATCGCTTTCGCAAAGGCTGATTACCTAGGGCGGAATGTTCTACCAGTAAATTGATATAGAAATTTTTCTGCTTATTTAAAGGCTTTATTAATGCAAAATTTCAGTCATAAATAATGGCAGAAACAGATTTGCGTTCTTATTGGTGGAAGTTTAGTTTTGCGGTTGTCAGGCCCTATGCGTCCGCCATATTGTGACAACCGGTGAAACAAACTGACAGTTTTACCAGACAAGCTGACAACAGTAAAAATAAATAGAAGATATTACCACATTTGTGTGAAAATATTTCTATGAATAAGAAGCTTAAATAAGACAAAAATTTCTTTTTAATTTTACTGGTGGGAACATTGCCGCGATGCTATTCCGAAACTATAGATCCGATTTTAAAAAAACAGCCGCCATCTTATGACAACCACCTCAGTTACTTCACTTGTAAATCCTAGACAGTACTGTATATGTCTTTTCCTCTTTATTCACAACTCCACTGTATCAAACGCTACGTTTTGTCCTGCCCACTTTTTTATGTCATTTACCTAACCATTATTTATTTTAATTTATTTTCCGGTAGGGCACTCCGTAGTCGCGTTTCCTTCTGGGAAGTGTGGGGTTCGTGAAGGTGAATGTAGGCGCCAATTTGTTATTTGTTAGATGTTACAGAATTGGCAATAAAAGCTAAATAATTTACAATAGCTCCATTTTGTATAAGATGCTTTTAATTGATATTTTCCTCAAATTAAAAAAAAAAGACATTCGTACGGAACAATAACATTGCAGTCTTGTAGTTTTTAATAATAATTAAGCAAATATGGCAAAAAGTAACACGAACATAATTTGCTATACAAATTTTTGGGAGAATATAAACAAAAAGTCGTTAAATATATTTATAAAAACGAAACACAATGATAGACATGTATTAATCACTTGAGATAGCAGAAGATAATCGGGAAAAACCATTTATTCAAATTGAAAACATTTCTTTTAACTTCAATTTTAATGAAAAAGGACAACAGAAGATAATAATAATATTATTATTTTTGTATTCTTTCTTTGTTTTTCTCTGTCAACAATGGAATAATTATGTTTTCATCATTGCGAAAATATTTGAAATTTACCTAAAATTCCAGAAATAAACTGTTAATTCGAAATTTAAGAACTATTATGACATCCTAGGATCCAAGGAAAAAAACTGATGTTAGTTTCATCGTGCAGCGATAAATAGTCTTAGAGGTGGAGTTGTTAAATACAAGCACACAACCAGATTTTAATATAATAGATTCTGAAAAACGCCATCTCTTTTCATTTATTAACACCTTAAGCGCCACGTCAGTCACCAGTGACGTGTTAATAAACGAAAAGAGATGGCGGTGACTGACACTGAAATTTCCGTTTAGAACGCGTTATTCACCGATGACTGACGGTCTAAAATATTATACAAAACAAAAATAAAATATATGTTGTTTTAATTAATTACTGAAAATTTATTTAATGTTTACTTACCTTTTATTTATTACAGGATTACACTTTCTTAGAAATTACTTAAAACATTGTAAATTTTTCAGCTTCAATGTCAGTCACCGTGGCACTCATTGTATTAAAGGCATCCTAGACAATTATTTCATTGCTTTTGATTAATGCTAACTTTAATTTTAATAATCAAAGGAATAGTTTTTAATCTAAAAATCGAATACATATACAGAGCTGCCAAGTCTTCGGCTTTTGGATACCAGTATTTTAATACAGAACATGTTCTTTCATTTAATTGGAGCTTTTGGGCGATTTAAAAGAACAACACTTCCTCTAAAATAATAGTGGTGTGCAAGAAGCGGGAGACATGGCAACTCTGCATATAAAATTGTTATGCTTTGTGGATATGTCATAAACATGACCACTACTAATTGGTATTTTAGAGAGAAAAGTGTATTATATTCTTCAAATAAGTTTTGTTGTTTTATGAGACAAACATTTGCTGCATTTGATGTGATCATTTTCTTGCGTATCACTGTTGCCAAACTGGTCTATGGACATGATAATTAAGTATTAATTCATTGTGCTTCCTAATAAAAATTTAAATAAAAAAAATATGTTGTAAGTTAAAGAACAGATCAACGTGAATTTATTATCCTCTATACATGTTCTCTAATTGGTTCCAATGTCAATTGACATTTTTTATACAGTGTGTCCACGTATAACCTAGCCGACCTTTATTTGCATACTTCCAATTACAAAAATGGTTTAAATAAGGTAAAGAATTATCTTTAAAGCGATTTGAAAAAAGAAAAACATTTATTAACAAATTTCGAAGTTTTTACATGGTCCCCCGATCCTATAAGTGATATTCATTAAACATTTACTGTGACATTAACAAGCAATAGAAAAAAGTCCCATTCATCTAACATTAAAATTGACAGAGTTATGAAACAATGAAATGCATGACTTAAACCAATTTTTTGCATCTCTTATCAGATGAATTCGACCATGCTTTCAGGAGTCGTATATGACGAACTTAAACTTATTTCAAAATATCTGCGCTTTGAAAGAAATCGCACAACTATCACGATTGAGTTAACTTTTATTAGTTAAGTTTCAGATTACTTAAATTAATTGTATTTTAACATATGTTTTAATTTGTTGGGAATAGAGGCTATGATTCCCTTTAACAAATATATATTATTTTCATAAGGTTTTATTTAACTTGCATCTATCGTCTTTCCAGTTTAAACTTAGTACTCGAACTTTAACTCACTTTCAAATGTCCGATCGAAGTTAAATTTTACAAACTGAAATCCGAAGACAATGTAATATTATTATGATTTTAGACTCTTACCATCTTATACATACTTATATTAGAAGATAACACAAAAAAAAAAAAATTCGGATAGATTACCGTTAACAAGTTTAAGAAAGAGTTTTAGATTAGATAACATAAACCTGCGATAGTTGTGTTTTTTAACTTTTATAATTACGTTTTATGTATTTTGTAACGCTGAATAAAAAAATAGCTTCACTTTCAATAGTCATGTCGGGATTTTTCGCAAATAGTAAATTTCGAGGTTAAAAAATAGCGAAAATTCTCACACTATAAAAGAGACGTAAGACTTTTTTATTCAGTTTAATTTTATTTAATTCAATAATTTTTTCTTTTCTTTTCTTTTTGCTTATACTGGGTTTCTTACAGCTAAACAGCTCAGAGGTCCGATGAGGTTGAGAGGGGAGGGGGAATCAATTTGAACTTTAAGCTTTTTAACTTTGAAATTTGCGATTTAAGAAAAATGATGACGTGATGTTTTAAAATTAGAATCATTTTCGGATTCAGTGCAAAAAAATACATAGGAATCAATTTACAAAAGATAAAAAACATGACGCAACCCAAAATTTCAAAGACAGTGTAATCTAACAGCATCTTGAAATATGTATCATTTTGAAAAAAAATTGAGGCTGTTGTTTTTCATCCTTTTGTTTAACAAAAATTCTGTTATTTTTTATCCTGTTATATGTTCAGTACAAATTGTATATTTTGCAGTAATATGTCAGAATGATTAACGATTTCAAATTTATACTGCAATGCTAATTTTACTCTCAACATTTTCTTTAATACATCTGAGGAAATTACATTTCCAATAAATTTCTGAATGACCCCTAATTTGCTGCAAAAAATATGCTCCAACTGTAAACAGATATTACTCGGTCAATCTTAATCGTAGAGTAAGGGGGCATTTTTTGCCTTATTTGTCAGTGTAACAGAAAAATTTTACTAAATATAACTAATAGGACCGGGGACCGTATAAAAATTTAGATTCTGTAATTCGTACTAAAATGTTTTTTCTCTTCAAATATTTTTTATCTTAACTCTGCACATAATTTTGACCACTTTTGTAACTGAAAGTATGCATCTAGGACAAACGGTTACGTAAATACAGGTCGGTCAGGTTATACGTGGATACCCTGTATAGCATGGTTAGGTAATGGAGTTATGAATAAAGAGGAGGAGACATATAGTGTACATTGTACCTGTTGCGAGTGAAGTAACTGAGGAGGTTGTCACAATCATGGAACTATTAATAAAGAGTAACTGACACATCCTTAAAATAGTGAAGTTTCAACTGTAACCGCTATCGCAGGAGTTGTTTATCACCGGTGGAAACTTCCACCAGTAGATTTATTTAGAAATTTTCAAGTTACATATACGCCATATTATTACAAAATTTCAGTCGTAAATAATGGTAGAATCAGATTTTCATTTTTACTGGTAGGAGTTTTCTTTGGCGGTAGTTAGGCCTCGCGTTTCCGCCATATTGTGACAACCAGGGAAACAAACCGACAGTTTTACAAGGCATACTGACACTAGTAAAAACAAATAGCAATTTTTACAACATTTTTGCGAAAAATACCCAAGAATAAAACGTTTTATTAAAGCGAAATTTTCTTTTGAATTTTACTGGTGGGATGTTTGCCCTGGAGGTAGTCAGAAACTGAAGATCCGATTTTAAAAAAGCAGCCGCCATCTTGTGACAACCTCCTCAGTTACTTCACTCGCAACTGGTAGACAGTACATTATATGTCTCCTCCTCTTTATTCATAACTCCATTGTCACAATAAGGCGGCTGCTTTTTTAAAAATCGGATCTACAGTTTCTAATTACAACCGGAGCAAACTTCACACCAGTAAAATTGAATAGAAAATTTCGTCTCATTTAAACGTCTTATTCATGGAAATACTTTCTCACAAATATGGTGAAATTTTGTATTTCCTTTTACCGGTGTGATTTTGCTTGGTAAAACGGCCAGTTTGTTTCACTGGTTGTCACAATATGGCGAAAACGCAGGACCTGATTTCCGCCAAAGTAAACTTCTATCAGTAAAAATGAAAATATGTTTCTGCCATTATTTATGACTGAAATTTTGCATTAATAATGCGCTTAAATAAGGAGAAAATTTCTATATAAATTTAAGATGGAGCTATGAATAAAGAGGAAGAGACATATAGTGTATTTTCTACCAGTTGCGAGTGAAGTAACTGAAGAGGTTGTCACAAGATGGCGGCTGTTTTTTTTTAAATCTCATTAACAGTTTCTGTATACCGTTGGGGCAATCTTCCACCAGGAAATTTGTGTAGAAATGTTCGTAGTATTTAATCGCGTTATTCGTGGGAAATTATTTCTCACAAGTATGGTAAAAATTTCTATCTGTTTTTACTAGTGGCAGTTTACCCAGGTATTATAGTCTTTTTTCTCTGACACTGACAGGTTTTTCTAGGTTGCCACAATATGGCGGAAACGTAGGGCCTGACTACCACCGAAGTGAACTTTCACAACTTAAAATAAATAATATCCTACATTAAAACCGTTATTTCTGTCCTAAAAGGTTTCATATATATTTAAAAATAAGTACAGCCATTTGTATAACCCAAGTGTTCGTATTTTTTATTTAAAGGTTAAATATCACCAGTGTCGAAACTTTTGCTCAGCTTTGTAACACTAGAACGCCCGAAAATATTTTTACTTCATTTTTATAAAAATATTTCGTGCCAGAGTTTTTATTTAAAATTTTTGAACTGATTTATTTAACGCATTTCTGTGCGAATTTAATTTAATTTATTTTATTAAAAAATTTCTGGCTTCAATGAACATTTAACCATTTGGTCGGAGTCAAATCGACTCCTTCCGGGCGTTCTAGTGTGAAGTTCCTCAAATCAGTAATAAAGTTTATCAGCTTTCTCAATGAAATTCTGTTGTGCGCTGGTTTTACTATATATATTTTTTAAATGTTTGTCTGACTGATTAAAAATTAAACATTAAATTTTATATAAAGACCTTTTCCGTTATAATATTATAAAAAAAATGGGTTATTCTAAAAATTAGAATAATTGGATATTTACATTTTTAGCATAAAACTGTCTCAAAAGTTTATGCAGATTGGCAAATCAACTGCATGTATCATTTTTACAAAACAGTTGCATACAAATTATTTCTCGTGATTTCAGATTAGTTCAAATAAATGCGCGTCCATCGAAATTATTAGTTTTTGTAGGGTTTCTGGTGGTAAAGAGTACCATGCTTTCTCTATGGCCCCTCTTTAAATTTATAAAGAGAGTCATACTACTTTCCATTGCTGTAAACCTGACTGGTTAAAATGCCATAACTTAATTCACCAGTAAACTATTTTTTTCTGGTATTCTGTGTATTCATGACATGGAACACTTTTCTTGTATATAAGAAGTTTTTGTTGGAATAACATAAATATGAAAAATAATTTTTAAAGTTCCCCGCCTCTTCGTTTTCCTCGAGCTTTCTTTGTTACAATCACATTTATTTTTAAGATTTTTTTTTCGAAATTTTCATCTAATTATGAAGGAAACTAAATTACAAAAACAATATTTTTTTTTGTCTCTGTTCGGAAACTTTTAAATTAGAAATGTAGTTTCGTAATATTCAGATAACCTTAAATATCGATTCAATTTATATTTAAAAAAGTAGTTTTAATGCAAAATACATCTTTTTAAATTATGTGAAATTACAAATTTCAAATTTCTGCTCAATTATTTACAATATTTCCTCAAAACTGTTTAAGTTTTCTGCCGACTATATTGTTCTTCAAATATTATTTTCATTAATGACTTTTTACTACTGTCGTAAATAATTTATTTTTACAGACATGTTTTCGGTAACTCATGATGCAAGGAAAAAATATTTGACAGAACAATCTGTTTCGTTCCAAAATCAGAAAAATTTAAACTTAGAAATAACATTTTTAAATACTGAAGTGAGTTTATGTATAATTTTAAAATGGTCTTGATATAAAATAAAAAATGTATTGATTGAAAATTATACAACAACGATTCTTAGTCTTCTATTCATTTTTGCTTTTTAATGTCCATGAATTAGTATTACATACAAATGTTTTTTTAATGTTTTACATTTGTTACCATTTATTTATAAACATAATTGTTTAATTTACAAAAATGTTTGTGTAAGTATGCATTTTGATATTTGTTAAATTACAAAAAGATTCAATCAACAGTAGCTAACTGCAGAAGATTCTTAAAAGATTCAATCAATAATAGCTAACTTGTGAGTGGCTGGTGTGGTAAATGCCAATTAATACATCGGCCTTCGAGTCTGGCAGATTTTATGGAAAACAAATTAATGTTACATTTTTATTATTTCAGGCGTTAAAGTGTCTAAAAATGGTGATACATTTTATTTTGAAAAAAACAGCTAATCGAGGAATTTCAGACGAAACCTAAATTTATGCTATATGTCGGTATTTAAGCATATCAGGGTTCCTACACTTTCAGGAGAAATACCAGTATTTTTATGTTGTAAACTCGATTTATATATACGCGCGATTCGTAAAAGTGATTTTTTATCTAAGAAATTAATGGTGTGCATCAAGCTGAAAGTCAGGGAAATTCTCTGACCTGTAGGAACCCTGTATATCCTTCCGCCCCCCTCCCCCTTCTACTCGTGGGACTGGCCATTTTGTGTCTTGTAATATTTGAATAATTTTGTTTATCGTGGAAAAATAGTAAAAGGACTATATTAGCTATTGTTTTTAACATTACCCCGAATCACAGGTAGTTAATTTGAATCTCTCTGGAAAATAATCTGGAAAGTAAGCCTGAAAACTAAATGCACCATTCTCTTAAAAACGCATAAAACCATGTCACAGAATATTAATGAAAAATGCATTTACAACTGAAAAAAAAACCCATAGATATATATGGAGTCGCATAACCGAAAAAATAATGTACCGTAATTTTCGGTGTATAACCCGCAGATCAAACAATTCAGTTTGGACCCAGAAATTTTGATCAGTATTTGAAGACCAAATATTTACCGTGATCTAAAAAGCTACATTTTATTTAAAAAAATTCTGGGTCGAAAAACGATTGTTTGATCCGCGGGCTATACACCGGAAATTACGGTAAATATTTAACTAATGAAAAAATTTAAATGTTGATGTAATTAATGTGTCCAAAACGCTTGGCAACTGGTGACCGTGGTCTGTCACAGCTATACTTGGTGCTAACTACTGCGTGTGTAAAGTTGGTTTTGTAACACTTGTTAATACATGTTTTTAGTTCATTGCTTTGTACAGGTAATCTGAGGTTCATTTTCGAAGAGTAATCCTGTTTAATAACAGTTTTATCTGATAATAAACTTATGTCACAATTACGTCATATCCGTGTACAGAAAATAATTAGCTACTAAATAGCTCATCAGCTGCCAGAAAAAATAGTATAAAAAATCTCCTTTTAAATCTTTGTAGCTCAGTGTTCCATTACACGGAGCACCTAACTTGATTTCCAAATGCCAACTATTACACCAGAATTTTGATAGAAGAATTTTTCGTTCATTATGTATGTGAAATAAAGCTTTTTCCTATTTCGAAATAAATTTGTTCGTAAATTCCGGTGTCATTCCTTCATGAAATCATTTTAGCAATGGAACTGCTCTGCGCCTGAAAGGGTTAAACATAGCAGTTCGTTACAAGTATTATATGTGTAAAATAATTATTTTCTTAACACGTTGACTGCGGTTTCTTTAGCCCTGTGCTGAATCATTAAACTCCGCGTCCGTATTCTTTTTTTAATCATTAGATTTTTTCGCTCCTTTAACAGACTTAAATATCACACAATCGAAGAAAAGCCATCGTCATAATAAAGACAGTTTCTGATTGAAAAAGAGTAAAATTACATATAATTACATGTAATATTTATTGAGCAAACCTTAAGTAAGAAATATCATACAGTTCTGTCTAATAATAATAGGTGTGTTATAAGTAATTTAGAAAAAAAAGATGATGTTCACAGACATGATGTTTCTTTCATAAAATTTTTATATGCAGGTAAAACATAATGGTTACGACATAGTATCTAGGTAAGGAAATAATACAATAAATTATTTTCAATTACCTTTATAAACACCGATATCAGGCTTCGTATGGGTCCTTGAATTTCCAGACTAAGAAATTCTTCGGTTCCAGTATTTTCTTATGGAATATTTATCTTTAAATAAGGCGAAATTTCACGCATTTGAACTAGATTTATATTTGTATAAAAAAAAAAAATACTGATACATTGCCTTGAAAATAACGGTACTCTTACGAACCCTGGATGTTCCTGGACCCCTAAATTTAAAGCAATATAAAAACAATTGTTATAATCAATTTTATCATAAGTTAGGATACTTACAAAAATTCTATAGTTTTCAAAATATTTTTCAATGGAGTAGAGAGCGTTTCATAAACGATTAAACAACCAAAACAAAGAATTTTTTTAATCGGAAACCAGACTCGTAATTATTTACTAATCTTTACCAAAAAATACAAGGTGTTTCACTCGAATTCGAACATAACCAGTGGTAATAACTTACTAAAATGTAAGTAAAATGGAAATATCGGAAAGCTATTTTCAACAGACATACCCCGATTTAAGTGAAACGTAATGATATCATTAAAAATATGGAAGTGTACAGAATTTTACATTAAAAAATGTGAGGGCTTACACTCGTCTCAAAACTCGGCTATATACACTAAATTGTTCCTCATTTTTTAACCCCTTGAAGGGCGGTGATGCCGTGACGGTATCACATAATTTTAATCACTAATTGCCACATTGGCACTGGAATTTTATAATGAAAATTTCATCTTGTTTAAGTACGCGAAAATATACTTTTACTTGTTTACAAATAAATTCTCTTGTAAATACTGGTGTCCCCAAATTATTTCATCATTTTACGAATACAAGTACCTTGCCCCTGAAAGGGTTAACAAACAATTTCCGTACTTCTAGAAAACATGTTTTATCCGTGAATTCCTCCCAAAAGTCTGAAAAAGAGGGAGAATATTCCGTTCATTCCTATCACGCATGCGTATTGACTCTATAAATAGTAAAATCCGAATTCATTTTTAAACCGAAAAACCAAAAATTCTATAAATTAAGATTTCTAATATATTTTTTTGAAATGAAAAACAAACGCAAAAACAAGAACAACAACAACAACAACAACAACAAAAAATAAACCAACAACAATGAAAAAAAATGCTTTCGAATTTAAAAATAAATAACAATTAATTTTCTCATTCATTTAAAAGTTTTCACAATTTATTTTGTAAAGTTATAAAAAAATATTTGCATTTAAAATATATTTTAAATGAACACATTTAAAATAGACATTTTAATTAAAATATTAAATGAAAAAAATCGGTTTCACTCAGAAAAAAAAATCGCATAGAAATACAGTATTCACATTTTACATCTAGCAGTCTACATAAAAATATTTATAATTAATGTTTTTATCCTATTTTAATACTAAAAGCTATTTCCATAATTAATTGTAGTGTCGGTCAGGTGCTACGATTTTTTGCTACTAGAATGGAAAATGTGACTTATTTCATTGGAGATATCTCATTAATTGAGAAAGGATCGAAAACAACGGTGGCCAACAAGCATAGCAGTTATCAGCTATGTGACATACATTATAAAAACCCATAGGTGCCAACCTCAAACTAATCTTCCGTAATACTTGAGTTAATTTAACCCTGGTGTAATACGTCTCGAACCAGATTTTTTTTTAAGAAATGAAATTAAATATGTTCCACGTAGAAACCTGGAATTAAAAAATAAACATTCACGAACTAAATTTTCTGGTTCGAAATGTGATTAACCTGGGTCAAATTAATCCAGACATTACGGAAGATTAGTGGAAGGTATGCAGCTATGTAAAAACCCATGGAACTAGCCTGAAGTATTAAAACTCACCCAGCCACAATCTCGTTCAAGTCGAAATCTCCCCGAAATTAACTCCAAAATCCAAAGCTATTTAACACTAGAAAGACGGCGAGCGGTCATTTTGACCGCTACCAAATGAATATATCTCGGTTCGAACCAGAATTTTTTTTATAAAACAAGTTTTAAAGGTACAAAGGAAAAAAGCTAGTTAAATAAATAAATTAATGATTTTAAATAAAATTTCTGGTGGGAAATGTTTTTTTATAAAATTTGAGTAAAATTCCCCGTCTTTCTAGTGTTAATGAAATTAATCAAGACATACCTATCTAAGGCTAAAATATTTACTTCAAAGCTGTAGCCGAGCAGTTGGAGTACTTGTCTCGTAACACTAAGACCAATGTTAGACGGACGTCTTTTTTGCTGCTTTTTTGCTTACGTATTAGCCATTCGCAATGTTATAGCATTGTGAATGGATAGTACTTAAGCAAAAAAGCAGCAAAAAAGACGTCCGTCTGACATTGGAGCATTGTGAATGGCTAATACTTAAGCAAAAAAGCAGCAAAAAAGACGTCCGTCTGACATTGGTCTTAGACCAATTCGCAATGCTATAGCATTGTGAATGGATAATATATAATAAAAAAAGCAGCAAAAAAGACGCCCGTTTGACATTGGTCTAAGGTAGCTGGTTTGATCCCAAGGTCAGGGAGTTTATTTTATTTTTATTTTCTTCACTTCACGTATATTTTACTTCTTGTAACGGAGAAAAAGAAACGGATATTCTCGAATAACGGAGTAATCTTATTAATTGAGAAAGGCGAAGAAAACTTTTCGAAAAAACAGCGGCCAACAAGCATAGCAGTTATCAGCTATGTGACTTACATTACAATAACCCATGGATCTATCCTAAAGTATTATAACCCACCCAGCAACAATCTCATAAAGTCGAAATCTTCCCGAAATTAACTTCAATATCCAAAGCTTCTTATTGAAATTAATCAAGCCATACACATCTAAGGCTAACATATTTACTTGAAACATATTTACTACTGTACAACTGTAGCCGGGTGGTTAGAGTACTGGTCTGATAATACTAAAGTAGCTGGTTTGATCCCAAGGTCAATTGCTTTTATTTCATCCCCTTTTTCTTCACTTCACGTCTATTTTACCTCCTGTAACGGAGAAAAATAAACGGATATTAGTCTTTTAACGGGAAAATCTTGGCAGCACTGCTGCCAGAAAAATTTCCGCGAATTTAAGAAAATATTTCTGAGAGTGTACTTCGATGAGGATGGCAGCTACTTTTACGAATTTTCGTTTTATTCTGACACATTGCAGAAAGAAATGTAAGTCTATTTCAAGTCTTCTTAACCCTTAAATGCATAGTGTTTCTTATCTAAATCACTTTTTATATTATTCTTAGCAATCAGTATATTTATATAGAAATAGTAATCCTGTAAAAATTACAAAAATATAAAGTAAAAAATCCATCTTAAAATTTCGGTGTCTAATCTTTAATATAAGAGTAAAAAACATAATTCTAAAAAAAAAATAATTTGTGCATTTAAGGTGTTACAAAATAAAAAATATATATAAAATAAGGTATTTAGATTCATACTTATAAAAATATTTACTAATTTAGAATATTTTAGATTTTACTTCTATTACAGGTGTGCAGAATAAGAAAAGTTTGACGTATTATACGAAAAATGTATCTGTGATTTTTTTCCTTATTTTTCCTGGGTTATAAACCTTTCAGAGAATCATATATAATTTTTTTGAAACAAAATAAAAAATCATGCATTTAAGGGTTACAATGTCTTCATCATTATTAACCCTTTTAGGTGCAAGGTACTTGTATTCGTAAAATGCTCAAATAATTGAATGACACCAGTATTTAGAAGACAATTTATGTGTAAAGATGTAAAAGTAAATTTTCACGTTCTTTATAAAGATTAAATTTTCATTGTAAAATTCCGGTGCCAATGTGGTAATTAGGTATTAAAATTATGTGATGGCGTGGCGGCATCACCGCCTTTCAAGGGGTTAAACTAATAATTCGTATTATGATTCGAAAGAGACTGCCTTTATTTTTGACTGTATAAAAGGATTTTGATTCTAGTTTCATATACAAAGACTATTTACTTTAGCGCGCACTACCACTTTTTTAAAGTTAGCCCAATCTTTTATGAATCACTCCGTATTTTTACAATACTTATAAGTGCATCTCAAACCGATTGTTGTAACTGAATGAAAGCCTGCTACAATTTTATACAATTTTCCAAAACTATTTATGGTATGACTATTTTATTTGAGTGTATTTTTTATATTTTGATAAAACTAAAAAAAAAAACACGTTTATGAAATAACCCACTATACGGTTAAAAACATTTTTTAATGCAGGTCACTCTTTTAAAATTGGGCATTTGGAGTGCTTGTTTTGATGATTTTTTATAACACAAAATAAAATAAAACCAATGAAGTAAAATGTGTTTCTGACTACTCTTTTTTTATTATGAAAAGCTCTTCATATTATATTGCTTAAAAAAAGCTTCAGTGTTATTTTTATTCAAGTACTATAGAGTGGGATGCAGGGCTTAACTTCTTGTAATTAAAAGAAAAATTGTTTCGTCACTTGACTGCAAACTGCTATCGCAGCCTTTGATATATTGATCTTAAAATACTGCTTCAAATTAACTGAAGTACGACACTTACTTTGATCGTTATGTCATTAAGAGATTTTCATATGCTTCTTTTTCTATCAAGCGGTTTGATGGTAGTAAAATATTGGGAGAATTGTAGTTATAAATTTAAATCTTTACATTTTAGTGTGTAGTAACTTAAAGTAATTTATTCATTACTTCGATAGTGACAAATTGTGTTCATTTATTTTCTCAAAATTATTGATTTATCTTCTTAAAATTATTGATTTATTTTCTCAAAATTATTCATTTATTTTCTCAAAATTGTCAGAACTGTGTTAAAATAATTATTGTCGTATTTCCATGTATTTATGTAATACAGGGATGAGAGCATTCCGACCCAAATGACCGATTACTACCTCTAAATACTAATAGTAATCTTCGCTTTATTAAATATCAGCATTTCTGTCATTACATAATGCGAGAAATACTATTAAAATTTAGTGGTAGTAATCGGTCATTTGGGTCGGAGCGCTCTCATCCCTGGTAATAAGATTTTTTAATTAACCCTTTCAAGGGCAAAACACTTCTGTTCTTAAAATTTTAAAATGATTGACTGACCCCGGTATTTATGAGCAACTTTATATGAAACTAAGTAAAAACTTTTCATCGCGTACATTGTATGAAACAAAATTTAATTCCTAAATTCTGGTGGGAATTTGGCATTTGGGAATTAAAATTAAGTAGTCTATAACATATACTGGTGCCCTTCAAGGGGTTAAAAGCTCTGAACTTCTATCCGTTTCATTTTATAGCATAAAATTAACTGTCATTTATGTTGCTATAAGAAGAAGAAAAATAATATGTTAATGAAGAAAAAAAGTATTTTTCAATCTTACGGGATAAAATTTTTATCTAATCTAAATTATTTAATCTAAATAAAAAAAAATCGATATCTTAATAAAACCAGATTTATACACTATATGGCCATTCATCACCGGACACTTGCAATTTTAGACATTTTGTCTAATATTTAAAGATATACTTGTGGAATTCTTTTGGAACTTCATGATGATAAAGAATGTATTTGACCTCATATTTATCAACGACATTTCGATCAAGAGGACAGACAGTTAAGGGGCCAACAAAAAATCGAAGAAACTTAATAATATTTGGGATCTCCATGTAAAATAAATGCACGAAATTGTATATCGCTACAACCTACGAATATGCCGATATTGTACAATACGTTTATTTATTTGTGTGAGAATAGAACGCATATTCATGAAGATGTAGAGATTTTTTTTAAATGTTCAAAAAATTCTTACTTGTCTTTTACTTATATCATGCAGGGTTTTCAAAGAAATTTAACGCCAGATTCAGAAAATTTGACCAAAATGTATTTCAAACAACGTGGTGTGATTGGAATATAAATTTATTAAGCATTTGATGAAATATGAGCAGTTTTATGAAATATTTTTTACCTGCGCATACGCGAACTATACAAAGAATTTGTTTCATGATTTAATAGTCACCTCTATGGAGCAACTTATATAAAAAAGCCGTTAAATATCGTGAAAATTCAAAAAGGTGTCGGCGATAGAGCAATCCGATTTTTACTTGCTCTGTAAAAGCAGCTGAATTATAAGGCACTTTCTACAAATTTTCATTTTTAATTTTTATACTATTTTTCATGGATACTTTAGCTGTCCTTGGAAAACTACCATAACAAGCAACAAACAACAACAAAGAACTAAACAATAAAACGAACTAAATCAAAGAATCCGTTCCAAAACAACTATTTGAAGCCGGTTGAGTACCAGGTCAAATCAGCCAAAAAATGCCATGGAATTGTTTCATACTTTAAAGGATGAATGGAACAAATTCCAGCAGAAACGTATCAGAAAATTAGTAGAAATTGTTCCTCGAAGAGTTTCAGCCATGAAACGTTCATGGTTTCAGCAATCATTGCGCCAAGAGTGATCCTACACGATACGGATGTCGTGCTGTTTAACTTCATGCCCATTTAACTGCCCATTTAACTTCATGGTATGAGTTGTCCGGTGACGGAAGACTATATACAATTTAATGAATGTCAATCAGTTGTTTTGGAACGGATGCTTTGATTCTAGTCAAGTCTTTTTTGCTCGAATATCAGGCAACCAAGAAGGTTCGTGCGAATTTCTTCAGACATAAAAAAACACCCACAAAACTCTTAAACACTTATTTAATTCATTTAAATAGTTACCATTGGCTTCAATTACATGTCACCAACGAGACGCAAGCTTATAAATATATTTTTTGAAAAAATCTTTTTGGAAAAATTGTGTAAAAATTTGTGTTGCGTAAAATTGTCCAACAATTATGTAATATCCTTTGTGACATCATCTCGGTTTCGGAATTTCTGTTCCCGCAGGTTAACCACAGCGAAAACAGGTTACAGTCCGATGGGGCGGCGTCCGGGGAGTATGGTTGATGAAGCAAACTTCCCATTCCAGTGTTTTTATCACATGCTTGGTCGTGTTCGTCATATGAGGTCTAGCATTGTCGTTGAGGAGGAGAACTCCTCTCCTGCTCACTACCGCTTACAGCTATTGGAGCACAGCATCTGAAACCCTTTGCAATCGTAAAGAGTAGACGTCAGCTGTGATGGTTTTCTATGCACTTACGTTGAAATAGGTTCATAAATACGAAAGTTGGCATGACAAAAATTATATATCTATATATATATCAACATTTGAATGGGGAGTGGTTTTGTGTTCTGGAGATTGGTGAAAAAATATAAAAATCTTCCGGAATTGCCTTCCTTCGGACAGCTGCAATAGATAGCCTTTTACTTTTTGTAATGAAAATGATACTATCTGAAAGTTCACTTAGCTCTCTATACACCGTTGCTGATCAACATTTGTTTGATTTTTTAGCTTAAAAAATATGGACAAGTTGTCTAAACCAATAATTTTTAATAAAAAAAGAAAACATACTGGAAAATTTCTGTTTGTTTAATCTTACGACTTTTTTAGCAAACGTCTTTAAAAATGTTCATTGCCAGCTGTAATACTAAAAGTATGCAAAAGAAATATACTCCTTAGATTTCAATAAATGAATATACTATAAATTTCAGCAAACACTATTTTTTTTATATATATATTTATTTTTCATTTTTGAAATTCTTAAATGCATAATTTTTTATTTTGTTTCGAAATGTATATATATGATTCTCTGAAAGGTTTATAACACAGAAAAAATAATGAAAAATAATCAGAGATACGTTTTTAATATAAAACGTCAACATTTTCTTATGTTGCACATCTGAAATATAAGTAAAAACTAAAATATTACAAATTAGTAAATAATTTAATAAGTTTGAATCCAAATACCTTATTATATATATATATATATACAGGGTGTTCCGTTAAAGGGGTCCAATATTAATAGGGGTAATAGAGGAGATCACACGGAGCATAAATCAGTATATAATGCCTGGCCGGATCTCAATAATTTTAAAGTTACAGCAAATAGAATGAAAAATCGGAAATTTGTAAAAAAACCCTCATTGCTAAACTATCGATAATGCTACATAAAAACGAAGCACATATTTAGAAAGAGCAGAAAAAATCCTACGAAATGATATAAGTTGTTTTAGAATATTGAGAATTAATGGCGAGTTACAAGCTCTGAAACAGTGAAAAAATACAAAATCAAATATTTAGCAAAATAGTTAATCGTTAATTCCAAAAATGCAACTCTACCTACATCAAGGAAAATGTTATAAAATTTGGTCCATTCCGAAAGCTTTCGAAGAAGCTGACAATAAACCATATCAGTTTAATTGTATGGGAGAAATCAAGCAGTTCCCTAGTTACAACTCTGTACTGTTGCACGCTCGGAAAGGGCGAAACTCCGCCCATGACGATTGTAAACACCCCGTTTTAATATCTTTCAATTATACATTTCTGATCAACCTCTATCAATACCCTTTCATTATTCAGTCTGGTCAAGTGAATGACATATTGTGCAGCTCTCGCCTTGTCTTAAAGCAAACTCCGTGACTGCTGCGTTTCCTCCATGAACTTTCAATGGAGTTATGAATAAAAAGGAGGAGACATATAGTGTATTGTCTACCAGTTGCGAGTGAAGTAACTGAAGAGGTTGTCACAATATGGCGGCTGCTTTCTTGAAATCGGTTCTTCAGTTTCTGACTACCGATAGGTCAAGCATCCCACCAGTAAAATTGAATAGAAGATTTCGTCTTAAAGAAGCGTCTTATTCATGGAATTTTTTTTTCAAAAATGTCATAAAAATTTCTATTTGTTTTTGACGGTGTCAGTATGCCTTATAAAACTGTCGGTTTGTATCCATGGTTGTCACAATATGGCGAAAACTCAGGACCTAACTACCACCAAAGAAAACTCCTACCAGTAAAAATGAAAAATTGTTTCTTCCACTATTTATGACTGAAATTTTGTAAAAATAAGGCGTTTAAATAAGTTGAAAATATCTATATAAACCTACTGGTGGGAGTTTCCACCGTCGATAAACAACCCCTTTGCTAGCGGTTACAGTTGAAGCTTCACTATTTTAAGGATGTGTCAGTTCCTCTTTATTAATAGTTCCATGGAACTTTCAGGATGATGAAGAAGAAGTACTTTTTATGCAAATTTTCTATGTGTATAGGAAGAAAAGTGTAATAAAACAGCAGTCATCAGTGGGCGTTATTTTAAAGGGAGGCTGTTGTAAGTGGGATTGTAGTAAGTTGATGTATAATAATTATGCCGGAATACTCTAACGAAGAATATGCGGACATGCATCTGATGTACGGGCAAGCTCATGGAAATGCATGTCTAGCACAGCGCATGTACCGTGAGCAATTTCCAAGGAGACGTTGCCCAAGTTCGAAACTCTTCATAAAAATCGATAGACGATTACGGGAGACTGGATCGTTTAATACAGCAAGCATTGATGCAGGGAAACCTCGACATGTACGAACACCTGCAATGGAAGAAGATGTACTGAATATTTTTAAAGATAACCCCCCCAGGAGTACACGAGCTGCTGCGTCTGAAGTCGGTGTTTCTCACCAAAGTGTGTGGCGTGTTCTGCGTGCAGAAAACATGCACCCTTTCATGTGCAGCGGGTACAACTGTTATCAGTAACAGATTGTGCTCAGCGGACAGAATTCGTACGCTGGTTGCTTAATGTAACAGAAAATAATCCACAATTTCTGGAAAATATTTTATTTACTGATGAAGCAACATTTACGAGAGAGGGCGTGGTAAACACGCACAATATGCACACATGGTCATATACAAATCCGCACGCTGTTTTCCCGTCGAACGCACAACAAAAGTTCAGTGTGAACATATGGGCAGGTGTCCTCGGCGATTATCTCATAGGACCATATTTACTCCCAGACATTGAACTGTGCAGCGCAGGCCAGAAGACTATGCTTCACATATGTCATAAAGTACGTGGAATGTAATTCTTTATTTGTCATTTTTCTTTTATTTTCAACACTTTTTGGCACAGTATTTTGTAAGTCACAGACTGTGGTGTACTCAAATTGTAAATTACAAAGTTTGTATGAATTAATTTAAAATTTAGTGTCTTTTTTAAATTTATAATTAATAAAATTATTATGCTATTTGTTATTATTATTTCCTATCATAAATTATGATGCACATATACATACAATAACTGTCCATGTAAAACATGTACTGAAACTTCTTGCATAGTTACAAATCGCAATATTTTTAATTATTTCCGAACTTTCACCACCAGTTTAATTTTAAAGAATTTAACTTAAGCTTTATATCAATAAAAGACCACTTTAAAATGTAGACTATTATTGTAAAGTTATTTTGGTTCATTCAATTCTTGAATAATTAAAAATGTTGCATCTCAGAAGAAGCATGATCGAAAATGTATAGTTGAGAGTAATTAAAAAGGCGGTGTTTCCAATCGTGATGGGCGGAGTTTAACCTTTGCTAGTGTCAAAGAAAGCGGAGTTGTAACTAAGAAACTGATTAATTTCTCTCACACAATTAAACCGATATGGTTCATTGTAAGCTTTTTCGAAAGTTTTCGGAATGGACCAAATTTTACTACATTTTCTTGTTGTAGCTAAAGTTGTCTTTTTGGAATTAACGATTAACTATTTTGATGTATATTGGATTTCGTACTTTTTTCACTGTTTCAGGGCTTGTAACTCGTCAATAAATATTGCTATTTTAATACAATTGATGTCATTTTGTAGGTTTTTTTCTGCTCTTTCTAAATATGTGCTTCGTTTTTATGTAGCATTATCGATAGTTTAGCAATGAGGGTTCTTTTACAATTTTCCGAATTTTCATTCTATTTGCTGTAACTTGAAAACTATTGAGATCCGACCAGGCTTTATATACTGATTTATGCTCCATGTGATCTCCTCTATTACCCCTATTAATATTGGACCCCTTTAACGGAACACCCTGTATATATATATATATAATGTAAAACTTAAGCCTTAAATGCATAAATCATTTTTTTAGAATTATGTTTTTTACTCGTATATTAAAAATTGAACACCAAAAAATTTAGATAGATATTTAACTTTACATTTTTGTAAATTTACAGGATTAATATCTCTATATAAATATACTGCTTGCTAAGAATGAAATAAATGTGATGTAGATATGCATTACTATCCATTTAACTCCTTGAGGATTAAATGGAGTTATGAATAAAGAGGAGGAGACATATAGTGTACTGTCTACCAGTTGCGACTGAAGTAACTGAGGAGGTTGTCACAAGATGGTGGCTGATTTTTTAAAATCGGATCTTCAGTTTCTGATTACCGGAAAGGCAAATTTCCCACCAGTAAAATTTAATAGAAAATTTTGTCTTACTCAACCGTCTTATTCATAGAATTTTTTTCTCAAAAATGAGATAAAAATTTCTATTTGTTTTTACTTGTGTCAGCATGCCTTCTAAAACTGTTAGTTTGTTTCCTGGTTGTCACAATATGGCGGAAACGCAGAACCTAACTGTCGCCAAAGTCAACTCCTACCAGTAAAAATTAAAATCTCTTTCTACCATTATTTATGACTGAAATTTTGCAATAATAAGGTGTTTAAATAAGAGGTGAATTCCTATATAAATCTACTGGTGGAAGTTTCCGCCAGCGGTAAGCAACGCCTGCGATAGCGGTTACAGTTGAAGCTTCACTATTCTATGGATATGTCAGTTCCTCTTTATTAATAGTTCCGTGGAGGATTATATTCAACCTAAGTTTAATCAATATTTGCACCGGAAACATTTAATTAAATTTTATTTTTATTACTTTCGAGGAAAAAAAAAGTTATAAAATTGCTTTTCTTTATTTTGAATTAAAATTTTTCAAAGATTCCGGTCTGAATTCAACATTACAGGAACACAAACACTTACCTTTCAAAGGGTTAACGGTTAAACTAAAAGCAAATTTCCTCCACCCTCCACCCTCTCAAAAAAATTGGACCGGAGAGGTATAATCTGATTAACAAAATTGTCGATGAATTGTTACAAATATCTGTTGTGCCCGACAATTACCGTCTCAATACTCAAGGCCTCCGGACTGATTTCGTGACGTACCAAATGAAGATTAACCCCTTGAAGGGCAAGCAATTGCGTTTGAGTAATGCTTAATTCCCACCGGAAATTTAGAAAAATTTGATTTCAAAATAAGGAAAAGCAATTTTACGACTTTTCTCCACTAAAGTCAGAAAATTTAAATTTCCTAAAATTTTCCTGGTGCAAATCCTGATTAATTCAAGGTGGGATAAAATATATCCCACAGCCCCTCAAGGGGTTAAGGGGCGGCTGTATATATTATATACCACCTACGATTAATCAGGATTTGCACCAGAAAAATTTTAGGAAATTTTAGTTTTCTGACTTTAGTGGAGAAAAGTCGTAAAATTGCTTTTCCTTATTTTGAAATAATTTTTTTCTAAATTTCCGGTGGGAATTAAGCATTACACAAACACAATTTCTAGCCCTTCAAGGGTTTAATCTTCATTTGGTACGTCACAAAATCAGTCCGGAGGACTTGAGTATTGAGACGGTAAAGATTCAGGGGTGTAAGGTCGTTTAATGTTTCGGATGACCTCGGTAGCTCAGAGATCTTGACTGAGGGTGGGGAAGACTACCGCTATTCGCTGAACAGATGGCACGTGGCGGAATCTGAGGTCCTGTTCTTCACTTACTGACCGGAATGGTAGTCGACCTGATCGCTGAAGATGTCGCTGAAAAATATTAAAAGCTAACATCGATTAGTTTAAGACAGTGATTAGCTGGTTCTGACTGGCCAGGGTGTTTAATGCGTGGCGACTAGTAGCGAATTATAGCTATTAAGAGATCACGTTTTATTAAGTTGATAAATAAATAAATGTTGGCTAATTTCAAAGGGCACAAAACAGGCAGAGCGTTGTCAGTTTAAACCAGAGTACGCGGATTCGACTCCCGGCTTGGTCATTCTTTCAGTCAGTTAGAGAAAATGAAAAAAGTGTGATAGTTTAATGCAAAGAACCCTTTTAATATTTTCCAACGCAGTTAAAATGCATTTTTGAATTTGGTTTGTCTGTCTGCTGTCTCCCGTCTATCAATCCTCTAAATCTTTTAAATATACTCGAATGCCATGTAATTGATGTACGCCATTGATGTGTGCAATGACATGCTCGCTATCGAAAATGTAATGTGTAGCATTGAATTTCATTTACAGGGACTTCCAAAAGAATCCCAGTACATTAACAGTCAATATGGTAAAATCCATTCCGGTGTATTTTAATCGTGTTACTCTATTTCACACATAATGAAACTCATGTGCATTTATGGAGTGCACTAATACATGCTTTACGTACAATATCGTTTTAAAATCAGTAATCATACTTTTACAGGATTATTTAAAAGAATTCAATTACATAATGTTCTACGGATGAAAATGTTTGCAGCGTATTTTAATGACGGTGCACTGTTTCAAACAGAATGAAATTTATATGCTTTACGGAGGTTTATTACAAGATGCTTACTGCAGAGTATCACCTGCATAACAGTTATCATTCATTTACCGAGTCACACACAAATGATTTCATCTACAGTACTGTCTATGATCGATAAAATGTGGACAAGGGTTTTTAAACATATTATACGTTTAATGTTTCATTAAATTTTTGCATACTATGGTTTGTATAAATTCCACAAATTAAATAATGAGCTACACAAAATAATTCGAAAGCATTACTATGTATGAGCGCAAATTGCGTAAATGTGTTTTTAATTGCGTTTACATTTTGCAGCTGAACTGTATTAAGTGTACCAAGAGATGATTACAGAATATATTAAATAAATTAATATACATGGCTACACAAAGAACTGGATAGTTGCCATCGATGGATGACAATTTCTCAAAGTATTTTTTTAGGTGTGTCATGAGTTCTTCCCTGAATTATATTTCAGTTCAACACGAGGAGTTGTATAAAAATATGTAGATAATATACAGGCGGGTACAAAATTTTTCGATCGCATTTCCTTCTATTGGTGGACGTAGCTGAAGTGGTATTTTCCACTGTGTATTTGAAACTAAGCAAAATTTTAGTACTGTATCTAGTGTATATGCCTATCTGTAGATCATGATCGCAGTGATGATCAAAAGAATTCAGTAATTGTAGAAATCTGATTTCACTTTTATAAACGATGAATTTTCATTGCGCTATTCTGGAAGTGTTAAAAATGTGCCATAATCTATGTATGATACATAATTTGTCTTTCTGGTTTAGAAAGCAAGATACTTTTATTTCAGTGGCAAGCGAAGAAATGCAAATAAACTGGAAAATATTCTCTCCTTTAGAACACACGATTTGTTAAAGGAAATGGTTTGCGTGGTGTTTATTTTGTCGGAGACGTTTATGCATTTACATTATGTAATTTAAAACGTAATTGTTTAACACAAACAACCATTCGCAGCATTCACGATGTTTTATGCTTTTAGTGGTAAACGGAGAATGCAAATAAAGCTAAAAAATTCTCTACTTTTGAACAAAGGATTTATTCAAGGAAATGCTCTGTGAAGTGATATGTATGTTTGTTTCCGCATACGTTTATTCAGTTGTATTAACTATTTTAAAATAAATATTGTTTACAAAAAGACGAACTATCAAATGACACGTCATAATTTAGGAGTTAAATCATCAAGGTGCAACTTGCTGATAAAAGCATTTAGTGAATCATCATTTAATGGGCTACAGCAGTTGCGAAATCCCGTGAAAAACTCATCATATTCTCGTAATATTGTCTCAGGATCAACAGAAAGGATTTCAATAGTTTTTGGTATTATAATTTTCTATATATAGGTCATTTTTTCTTCTTCAAAATCAGTTACTTGTTGCACTGCTAATTTAAAGAAAATGGAGAATTTTTTGTTTCGAAATTGTCTATCAGTAGCATGTTTTGTTTGTTTTCATTCTTGCCGAACGATATCTTATCAGTTTACCTTATGAGCCAAACCTGTCACTTCAGTAGTTTTCCTGAAAAAAAAACCTCAGTTTCAGCTGTTTTACATAGAATTTAGACACTTACCGTATCGTATGACCAGCTTTTGCAACCCGTTTTCATAGAAATATGTCGCCTTCTTGCTAACCTCTGCTTCACCACCGATTTGATGTTGCCATTGTTGTTCTAGCCACCAACCCCTGAATACTAGGCCAGTGTGCTGACACAAAAATGGCGGCTGCCGAAGGCGGATTTTTTTCAGCTTGTGTACGGCCCTTTGAATTTTGGCACCAATAATTTTTTTTAGTTTCTTGCAATTTATTTTTCTGGGGTTAAACAAGTCAAAGAGATCTTTTTTAAAATACTGGTGTCTATATTTAGGGAACCACACACAGGTTTTTAAAAAATGCGCCTGCGATAGATGCCGTTTTTGTGCCACTGCTCAGGCCTAGTATTCAGGGGGCGTTGTTCTAGTGCTGACTGTCAAGGTTCTTCTTTATGGTACCTGCCTACGTTCGGAATATTTTTTAAAACAAAATGTAAAATAATTGAATAAATACAGATATTTTTAGTTCAACTATAATACAGAATGATGAAAAAACATAAACTTTTATCAATATCTCAATAACATTTTTAAAAAATCGAGTTTTTGCCATACTTTTAGCGAAATTTAAGGCTTACGCTAGACAGCGTACACTCAATTCATCTAAATCTATTTCAGTTTCCTTTGTATTAGATACTACTGTTACATTTATCTGTGCACAGAACTAAGAGTTTTTGAATATCTTCAAAATTAAATGAAATATTTCAAAATATGTCAAGAAATACATAATTTTTAATTAAAAATTACCTTATTCTTCATTAGAGTACCTATAAAATAACTATATCGTGACATAGAGCTTAGATTCTAGTCCAGAACATAATGAGTAATATGGAAAGCATTTTTAAAATTTTTTCTTGAAATCTACCTCAATTTCGCGCATACTCTCCGCACCTGAGATAACTCGATTTCCTACCAGAATTTATTTTTAATGAAATGTGACTCGCTTCTGCTTAGCACTTATTGACTTCTTTTTCTCGATAAAATTTCTGGTTTGAAAAAGACTTAACTAAGCCGCGGCAGATACGCCGGATATTACGGTAGGGGAGGTAGGGGAGGTATGATACCCTTTTTTTTTTTTACTAATTTTTTACAACCCTTAGAAGGCTATTTTTAAACAAATTTTTCGTTTTTTCTTATAAAGTGACCTTTTATTCATTTATTAAAAATATTGTGAATTTAAAAAATAGTCATTCAAAAAATATATCCAAATTATTTTGAATGGTTACTACTGTATCAAATCTCCCCATTACTGGGGAGTATTGATGTACTAGCAAGGGAGTTTTGATACATTGTTATGTAAATTGAAAAAAAAAATGCAGACAATTCAATCTATGCGTTATACAATTTTTTATGATAAATCTTGAAATATTTAAGTGAAATTTAAAACGAAATGGCATTGACATATTTTAGTTTATGAAATGTTTTTTACAAAAATATTTAAACTATTGCTATTATTTAAACAATCCTATTAACACACTTTTTAGAAAAATAAATAATGAAAAATAACCCTAGATATCTAGCTGCAAGGAAAAATGAAGTGAACATTGCTGATTTTCAAACAATTTAATTTAAATTTAGCACATTTAAGATTCCTTTAACCCTTTCAGGGGCAAAGGATTTTCAATGCTAAAGTGGAGAATAAATGAATGGCACCGGACATTTACCAGCAAATTTAATTAGAAATAAGAAAAGGGATATATTTCACTTTCATAGTAAATGGAAAATATTTTACCGAAATGCTGGTGCCAATGTGGCGTTTGGGAATTAAAATTAAGTGGTTTCATAAACATACCACCCCCCCTGAAATGGTTAAAAGAAATTAGAACTCTATCATTTTGATAAGTAAAATCGAGTAGATTTAATGTTTTTTCAATTTGCCCTTCGTCAATTATAGAGACATTTTCCCTTTCAGGCCATTTAAACTTTTTTTCTTCTACATGACGAGCAAAGCGAACTAACCATCTCTCATCGCACTACTTTTCTATGTAACCTACATAATGTCTATGAATAGTCTGTTTGTTCTTCCTTACCAATTTAAGTAGCTCTTGCTGTAAAACAATAATGAATATTATAGTCCTATATTAGTTTAAAAGTTAAAAAAAACAATTAAATTTCAAATATACAAATGTATCATTTCTCCCCAGCACTAATGTATCAATCCTCCCTATCATGCCTTATTGGATTTTCAATCACTTTGTATAAATGCAGTTGCAAAATGCCAATCTGCTTTCTAGTAAAATTCTCCCTAACAATGTACTTTAGAAATAAAAAATAATTACAACATTTTATCTTCACTGTAATAAGGGTTATGAAAGAAAATCAGTATTTAAAAAAAATTACATTGACATTTAAAAAATCTTCAAAATTAAAAGAGAAAAAAACGTTGTCAGTTCTTCACTGCTAAGTCCAGCTAATGATGGCCTCTGCTAATAAAAGAAGCCTTTATATCTGTTACAACGGCTGTTAATGTCATTTCTTGAGAAAAAATGTCAATGTATCAACCCTCCCTATGTATCAAACATCCCCTAACTCCCCTATTTAACACGCGAGAACTTGCTAGTGAGAATTTCTCTCACGGTGCTCAATTGCTTTTCTTTACTTTACATTCGTTTAATATCATTTTTTTTTTTTTTTTTTTTTTTGCTTGGCTTAGTACTTTTATTCACAAAAAGGTAAAATAATTTAAATAACATTTTAAAATTTTAATTAAAATGAAAAATGTTTAAATAAGAGTCTTAAAAAAGTATGAGGGAGAGAGAAAATCTCATGCAGCGAGTTCTCCCGGGTTAAGGGAACAGTGTAAGCTCTATCTCGGCCATGTTAAAACACACCAACTCTTTTGCAATAGTAAAATTCGCCTTATTTTGATAGCATATTAATTAAGGCAAAAACAATGGGAATTTCTCCACTTCAGAAAAGTGGTGCCGATCAAAAAATCTGAATTTAAAAAAAGTATCCCACTGCCATGAAGTTGGATACTTTAGAATAGTAATAAGGAATAGTAATAAAGTAGATTAGTAATAAAGTAGAATAGTAATAAAGTAGAATAGTAATAAAGTAGAATAGTAATAAAGAATGAAAAAAAATGCAACACTTTTATATATGTATCTAAACATGTGTAATATATCGTTGAAAAGATAAAAGTTTAAACTATTTAATGATATAAAAAAAGTAGAAGTCGATTTTTTGGTTGAATTTCGCTTACCTGGTCCCTTTAATACATTTCATGTCATGAAATTTATCCTACATGGAAATAACGGAAAAATTGTTTTTCCAGAAATCGCATGTAAAGATTTCTTACCTATAAAATTAATCTAGAAGTGTCCATTAAGATTTATCATTATTTTTATGTAAAAAATAAGAAAACCATGCGTAGAAACATTGTTTACATTTCTCCTGACCTTCCTGATTATTTCCGGCATTTGATTCATTAGTTTTATGTTTGTTAAATTGGGCCTAACTCCATTCTTGCTAATTGCAGAAATAAAATTAAAACAAAAAATCGTAAGTGATTGCTACTTCAAAGAAAACAATAAAAAGATTTCGAAATTTTTCACTAAAACGGCCATTTTACTGTAGGCAGAAACCTCAAGTGCATGAAAAATTTGTAGTCACTGTAAAGAAGATTTTAAAGTTATGTCAGGATGTTTTCTATTTTTATCGGCGGTGATTCCTGGAATAGCATAATGAATACTTTCTGTTTTAAGAAAGGTTAAGTAGCCGGTTTTTTCAGGTGGAAAGATATAATCAAGCAGCTGCAACAAGGTTTATTATAGACAGGTTTATTAAAAACAAATCGAGATTTCCGACTATAGATAGCCGGTGCTGGAGAGGAGACCACTTACATTTGGTCTTTACAAATTCAATATCAAGAGAGAAAGTGATATCATTGTTATTCTGAGAGAGCTGTGTTATTGGCGAGGAGCAATTTAAAAAATCATCAAACCAGTAGATATCTGGCGAGAATTAAGTTGAGATTAGACACGTGTTAATTTCCGTTAATGGATTCCCAATGAGAAGGACGAAAGGTTAAAATATGAATTTTAACGCCAAACAGATAATAGGAAAAATATGGACTACCGAAATGGAGGCCGCATATTACAGGGGGGGGGGGGGGGTGCAAACCATGGGGATAGTGCCGATTGAAGGCATATGCAATTAACAAATAAAAGATATTACAGTCTAAATTTATGATAAGAATTTATACGTTGGGGAAAATATGATGCAACTGTAGAAACACAGTGAATAAATACAGAAATAAGGCATCAGAAAGATCCTGTGTAGCAACCAAATTAAGCCTGCTAATGTACTGGGTAAATTGCTTCTATGCGAGATAAAGATAGCATGCATCTTTTAATCTAATACTGTCTGCTGCTGTTTTGAGAATCATAGTGTGAAACGAGAATGTATTTATAAAGGAATTGAGCGATGGAAAATAAATTTGATTTATGTTTCAAGACGGATTTAAAATATAAGAATTTAGTAAAATGACATTTTAAAAGGGGTGAGCGAAAAGGAAAAAATTATTAAAAAGTATATACGAAGGAAATATCCTTCACAGTCACTGAGCTCTAGGTCTGGGCTATGCCGATTGTGAAGTAGTTGTTCCTAACCATATGATGCAATGAGATCTTTGGTTTAACCCATGCGTAATGCTAAGTGACTACCACTTGTAAGCTGTACATTTTAAATTTTCTTGCTGTAAATTAGTAAAAATTTAAGTAGAATAGTAAAATGAAACTTATAAATGATTAGTGCAAATAGCGATCGTGAAAGATGAGTATAATCTGAAGTTTTAATTGTAAGGGGAAATTAGGAATAAATTGATGCTATTCTCTCAGTAAAAACCAAGCTTTTTTCAATCATGTGACTTATAAATTGTTATGAATGATTGCAATGGGTCAGCAAGGGTGTGGTTCCAGAGGATCTGGATATAACTATAGGATAAAGTGCCCATATTACATCCCCTCTTATAATTTTGTCCCCCTTAACTTCTCCGCTTCAGAAAAAGTGATGCCACTTATGACGCAAGGCACAGATGACGGAAGGTAAAAGGGGTCAGCATTGAAAGCTTAGTTCGCCAAGACGCATACATAAATTAACGACGCAGAATTTCCTATTTTTAGAAGGCCTGAGTTCTTATAACGTCGTTTGTAAAACGTTATTTACTGTATTGTAAGTATTTATTTTTTATTCATTGCATGTATTTTACTTTGGTAAGATTCTGAGAGCAGCATACAGTGAGTTTTATGACGCTCAGTTCATCTTACGGGAACTGAAGCCCTGTCATATTCGGAAGTAGCCTGGTTTCGCCCCCTTTGCAGTTTTTATTTTCGATCCGAGCACGAAATTAGGAATGCACTTTTAACACATTTTTTTTTTCAGTTTTTTCCCTCATATTTGGATGGCTAATATTTTGTTATGTTATTCTTCCACTGATAATTAGTACATTTCCTTGTGCCTTACTTTAATGTAAATTAAATTACTTACTCATTTCGAAATAAATTTTGAGTTAGTTATAAGTGAAGACTCTGCGTATTGTATTTTTTGTGGGGGCGAAATTGGGACCATTTTTTTCCCTTGTATTTTTTAAATACTTTTTGAAAAAACAACTTTTCGCATTGTTAAAATTTTTTTGTACGATATTTGCCTATTTTCCTATGTGGGTGGGTAGTTAGTCTATCTAAAATCCTAACTTGGTAGATTTTTACTGAAAATTACAACATCCATGACCCTAAAAGTGACTAGGGGACGATAATAAGGCACCTTACCCTATTAACCCCTTAATTCTCGCTTCCGAGATATTCTCGGGCTGTGTCTTTTACTCAAATTGTTTGATTCCCACCAGTTTTTTAAAATAGTGAAATTGGCTATATGTTAGTATCGTTTTACCTGTCATTAAATAAGGTGAATATTTCTGTTTCATAAAAGTGGTGCCAATAAGCAATTTGAATTATTCAACCGTAATTTAATGCGAGCGTTAAGGGGTTAAATAAAGCTTTAATTGATTAACCTTGCTTCATCTAAACGCAAGATTTTCTGCAACTAAATAAGACGAAAATAATTTTACGAAATTTGCGGTATCAAGAGCATCTTGACCCCCTGCCCCCCTGGCTAGTTCACTGGATAACACATCTGTATGAGAAAGACATGTTAAAAACATCTTTTTCAATGTGGACAAAAAATTAAGATATTTTGTTTTCTTTCTACCCAGCAAACACAGAGCTATGGATAAACAATCGGCCGACAGCCGCTTTGCCGTTACCGACGGTATCGGCACGATACCGGGTGCCGTACCGGTTCCGTATCTTTTTCGACACGCCGGGCGAGTGACGCCCGACAGATAGGCGCACAGGCGGTCCAGTATCGGCAAAACACTATGCCGACAGCACGCCGAAAGCTATCCATACGAATGCCGGTCGCAGCCCGACACCAGCATCAAATGGAAAAAAAATCAGCTTTGATGGCGCCATCTATGAGCCAACGCGGATTGCATTTTTGAAAAGAACATGTTTTGGCACTGGACGAGGTTGGATTTGATCCATCGACCTCACGGACAGGAAGTGGATGCCTTAACCACTTGGCTACTCAGACTTGATCAGGGTAGGATTGTATGAGGTAATAGGGGGAAGTCTTAACGATACGTAATGGTTTATCATTAAAGGTAAATAGTAGATGGGAAAATTAGAATTTTGAAGTGTTTTTATTTTATTTTATTTTTTATTTATTTATAATTGTCTTACACGCGTTTATTTAAAAGTTAATTCAATATTTAAATGAATGAAATAAATATCTTAGCGTATTCGTTAAAGCAAAGGAATTTAAGAATAATTTTAAGTTTAATTAAGATATAGATATAATTAAAAATAGATATAAATTTAAGAAAAATTAAGTATTAAAAAAATATTTTTAGAAGTCTTGTTCAGTTAATCAAATTTCTTATTAGGATTATAATGTAATTACATGGGTTGCGTTAATTTATAAAACATATATTTTTAACATGGAAAAATTTATTTTAATAAATAAAATGTTAGTAATTATTAATTTTTAATTAGAATAAGAATTCATTTTATGTCGTTTTGATGATTTAAAGTGCAACATATATTTAATGAGTATGTTGCAATATTAATTTGTTACTTATCAATATTTTTAATTTTAAAATAAAATAAAAATATTAATTTACATTTTTCTTTTTCTTTTGGTAGATAATTTTTAAATGCGGAATATTTCTGAATCTTTCTTATAAATTTAAGAATGCTTATTATATAAAATAAGTGACTTTCAGAGGTTTATCTCTTAATAAAATTTTCTCTTTAGGAATTATAATGTAATTAAATGCGTTAATTCAAGAAATATATATTTGTAACATAGAAAAACTAATTTTAATAAAAAAAGAGGTTGGTAATTAATCACTTTTAATTAGAATAAGAGTTCATTTTTTATCATTTGATAATTTAATGTAGAATATATTTTTAGTGATTAAGTAGCAAAAATGATTCTTTTACTTATCAACATTTTTTAATCATGAAATAAAATAGAAATATTAATTTATCTTTTTTTTTTTTTTTTTTTTTTTTTTTTTTTTTAGAAGTGGGAGATTTCTGAATCTTCCTTTTAAGATTTAATGCTAAAAAGTAGGGCAGTTTTTTTTTAAATATTTTTATAGCTTCTAAAATAATTTTAAGCACTTTTTTAATAATTTGATTTTTAAATAAAATAAGAAACATAGCTATTGCTTTTAAAATGAATATATAGTTAGAAAATAATTAATTTATTAAGTTTTTTTTACGATTAAGTTTATAACGAATAATAATTTTAAGGGGCGATTTAAGAACCTCTTTTGATGATTCAAATAATCGTAGGCCTTTTTAAAGTTAATTCAATAACAGCTTTTCAAAATATATATATAAGCTATTTTTTTTTTGTTTATCACTGTTAGAATTTCATACAAATGAAATACATGAAATATACATATCTTATCAAAACTCAAATTCAAACAAAATTAAAAAAAAGAAAAAAAATGTCGGCTAAGACTAAAAATTCCAAATTCGGACCGATGTTGGCAAATCTAATCGGGCCACTATCAGAAATCACATATCGGTCCTGCGTCACTTGCTGGTGTAAGTCTCTTGCCGATATATAACCATAAGGGGACCGATTACGGTAAACGGCAGTTGAAAAAGCAGATCCTTATGTTTCAGTTGCCGACACTTCACCGAATCACTCTGCCCATGCCGACACTTAACCGACACCGCCGGCTGCGGTCCGATCGTGTGTCGAAAGGTATGTGTTTGCTGGGTAGTTGGTGAATCCATTGTACATTCCTTAACCCTTCAGCGTATTCGTGACTTATAGGATGCGTTTAATCCTTGATTATGTTTTCTGGTGTTTTTGAATAATTATTTTTGCCTTAGTTCATCACAGAATTTTTTCGAATAAATTTGGATAGATTTATATAGGATATTTACTAAATGATCAAACAATGTGTAAGGGATGATCCAAGCGAAGAAAACACGACGTTAAGAAATTTGCTGTAACTTTATAAGCACAAAGATTTATTCTACTCGTTGCCAATGAATTTATTGTATTCTCAGTAGTGGGCATTTTTAAAATTTAGACGAACTTCTTTATGATTTCATTTTTCTTACAAAGTGAAATTAAATCAGATAAAAAAAAATAAACCTTTTCATTATACTATTTATACTAAAGGTGGCACGCTAGACACCACTAAAATTTTATAGTAATCATTGCCTTATCTAGTCATCGAATATCTGCGATTAAAGAAGCCGACTATTTTTTTTAAAAAAATTAGTGGTATGCAGCGTGCCACAGTTGGCCACCCCTGATTTATACCATGGAACTATCAATAAAGAGGAACTGACATAGCCTTAAAATAGTGAATTCTCAACTGTAACCGCTATCGCAGGAGTTGTTTATCGCCGGTGGAAACTTCCACCAGTAGATTTATGCAGAAATTTTCAAATCACATATACCCCCTATTATTACAAAATTTCAGTCATAAATAATGGTAGAATAAGATTTTCATTTTTACTGGTAGGAGTTTACTTTGGCGGTAGTTATGCATCGCGTTTCCGCCATATCGTGACAACCAGGGAAACAAACCGACATTTTACATGGCATACTGACACCAGTAAAAACAAATAGAAATTTTTAAAACATTTTTGAGAAAAATATCCATGAATAAAACGCTTTATTAAGACGAAATTTACTTTTCAATTTTACTGGTGGGATGTTTGCCCTGGCGGTAATCAGAAACTGAAGATCCGATTTTAAAAAAACAGCTGCCATCTTGTGACAACCTCCTCAGTTACTTCACTCGCAACTGGTAGACAGTACACTATATGTCTCCTCCTCTTTATTCATAACTTCATTATTTATACTGTATGTCAAAATATATCTTTCAATAATCAATGATTCAAATAATTTAAGTAAATAATTCTGATTAAATAAAATAGTTACATTCATTTCATTTATTTATATATTTCGGTAATATATTTTTGTCAATCAATAATGCACATTTTTGTTTTGAAAGATTATCAGTATTAAAATATTAATTTATCTTTGATAAAGTAAATGGAAATCAAATCAAAACCATTACATTGACATACATTTGACATACATTTTCAAAAAGCTAATTATCTATATGCGTTTCATGTTGGGAAATATATTTTACCTTCTTTATTCGCTTGTATCCCTATTTTATGAAGAAAAAAAAATAATAAGTCTCACTTATCTGTGTGCGTACTTTGCAAAAAAAAAAAAAAAAAAAAAAAAAAAAAAAATTTAGTGGAATACATTAATACCAGTTTGTCTGGTAGAAGTCTGGAATTTCTATGAACTGTGAGACATTCCATTGCTTTACTACTAGTTTAACTGCGTTTGAGTCAAACAATTTCCCTGCAAAGGATTTATAATATTAAGAACAAATAAGAGATTACATACAAATACGGGCTAAATATATTTTAGTATGCCTGTTCATAAAAGAAAATGATATCACAAAACTAAAAGAAATGTGTTTTATCGGTAGATTTTTATTTTATAAGCGTTCGTTATTCTATTAACTCAAAAGCAATTTTTGCTAAAAGGTGGTGTTGTTGAAGATTAAGAGGGAATAAGAATATGGATTTTATAGTGAAAAATAAATAGTAGTAGACATACGAAAAATTCTTAATAAAATTTAATATATTTAGGGGAGACTAGGGTAGGGTTGAACATAGGGGAAGCTTGACACACCCTTCAGTTTTCATATTTAAAAGAATTTCAGAATTTTGCAAATAAGTGTCAACCCAAGCTACTGGAATGCTGAAATAATTATCGTTGTTTCAGGCAAATAACTTAAACAGGTGGGGAAAATCAATTGCGAAGGGTTTCAACCTAAATGTTATGTTTTTTAGAAATACTTTATAAGCTTTTTTCAGATAAAATGTATCATAGAAATTTAATTAAATAGGTTTTAAGCAATGCAGAAATATCGAGCTTTCATTCCAGGCATAAAAATTTTGCAGTAAGTTAGGCTTAATATAACAATGTGCTATTATTTAGAAAAAGGCTAGGTGGGGAGGCTTGACCAGTCAGTGTGAGGGAAGGTTGAACAGATGCTCAAGACTCCCTAAATTAAGTGGTTTTGGAAATCTTTATGTTATACACTGTGCGTAGTCAAATATTAATGGTTATATATAAAAAGGAATGTAAATTTATTCTGTAAAGGTACAGCAAAATGGGGTGATGGAAAAGAAAATATTTAAAACTGATTAAATAATGATGTGAAAATTTTCACAATATAGTATCCACTGCAAGAAAAAATTTAATGAAATATAAATGAAAAAGTCGTTAGTAACATTTTTCCATTTAAAAATTACTTAGAATAGGTAAATAGAAACAATGGAAAGCACGGGAAAGGATTAGAAAGTATGAACGCAGCAGTCCTAACCGTTTTAGGGACAGTGGTATGTTAATGAAACCACTTAATTTTAATTCCCGAACGCCACGTTGGCATCAGAATTTTGCTAAAATCTTTTCCATTTAATATGTATGTGAAATACAGCTTTTTTCTTATTTCCAAATAATTTCTCTCGTAAATTCCGGTACCAATCATTTATTTCAACATTTTAGTACTGAAAGTACTTTTCCCTTAAAAGATTAAAAGATGTTTGTCATAAGTGTTCGTGCAGCTGCAAAAGGACATAGCATTGATCTAAAAACTTTAGGAAGGTATGTAGACAAATTTCACTAGGATGAATACAGTGAAATGAAGCTAAACTATGTGACAATTAGAGTTATCAGGTCGAGTGTCCCAAAGAATAGGACAAGGAGACAAAAAGGCGGGAGAGTGGCTCCTAAATCTAGGTATAATAATACGCGAAACCCTATGAAAACGGAAACTTTATCTAACGGAATACTGTCTAAAATGTTAAAATTTCATTTTCCCTGCTATACAATTATACCTGCTGAGACAAAATCCTGTTTAAAACAAAAACTTTCTCCTCTAACTTGCGATTGAGTCTAAATATGTTTATTTAAGCATCATATTTTCAAAAATATTTTTTTTATAATTAACGCGTGTAGCATAAAGTTATTTTGCTTTTTTTAACTGATTTTATTTCTCTTCACATGTATTCCAATATAAAAGAAAGTGAGTCAAGCCTCCCATAGAGTGGGTCAAACCTCCCATGTGTGGGGAGCCTTGACTCATTGTTTTCTCATGAATAAAATCAATCGTTTTTCAAATTTTTTATATATTACACTTATGTAGCAATTTTATTTTGATAACTGATTGTATAACGAATAAAATGATATATAAAATTTTATTCTACGTTAAATATTTAAAAAATAAAAAATCATTTTATAAAAAGTTGGTCAACCCTCCCTTGTCTCCCCTATACATACAAGGCGTTTCCAAATAAATAAAAGTAAATTTTTATGGATGACGATAAGGGGCAAGAAAAACAATATTTACAAAAGAACTGGAATTGTAATAGTTTGTTTTCCGATATAGATAAAACTATTACTATATATGTATATTGTAATGTTACTATAATACTTTACATATTTATTTACTTTCTCTCAAAAAAATATTGCACATTTTCTTCTTACAATGGCAGTTATCTATGTTAAACAGTTCATTTACTTTTGAAAACAATAAATAAGTAAAATAAAATAAAATAAAAAAGTTGTCAAAAAATGAGATAATTATTTAAAAGCTAATTATCTACATATATTTTAATCATATGCTTTTTAATTGGTGATTTCGGTTTCTTTAATCACTATTTTTATGGGGAAAAATTATGCGTTAAGTCAGACAAATTTTTGTGGGTATGATAAAGAAAGGAATGGAATTGATGCCAGTTTATCTGGCAAAAGTCCGGAATTCTTACGGGCTTTTTAGTGCCAGTTGTAAAAAAAAAATCCAAGCTAAATTATTTATAACTAATACAATAATTACCACTGAAAGTATTGTGTGTTTAGCAGTAATCTTATATACCTCTTGTACCGAAGTCATCTTTTTGATACCTTTTATTCTGCTTACAAAACTACATTCTGTTTAGTAAAGCATAAAGTTTAGCTCTTCATTGCTATATTCATACTGTGCTACAAAATGTATTTTTACTATGGGCTATTTCCATGAGTACTTTTAGTGTAAGTCACATGCTACGAATTTTGGCTACCAGCATTTTAGTGCGGAAAAATGTGACTTATGTTGTTGAAGATATCTCATTAATTGAACAAGGACAAACAAACTTTACGAAAATAACGGTGACCAACAAGCATAGAAGTTATCAGCTAAGTCACTTACACTACAAAAACCCACGGAACTAGCTTAACCCTTTCCGGCACACTGTGCCCGGGTCGGGATACCTAATTTTAATTCCAAACTTACAAACGGCACCAAGAACATTTTAGGAAAATTTTGCTTTTACAATGAATAGTTAAAATAACATGTTTTTTATTTCTAAGAAAATCGTTTTAAAATTCCGGTGTCAGTCAATCATTTCTTCATTTTTCAACAAAAATTGCCCGTGCCGGAAAGGGTTAATGATAAACTGGAGTAATCTGTTTCTGATACAACAAATTATTTATAATATTAAATGCAGTAATTAGTAATATAATATAATTACTATATACAGGGTGTCTATAAAAGGTAGTTTCACTGTTTATTTCTATTAGTATAAGAGTTAGATAAATATTGTAAATTAGAAAATGTTCACGGGAATGTAGAGAATCCAAAGACTATAGAATCATCTCCATGAAAGGTCTTCCCTAAGAAATTTAGAATTTGTTTTCACGGCTTCCTATAAAAAAAATGCCCAATTTAAAAAATTATCTATGTTGCACACTTGTTCATCTCCATACATCCATTACTTATAGTTTGGTTTGAATATAGGAAAATGTCACGGAGATATAGAAATTTAAAAACCGCGAATTTACTCAATCTTCCACAGAATTCAAACCGAAAAACCGTCGTGAAATTTGGGACCGCCTATAAATATATAATTGTAACGTGTAGTTCAATCATGTTTTTTTAAGCTTATATTTCTCAAATGCAAAGAAAATATTTTTAGATACTTTTATACAGTTTAAAACCATCGACTCATGAAATAAAAAAAAAATTGTGAATATTGAAATATAGAAAAATGATAATAAGTATTGAAAGAGGCATATTCGATTTATAATAGAAGTATTTATTGAAAGGGTTTTGAGTCTGGAGTAAAGAAATTATTCAAGAAAATGCTTACTACAGTAGAATTCGGATATAACGCGGTTGTGTGGATTCATGAAATTATAAACCAAGCTCCAACAATTTAATAGTACAAAACGTGATGAATGTTATGTGAGGAATTATATTAAGGGATTCATAATAAAAATATCGATTGAACAAAACTACGCACTCGTTGAACCAATTTGTTTACAGGCTTCATTTTGTTGAACAAAAATATACAATGTTATTTAAACCGTAATTTCAAAGTGTCAGCGATCAGCACCAATACAAATCTCTGCTCTTCGCAAAATATTGAGTGAAACATTTTCTAATCTATGCTGAGTGATGCTTTGGAATGGATCAATATTCCAACATGCAAATCTTGCGCATTTAGTGGAAATGGAACATACATCAAAGCACATATGCGCCCGCACATCTAAAAATCTACTGGTGTTAGAACCGACAGTCGCGATAGCTGTTCTGTGGGTCCGTCTAGACCAATCGAGTGATTTCTGAACTCTGTATTAATGGAATTGTTCACTACTTGAGCGTATGTACTGCAGCACTCTCTTGTTGAAATCAGACACAATTGTAATCCCTTAATGGTACTGAATATTTAACAGCAACGTTATAAATAAAGTCATGGTATCTATTGCCTATGAGTATTCCTTAATAAAAATCTGGGACAATTGATGTATTGTTCCAAACTCCACCCCACAGAGATATAGAAAACAGCTGTTGGCGATGTACTTTACGATCGAAAAATGGATTTGTAGTATTCCAATAATAATGATTTCGGCAGTTGATAGCTGCGTCGTCTGTGAACATTCATTTGTCTAATCACAAAATATTTCATATGAACCGAGAATTTACAGCATGTTGTATTAGAAACTAATTACAAAAAATCCATACGACTTGCTTAATCGGAAGGGTTAAAGTGCTTGTTGCCCATGTATACTATATGGACTCCGCTTATTTTCACGATGTATTTTCCTAATTGTAGGGCGTGGAATATTAATATTTGAACTTACTTCTCGAACCCCCCGCATGCGGATTCATATGCAAAATAGGATATAATATCAATTATTTCAATGTCACTTTAATGATGATAGCGCTCTGATCCTGGATGAGGCTTTAATCCCTTCGGGAAGAGCATCTTCTACAGAATTTTTATTATTTTATCACCGATTTTTCAAAATAAAAATTTTTACATTATATCGGGACATATTACATAGTATCGAGAAATTGCTCGGATTAAATAAGGTAAAATTTACAATAAAATTTACTGGTGAGAAAAATCACAGATTCTGAGCACTTTACGCGGCACGTATACTGGTCTCTCGTCCCGAAGGGGTTAACGATACCGTCGTTTTCAAACGTCTAATTAACCCTTTGCTCTCGAGAGGTGATACTCACTCACCACAAGTGCTGCCAGGTGTCACGCGTAAATCAGACCTCCAAATTCTCTGGATACCACTTATTTCTTTAGTTTATTTCGGCATCTTTAATCGCAAATAGTTCTGCCATTAGATAAGACTAAGAAAATTTCTTTAAAATATTGGTGTCCAGAACATTTAAAGCTCGAATTTACGCAAGACACATGGCAGCACTAGTGGTAAGTGAGAGTCACATCTCGAGTGAAAAGAGTTAACATCTGAATAAATAACCGATTAGGATTCGGTGAATTGAATAATCGATGTGCCATTTGAAAATTGTTCTTGTTGCACTCATCGTAAATCATAATCTTGTCGAAAAATTGTTCATTACTGTAAGTTGTTATTATTTCAACATAAACTGATAAAAGCATAACTTTTTTATGAAAGAGAAGTAGAATGCAACATTATACATTTGTTTCAGACAAATGTATAGATTTTTTCACTAAATCAGGAGAATACGAATCAACCCTTTGTGACTCAAGATCTCCGATTTGTAAAACATTTTTTCAGATGTTAGACTAAATCATTTTAAGTATGTAAAAAAAAAATATTTTTAACAATTAAACCATAAAAAATATTCACGAAAAGGCACTTTTTTCACATGTGTAATAAACAGAAAATTACATGCTATAGAAAATTAAATTCAATTTTCTAATACAAAATTAAGTATAAGAACTTACCTTTCTGAAAAACCTATTAACATATAAATTAAAATTAGCAAATGAAAATTAAGCTAAATAGTTTCCAGAAATTGAGATAGATTTTTAAGGCATTAGTTGTAGTTATATATGTTTAAGTCCAGAAGAATATTTCAGCTATGTGTTGGGGAAAAAAATTCTTATACCTTTGTGTAATAAGAGCGGAATTTTTACGAACTGTGAGCCAGTTGAATACTTTACGAGTCTAAAATGTGCTTGAGTCGAGCAATTTCCCCGCAAGCGATTTATAATTATGTGAATAATTAATATACCTCGAACAAATACGAGCTAATTATTTTTCAACGTGTGCGTATTTAAAGAGCAATGATATCACAAAAGAAAAAAAGATTATTTTTATTGGAAGATTTTGAATTTATAACCATACTCTTTTCAATTAACGCAAGATACTTTTTTACTAAAATGTGGTGCAAATGAATGTTACAAACGAAAGTAGTATAACAAAAAAGAGTTGGAAATAATGCGAAAAATAAATGTGAGTTGTTTTGAAAACGCTACAGAGATTTTATATAGACAGATTCAGAATCGATAGTTCAAACATTAAAAGATGCTATAGCACTCCAGAACAAGACAGTATTTATTGTACATGAAAATAAGGATGTAATATAAATTCAGTCAAAAATACAGGGTGTCTCTTGCAAATCAAAACCCGCCTTTTTGTTTAAAATTTTAACAATAATGAAGATGTTTTGACGAAATTTCCGATAGGCCCACCTAGAAATATAAGGATATCATAAAAAAGTAGGGGAGACTATGGAGGTTGACCATAGAGGAGGCTTGACCCACTCATCAGTTTTCATATTTAAAAGAATTTCAGAGTTTTATCAATAGATGTCAACTAAAGCTACTGGAATGCTCAAACAACAGTCTTTGTTTCATACAGATAACTGAAGTAGGTGTGGAAAAAATCAATTGTGAGACGTTTTCAATCTAAAGGTTGTGTTTTTTAGATATATTTTGTAAGTTTTTTTTTCAGGTAAAATAGATCATAGAAATTTAAGTAAGTTGGTTTTGAGTAATGCAGAAATATCGAGCTTTCATTCGAGGCATACAGATAGTACTGTAAGTTAGGCTTAATATAAAAATGTGCTATTCTTTAGAAAAGTGCTATGTGGGGAGGCTTGGTCCTGTCAATGTGTAAGAAGTTTGACCAGATGCACAGGGCTCCCTTAATTATGTGGTTTTGGAAATCTTTTTATAAATACACTGTGCATAATGAAAGGTTAATGGTAATATATGAAAAAGAATGTAATTTTATTCCGTATAGCCACAGTAAACTCGGGTGATGGAGAAGAAAATGTTCAAAACTGATTTACCCTTTGAGGGGCAAAGCACTTCTGTTGCTAAAATGTTAAAATGACTGAATGACACCGGGATTTATGAACAAATTTACATGAAAGGAAATAAAAGCTCTTCTTAACGTAAAATATAAAAAGCGAAATTAATTTCCAAATTATTGTGTCAATATGACAGTTGGGGATTAAAATTAATTGGTATAGGAGAGAATAGGGAGGATTGACCATACGGGAGGCTTGGCCCACCGATCAGTTTTCATATTTAAAAGAATTTCAGAGTTTTATCAATAGGTGTAAACCAAAGACACTGTAATGTCCAAACAACAGCCTTTGTTTCATACAGATAATCGAAATAGGTGCCGAAAAAATCAATTGTGAAGCGTTTTAAACCTAAGAAATGTGTTTTTTAAAGATATTTTGTAAGCTTTTTTCAGATAAAATATATCATAGAAATTTAAGTAAGTAGGTTTTAAGTAATGCAGAAATTACGAGCTTTCATTTCAGGCATAAAGCTTGTACAGTAAGTTGGCTTAACAATGTACTATTCTTTAGAAAATGTCTATGCAGGTAGGCTTGACCCAAACAAAGTGAGGGAGGGTTGACCAGATGCGCAAGGCTCCTTTAATTAAATGGTTTTGAAAAAAAAAATATTATACACTGTGCATAATGAAAGGTTAATGACTATATATAAAAAAGAATGTAAATTTATTCTTTAAAGCCTCAGTAAAATGGGGTGATGGAAAAGAAAATGGTTAAAACTAATATAAGAAAGACATGAAAAATTGCTATAGTATCCATCAGTGCAAGAAAAAATTTTAAGAAATATTAAAAAAGAAAAATTTGGTATGAACTTTCTTCCATTTAAATATTACTTACAATAGGTAAATAGATAGGAAAAGTAGCAAAATACTAGAAAGAACTAGCAAATATGAAAACAGCAGTCTTAACCCTTTCAGAGGCTGTGGTATGTTTATGAAACCACTTAATTTTAACTCACACACGCTAGAATAGCACAAGAATTTTAATAAAATCATTTCGATTTAATACGTATGTGAAATATAGCCCTTTTTTTTCCTTATTTCCAAATAACTTTGCTCGAAAATTCAGGTGCCATATTTTTATTTAAACCTTTTAGTACTGAAAGTGCTTTGCCCCTAAATGGTTAAAATATGTTAATTATAAGTTAACTGCTCATGTGGCTGCAAAAGAACTTAGATTCATCGAAAAACTTTAGGACGGTATGTATCTCTCCATGATAAATACAATGAGATGAAGCCAAACTATGTGACAGCTAGAGTTGTCAGGGCGAGTGTCACAAAAGTAGGTCAAGAAAACAGTAAAACGTGGGACAGTTGTAGTGAAGTTCAGTGTTCGGGTTCGGGTAGATATGTGATAGAGATCTATCACAACAGTGGTTCCTAAAGCGGACATAATAATACATGAAACCCTATGAAAACGGAACCTGTCTCTAACGGAATACTGTCTTAAATGTTAAAATTTCCTTTCCCCTGCTGTACAGTTATACCTGCTCAGACAAAATCGTGTTTAAAACAATATATTCTCCTTTGATTTGCGATTGCGTCTAAACAGGTTTGTTTAAGAATCACATTTTAACTAACATATTTTTTTTAAATAATTAATGCATATAGCATAAAGTTATTTTGTTTTTTTAAAACTGATTTTATTTATCTTCACAAATATTTATATATATAAAAGTAAGTGGATCAAGCCTTCCATATAGCGGGTCAACCCTCCCATATGTGGGGAGCCTTGATCCATTATTTTCTCATGTATAAGATCAATGAATTTTCAAATATCTTACCCATTACACTTATGTAGCAATTTCATTTTGATAACTGATTGTATAACGAATAAAATGATACATCAAATTTTATACTACGTTAAATATTTAAAAAATAAAAAATCATTTTGTAAAAAGTGGGTCAATCCTCCCTAGTCTCCCCTATATTAAAATAATGATCTAACAATTATTTGCTAACCAGCATAACATTACTCATGTAGAAATATTCTGAATTTGGAGTGCATGAAATTCCATAAAAGAATGCTTCTACTTCGATATAGTGTACGGTCCATTCAATTTCCCGTTTTTACGTATTTTTAGATAATTTGACACATAATAGTAAGAAGGAAACGGAAATAAATTTTCGGGTCGATGCAAATTCTAGTGGTAACGAAAAAGTTTTTGTGTTTATATTTAAGAATTTTCATCAATCGTATTAATAAATAATAATTAATACTTCAGAAACAATTTAATTGAATACATGCATCCACATTTTGTTTGGTCTTTTAATTCAATTTCTGTATTTTTAAAATTCAATCCCATAAAATTATTTTTATTCTGAGATACTGGGGTGAAATAAATACAGTGGTGGGCAAATTAGTTGGGGAAAAATATTTTTTTAATTGCATTTAACTGCCAGCTGCTGTATCAAATTAATTTTATCTACTTTGATTTAATATGTATGCCTGGCATTGAAACTAGAATGAATTTCGAATAGAAAATAATCATTTTTGATTTAATTTTCAGAAAGGTCTGTGTGTGACAGCTTTTACACTATTTTACCACTACTAATTTTGAACAGAATATTTTGTCTTGTTTAATCGATGAAATTTTAAGATTAAATAACGAAATATTTTCAATTAAAAAAACATAGAATAAAACCATAAAAGATGCCAACTACATAGCTGCCAACCTTCCACTAATCTTCCCCAATGCCTGGATTAATTTAACCCAGGTTAACCACATTTCAAACCAGAAAATTTATTTCATGAATGCATATTTATTTAATTCCAGGTTTCTACGTGGAACATATTATTTTCATTTCTCAAAAAAAATTCTGGTTTGAAACGTATTAAACCAGGGTCAAATTAACGCAAGTACTATGGAAGATTAGTTTGAGGTTGGCAGCTATGCAACTATGCAATAGTAGTTAGAGGTCACAGAATTTGCCTTACTATCATAGAATGGGCAATCTATTACAGTCATATAGTATGTGAGTAGTAAAAATTTACTGAAAGTAATACAAATTTTTGCATATACGAAAATAAATGAATGTCCTTCGTACTCGCAGAGTTTACATCAAAGACTAAATTTCCACCAAACTGAAGTAAGAATGAATATTTTCATTTTAATCCTCTATTTCGCCAATTTAGTCAGACGGCCAAAAGCTATTGAGGCAAAAAAATTCAATTTGAGCCCGCATCTCGAAATTAAAATATAACTTCTGTAAAAAATAGGTTTGTCCATGTGATTTGTATACATTGCTGTAAAAGTTAATATGACTGTAAAAAAAAACATTTCATAATTTAACTTATTTAAAATTTGTATTATTTCAGATATGTGATACGTCAAACAATAAACAAAAGATATGTACAACAGCCCTTTATGTTTAAGTATTTTAAATGCGTAAAAGATGCCACTCAAGAAATACTCAACACAATGTATCATTTCACAATATTTATTATACAGGGTGTCCGGTCTCAACGGTGTCCAGTGGCTAATTTCTAAACCATTAGTCATGGACATATAGTTCCAATTACAAAAATGTTTTAAATCAGGTAAAGAAATATTTTAAAAGGAGATTTGGGTCAATAAAAACATTTCTTAAAAAATTACGAAATTTAAATTTTTATACGGTCCCCCGGTCTTATAAGTTATATTTTGTAAAATTTTCCTTTTACACTGACAAGTAATGACAAAAATGACAAAACAACAACAATGACAAAAAAAGTCGCCTTATTCAACGATTAAAATTGACCGAGTAATAGCTGTTTTAAGTTTGAGCATATTTTTTGCTGCAAACTGAGGGTCATTCACAAATTTAGTCGAAATATAATTTCCTCAGATATATGAAAAAATTGCTGAGAGTAAAATTAACATTGCAATATAAATTTGAAATCTTTAATCATTCTGACATATTAATGCAAAATATACAATTTGTAATAAACATTTAATAAGAAAGAAAAAACAGAAATTTTGTTAAATAAAATGATGCTGAATTAACAGCCTCAATTCTTTAAAAAATGATACGTAATTTAAAATATTATTAGATTACATTAGCCTGCAAAATTGGGTTATGTCATGTTTCTTAGCTTTTGATAATTGATTCTTATGTATTCTGTACCCCTGAATCCGAAATTGACCTTCATTTTTAACCATCACATGAGGATGTTTCGCAAATTTCAAAGTTCAAAAGTTCAAAGTTAAAATTGAATCTCCTCCCCCATCTCATCGGACCACTCAGATTCCCAGGATAAGCAAAAATATCGAATAAATTATTGAATAAAATAAAAAAATAAAATAAAAGAAGTTTTACATATGTTTTATTGTATGAGATTTTCGCTATATTTTTAACTTATACATTTACGATTTGGAAAAAAATTCTAACGTGGTGGTTAAAAATGAAGGTCATTTTCAGATTCAATTCTAAAAAGTAAGTAAAAATCAATTATCAAAAGTTAAAAAACACAACAATCTCTTCTATTTTATATTATCCGATTTTTGTTATTCTTTAAATTTGACAATTTATGATTTGCGAAATATCCTGACATGATGGTTAAAAATTAAAGTAATTTTCGGATTCAGTGCTAAAAAATACATAAAATAAAAAACAAACAAACAATTGCAGTCTTGTATTATCTAATCTAAAACTTCCCTTAATCTTTTCTTAAACTTCTTGGCGGTAATCTGTCAGAAATTTTGTGTGTTGTCCTGTAAAATAAGTATAAATGGTAACTATCGAAAATCATAATGATATTAGATTGTTATCGGATTTTCTCCAGTATGTAAAATGTAATCTTGATCGGATATTTGAAAGTGAAAATTTTTGTTAAAAGAAATTATAAAAGAAACAGTCTCAAATCCTGACAAAATAAAACATGTTATTTTAGCCTATCTGAAACTTAATAAATGTTAGCTTAATCATAATACGAGTTTTTTCAAAGCGCAGATACACATGAAATAAGATCTTCGAATACTTTGAGCATTTGATATGTGATCCTCAAAGCCAAGCCAATCTCATTTGTTTTCAGAGCAGAAAAGTGGCATAAGTCATGCATTTTTAAAGTTTCATACCTCGATCAATTTTAGGGTTATGTGAATGGGGTTTTTTTTTTGTCTTACTTGTCAGTGTAATAGGAAAATTTTACTAAATATAACTTATAGGACCGGTGGACCGTATAAAAATTTAAATTTCGTAATTTTTTAATAAATGTTTTATTGACCCAAATCGCTTTTAAAATATTTCTTTACCTGATTGAAAACATTTTGTAATTGAAACTATATGTCTATGACTAACGGTTTAGGAATTAAACATTGGACACCGTTGAGACCGGAGTATATCAACTAAAGAGTACTAAATAAGAATAAAGGAATTGAAATGAATCAATAACGTATGTTATAACACATTCATTAAAATGAATATGTATATTTAAAATCTTCGACAACCATTCTTTATTTCATAGCATTTTTTACTATCTTTAAAAGCTGTTTTTCACTATCTCGATAATATATGGCTTTCAAATAACTACTGAGATACAACAAAGACAACGCACATGGAAACAAAAAACCCTCTAGTAAATCGCTTTAAACGAAAATTGATTTGAAAGAGTCTCTCTCATTTTTCACTGCATCATATTCTATTTTACTATACTTGGTTCTTCTATCGCACTTATGTTCGAAGATCAATCAATATGCTTGGACTACAAGGGAAAATCAGGTTCCTTTTCTACAATATAAACAATATCAAATCTCCGTTTTTGCATTGCCGTTTTCGCAATTTTTAGTGAGCCATGTTCCATATAATTCGGCGCTTATACACACCAACAATCATATTCGTCGTGCAATACTTTACTAGGGATGTATTAATTGAACGCTGCTGGGAAATCTTTTCATTTTAGCGCTCTTGAAATAATTATAGGGATTGGTGTAGAAATATAAAGTAATTGCAAGACGGGTATATGGTATATCCATTTTCTTTATGAATAAATGCATAGTGATAAGTAAATTTCGATTTTGAATATTTCTGCATATGTACATACAATATAAGAGTATATAAATAGGAGTTTAAGTAATTTAATTCATACTTTGTATCGTAATTTTTAATTTTTTCACTTTTCATGTAGTTTTATAAACATAGAACTTTTGAAATCAATTAAGTGCATGAATTTAAACATCTGTTCTACAAACGGTAAAAGCGCAAAGGAGAAAGGAATAATTTCGATATTATATTCAACATTATACGTTATCACAGAGCTGTCAATCCTCTGTTTATTTGAGTACCACTATTTCCGAATAATTATCTTTGTGTCATTCAATCGCACAGTGTCTGGAGTAAATTAATCTAGAATGATCTTCCAAAAATAGCAACATTTAAATATTTGGAGGTTTTTTAGCTTTGTTATCTTAATAGAAGTGTGCAGATTTTTGTTATCCTAATATTAGAAAAAGGTATTTTTGAATTACGAATAAGTGGCCCATTTAATCACATATTGAATATTCCTAAGAAGTTGTAGAGAAAATTTAAATGTTTAGTTATACATTAATAATTACATTTTTTCAGCATAATTGTTTGCTCTCTCGACATCCTTTATTATTTACCGCGAATTAAATCACATTGATTTAAATAATTAACATTTTTTTTTAATCGTTTGACCGTTTATAGCTAAAAAGGATATTCTGTGATTGGATGAAGTATCAGTCATTTTTCAAGTAGAGGAGACAAGGGAGGATTCACTCACTTTTTTCAAAATTATTTTTATATTTTTTAAATATTGAACATAGAATACACTTTTAAGTATCATTTTATTCGTTATACAATGAATTTCAAAAATAAAATTGCGACATAAGTGTAAGATATAAGAAATTTCAAAAATGATTGATTTTAATCATGAGAAAATAAGGGGTCATGGCTCCCCACATATGGGAGGGTTGACCCACTATATGGGAGGCTTGACCCACTTTGTTTTATATTGAAATATTTTTAAAGAGAAATAAAATCAGTTAAAAAAATAACTTTATGATACATGCTTTAATTATTATATACAAATATTTCTGAAAATATGATGCTTAAACGAGCCTGTATAGACGCAATCGCAATAGCAGGAAAATGCTGTTTTAAACAGGATTTTGCCTGAGCAGGTATAATTGTACAGCAGGGAAAATTAAATTTTAACATTTAAGACAAAATTCTGTTAGAGACAGGTTCCGTTTACATTGGGTTTCATGTATTATTATTTCCCGATTTAGGAGCCACTGTCCCGCTTTTTTTTGTCTCTCCTTGTCCTACTTTTTGCGACACTTTCATAAACATACCACTGCTTCTGTAAGGGTTAAGACTGCTGCTTTCATGCTTTCTAGTCGTTTCTAGTCGTTTCTACTGTTTCTATTTACCTATTTACCTATTATAAATAATACTTAAACGGAGAAAAAGTTCTTATCAACTTTCCTATTTATATTTCATTAAATTGTTTCTTTCAGTCGATACTATAGCAATTTTTCACATATTTCTTTAATCAGTTTTAAACATTTTCTTTTCCATCACCCCATTTTACTGTAGCTTTACAGAATAATTTAACATTCTTTTTTATATTCAACCATTAACCTTTCATTATGTACAGTGTATAATAAAAATATTTCCAAAAACATTTAATTAAGAGAGGCTTGAGCATCTGGACAACACTCCCTCTCATTGTCTGGGTCGAGACCCCCCCCCCCCACAGCCCCACATAGCCCTTTGCTAAAGAATAGCACATTGTTATGTTAAGCCTAACTTACTGCGCAATCTTTATGCCTGGAATGAAAGCTGGATATTTCTGAATTAGTTAAAACCTACTTACTTAAATTTCTATGATATTTTTTAGCTTTAAAAAGCTTACAAAATACTTCTAAAAAACATAAATTTTAAGTCGTAATCGCCTCACAATTGATTTTTTCCGCACCTATTTAGATTATCTGTATGAAACAAAGACTGTTGTTTGCGCTATGCAGTAGCTTTGTTTAACACCTCTTGATAATCTCTGAAATTCCTTTAAATATGAAAACTGATGGGTGGGTTAAGCCTCTCTTATGGTCAACCCTCCCTAGTCTCCCCCATATCATATTTTATAAAATATATCTGTTTTTTATCATACGCGTGGTTTCAGATCATTAAAAAGAAATTATTATAAATGAAAATTTGGTTCTTCTTCTTATATTTAAACAATCTCAAATCCGCTACTGCACCTTATTTTTTTTTTCAGTTCTAGCGATTCTTGTTCGATATAATTCGTCACTTCTACACTCAAACGTATTCGTTGTGCAATACTTTTGTATACAATTGTCATCTGCAGTGGAATCCTTTACCATTTATTTGTTCTTGAAGGGATTTTAGGGATTACCGTGATAATAGGGGAAACTGGGGAGGCTTGACCCACCATTCAGGTTTAACACTTAAAAGAATTTCAGAGTTCTGCCATTAGGTTGCAATCGAAGCTACTGAAATGCTTAAGCAATAGTCTTTGTTTAATGCGGATAATTGAAACAGGTGTCGAAAAATCAATTATGAAGAGTTTTCAGCTCAAAATTTGTATTTTTAGAAACATTTTTTAAGATTTTCTTGGGTAAAACATATCACAGAAATTTAATTAGGTTTTTAATAATGCAGAAATATTGAACTTTAACCCCTTAACGATCGCATTAAATTACGGTGTAAAAATTCAAAAGGCTTATTGCCACCACTTTGAAAAATATATATATTCACCTTATTCAATGACAGGTAAAATGATACCATATTAAAGCCAATTAGACTATTTTATAAAACTGGTGACAATTAAAAAAAAAGAATAAAATGAATAAAAGAAACAGCCCGTGAATATCACGGAAAATAGAATTAAGGGGTTAATACCAGGCATAAAGAAAGTACAATAAATTAGGCTGAACATAACCATGTGCTATACTTTAAAATGTGGCTATGTGGGGAGGATAGACCAAATCAATGTTAGGGAAGGTTGAACAGGTGGTCAAAGCTCCCCTTATTTAAGTATTTTTGGAAATATTTTTATTCTACACTGTACATAATGAAGAGTTAGTGATTATATTTCTAAAATAATGTAAATTTATTCTGTAAAGTTACAATACAAAGGATTGATAGAGAGGCAAAAGTTTAAAATGGATTACAGGAAGGTGTCAAAAATTGCTATAGAAGAAAGAAAAAAATTAATGATATATAAATTGGAAAGTTGATAGGAACTTTTATTCCATATAAATAGTACCCACTGTAGGTAAATAAAAGAATAGGAAAGACTAAAAAGGGTGAAAGCAGCAGCTTTACGAAATGTTAAATGTTCATGCCTCTGCAAAAGGACATAACATCGATCAAAACACAATTGGAAAGTTTGTAGACAAATTTCACCAAGATGAACACAACGAGATGACGCCAAAATACAAGGTAATTTGTATTGTGAAGTCGAGTGTCACAAAAAGTGGGTGTTTAAAACGGAAATTTTCTCATGTGCCTTGAATTCCGTCTAAGCAGGTTTGTTTGTACATCACATTTTATAAACTAATTTTTAATAATAACTGTACAGTATAGTATATAGTTATTCTGTGCTTTTTCTTAACTGATTATATTTCCCTTAACACGTTGAGTGCCACCATCTAGATTTGCTTGTTTGGCCTCCATTTTTATCCAGAAATTTTGTGTTCATACCAGAAATAAAGAATAGTAGCTTTCGCTTTATTTAATAAAAGACATTTAGCGATAACTTAGAGTAAAATATCTTCTTTCGAAATTTCCGGTATCAATTTAAAATTTCTGATCACTTTCGCTGCCGATCGCGTGATGTCATCACTCGCTGGCGCGGGATAGGCATCGGAAGTGTTAACAAATATTCCAATGTAAAAAAAAAGTTGGTCAAGTCTCCCATATATGGGAACCTCGACCCAAAATTTTCTCATGAATAAAATCAAACAATTCTCATGTTTTTTATATATTACACTTAAATAACAATTTTATTTTTATAACTGATTGTATAACGAATAAAAGGATATGTTAAACTTTATTCTACGTTCAATATTTAAAATATTAAAAAAAAAAAATGTAAAAAATGGGTCAACCCTCCCCAGTCTCTCCTATATTGTAACTGCAAAACATGCGTAATCATTTTCTTTATGATTAAAAACAGCTAAAAATACATTTTGATTATTTTTGCATCTGCAAATTATTTCTGAAAATGATTCTGAATTTGATGAATTTCTGATTATTTCTGATTATTTTACTATGAGCAAAAAACTTGGCAAAATTTGGGACTATTTTTATAAAAAATTTAATTTCTCTGCGACTATACATGCTATCCTCATAAAAATAAACACAGTTTATTACAATAAAGCACTTAATCATAATATGCAGTTTGAACGCTTTTGCTACATTAGTTTTTACAGGGTTATCCAACAGATATTCGTTTTTCTTCAATTTATTGACGGTCCCCTATGGAATTTTGGGAAAAATCCTCACAGAAATGTATGACCTGTACTATTCTGTTTACACCCCTGGAGTTTCTGGATAATTCCTCATGTAGTTTTCTAAATATTTAGCCCGGAAGAAGTCGCGCATACCCAGAGTGTGAATTGTTTTTACTTTGTCACCAATAAAATCAAATAATACTTTTAACATTACAAAGACTATAAATTCTGAAATACATTTTGTTGAAGAATACTTTTTAAAAGTAGTGGTGACCGCCGTAAAAAACGTACGCACCCGTGGTATGTTACACCCCATGCGACTGCTCTCGGCCTAACAAAACATCTAAAATCGCAAGTGGCCGGTCACATTTGGCCATATAGTGTATGATTCAATATTAGGTATTACCAGAATAAAAATAGGTAAATCTTCGCACTAATATTTATGAACAGAGCTATTCTCAAATTACAAGAAAATGGCACTTTTAATTACGCAGTGAATAATATTGAAATGCTGCGTAGATTCTTGCTCTATTGTATAAGATAATTGTTCCTTCATTCGGGATCGTTTATACACTATATGGCCAAAGGTGGCCGATTACTTGTGATTTTAGACGTTTTGTTAAAGATCTAGAAAAATACATAAGGAATTAACCTGAAACTGCGGGTGTGTAAACAGTATAGTACAGGTCATACATTTCCACGAATATTTTTTTCCGAAACCCCATAGGGGACCGTCAACAAATTGAAAATGAACGAATATCTTTTGGTTAACCCTGTAAAAACTAATGTAGCAAAAGCGTTCAAACTCGAGATTATTAAGAAGTGGCCTATTGGAATATGATGTGTTCTTTTTATGAGGATAGCATGTATACTCGTAGAGAAATTAAGGTTTTTATAAAAACAGTCCCAAATTTCGCCAAGTTTTTTTCTTATAATTTGCAGAGTTCTTAATATTTAAAAAAAGTTCTTTTCAGAAAATATGACGAACAACATTGTCTCTGCAATAAGAATTAAAAAATAGTAAAAACTGGATGAAAAATAAGCAGGTTTACAAAAAAAAAAAAAAAACTGTTTCACTGCGCATGCAGGAATGCAATCAAAATATAATGTGAATCATTTGTTAGTTAGAAATTTAGAGAAACTTTTTTTAAACTCTCAAAAACATAGTTTGAAAAGTCTGATAATAATCGTTTATAGAATAAGCTCAAAATCCGTTGTTCCCAAAATAAATCAAAAAGATGAGGTGTTGTATCCATATATCCATTGATTAGTGCCAATATATCATACGCAATATTGTACGCACTACTGTATTTAGATACAGCCCATCATCTTTTTGCTTCCTTTTGGGAATAACGTATTTTGAGCTTATTCTATAAACGATTATTATCAGACTTTTCAAACTATGTTTTTGAGACTTTTACAAAAGTTGCGCTGTACATTTAGCTAACACATTATGCAAAATGTATTTTGATTACGTTTGAGAATGCGCAGTGAATCATTATTTAGTAAATCTGCAGATTTTTCATACAATTCTTATTACTTTTTCATTCTGATTGCAGAGTATTGTGTACAATGTTGTTTGTCATATTTTCTGAAAAGAATTTTATTTTATATTAAGGTCTCTGCAAATTATAAGCAAAAAACTTGGCGAAATTTGGGACTGATTTTATAAATATCTTAATTTCTCTACGAGCATACATGCTATCCTCATAAAAATGAACACAATATAGGGTAATTCCGGGATTTATGCCGCACATTTCTTTGAATTTGTGTATAAAGTCCCATGGTAAACATAAAATAAAAAAAATCATGTTGTGCTATTTAATGTTAAATATACAATGCGTGTATTGCGACAAAAAATATCAAAACAAATTATAAATATTTTTAACAACTTTTTTCTAAAACATTACACTGCGGCGCGTCAACCGTACATTCAGGCTGAGACGCCGCACTTGTGCGGTAGTTATGCCACGCTTGTAATAAGAACAGAATGAAATTATAAATAAAAATATTTAAAACAATATTCATATCTGGACTATAATTAACGATGTAATAACAAAATGAAACTAAATGAGTACAATGAAACGTATTAGTAGATTAAAATTAATAATTGTTGCCTACTTTCACTATTAAAATTATTGACTTATTATTTTTTTTACATTAAATTTTAATTGTTGTTTCAGCAATAACTTAACATCAATGTATTAGAAAGGGAAAAGAAAAAAGTAAAATTGTGTTTACATAATTTATTTGTTAACCCTTTCGGGACCGGTGGCTTTTACACAAATTTATTCGGTTGGTACCACTTTTTTAAAAGAAGTTACCTTTACTTAAATAATCATGAAAATGCTCTAATTAAACAAAGCAAATTTTACTTTTCTTTCTGACTGGTGCCTGAAACAAATTTTGTAAGCCCTTTATGAATGTGCTTTTATGCACCTATTGTCCCGAATGGGTTAAGAGACCCGTTAAGAGACTACTATCTACAGAAAAGGTATCGAAAAAGTACAGTCTTTATGTAAGTACATTTAAAACCATGATGCAACGAAGCCAATTACACTTCCACTTTTTTGAAGTAGTTTGCGAAAACGTCTGCGATACCCGTAATCCAATTTTTCATTATTATCATCTTGACTTGCATCTTTCTTGCCCTTCTTACTTTTTATTTTCCCTTTTTACTCCTTTGGTTTTAGTAAACTTGATAACATGAATAACATGGTTAGTCTATACAAAAAGAAAACGTAAAGTTAATAACACTTAAACATCCGGTACAAAAGAAACTGCGGCATGTATACCGGAATAGCAGTGCGGCATGTATCCCATTTTGCATGGTGCAGACGTCGGCCATCACAGTTACCTGCCATCGCTAAGGGGAATGGCGTAACCATACACACAGTACTCTATACAAACGCTACACTTAGTTTTGACTTCGAAATCATGCATGCATTCGTAATTAGTGTATGAAAAGTATTTAAACGTAACGTGTTTAAAACTTTCGACAGTAAAATCATGCACTTACGTCAAATTAAGGATTGTACTTCTACAAGTAAACATCGAAATGGGATTCACGCTATACACTGGATAAAACAATCTCATTGCGCACCTACACTGTGCGTTTGACGACCATCTATCGATAATTACAAGAAATACAAGGGGTGCGGCATCTATCCCGTATGCGGCTATTCTCCCGGAGTTACCCTATTACAATAAGCCACTTATTAATAATCTCGAGTTTGAACGCTTTTGCTACATTAGTTTTTAAAGGGTTATCTAAAAGATATTCGTTGTTTTTCAATTTGTTGATGGTCCCCTATGGGGTTTCGGGAAAAAATCTTCGCGAAAATATGTGACTTATGCTATACTGTTTACATACCTGCAGTTTCAGGTTAATTCCTCGTGTATTTTTCTAGTTATTTAACAAAACGTATAAAATTGCAAGTGACCGGTCACCTTTGGCCATAACTGTATTTTAGCGTTTCATCATTTTTTACATTTTATTAACATAAAAGTAAACGAATCAAAATTAAAACAATAAGTCCCTATTATTGTATTTTAGTCATACAACCTTTTAAATCTAGCAAGGAATTTTTGTGATTGGAAAAAATATCTGTAATTTTTCAATTAATCATATTCTTCCTTTAAATCATTTTGGTCTTCTACTATACGTAGCCTGTTCGAAAGTGAATTAAAGGTCTTCTGATAATAAAATAAATTATTTTCTTATGTAAACAATCCCAAATGTACTGCTGCGTTGTAATGATTTCAAAATTTTCAAAACGCATTGTTGCGATATAATTTAGCAATTTTTTGCACCGATAATCGTATTTTTTATGCAGTGCTTTTGTAGACAGTTATCAGATACTGATGAATCCTTTCATTCTTTGTTATTGAAGGGACTTTAGCGATTGGTGTCGAAATGTAATGCAATTGCAAACATTTAAGTGATTTCTTCTATGCATGAATGTTTTAACACATCTAAAATTTTATCATGAGTGTTTTCGGCTCGTGAAATTAAAATATGAGCTTGTGTAACATTCATTGATGCTGTGTGTTGTAAAGTTTTTCTTATTTCATCATTGTAGTTTTAGGAACCGTGAAATTTTGAAATCGATTAAGTGCATGGATGCTTACATCTATTCCAGAAAATTGGATATACGCTCAAGAGAAAATAATAATTTTGAAATTTGATTTAATTTTAGATATTGTCCTAAAAATGGGCACAGATTTTTTAAGTTTAACTTTAACATGAGCTATTTTCGACTCACAAACAAGTAACTCACTTCATTAAATAGTGAATAATATGGAAATGTTGCTGAGAGAATTATTCTGTTTAGCTGTACATTAATAATAAAATTTATTTTAAAGTAATTGCTGAACCGACATCATTTAATTTTTAAGGGGGTATACTTACTTGAAAACATTAAAAAAATGCACTTTTTGTTGCATTTCTGAAAGTACAAATAGTAAGTTACTCGGTTACATTTTAATTCGATTCGATAAAAATTAAGTAAGTTACACAGCTTTAATTTACATTGCTCTATCAAACATAAATCATAACTTGAATCTTTAAACATGATTATCGCAAAAGTATACTTTTAAACTAGGTGAGAACAATAATTCGGAAAAACTTAAACTATCTTTTTAAAATTTTTGCCATTTTTTAACAACAATATTATCTACAGAGTAATTTTTATTGAATATGTTTTTAGCAGTGAAATTGCGCTCGAAACGCAAGAGCGCAATTTCACTTCTAAATTCGAGCGTCACTGCGAAAAATTAAAAATAAAATAAAATTATATATGTGTTCACCGATGCTGGGCTTGTTTGTGTCTCATGTTTTGCCGCAGGATTGTGCGTTCATGAAGAATATTCCATCTTGTGCTGCAGTTGCATTCTTACCAACTCTGTGCTGCAGTTGCATTCTTAGCTGAAGAGCTCAGCTAGGCATCGTCCTCGTAACTTAGCCCCTTGAGGATGAGCGACCGGTATTCGAACCGCGTATTGTGCTCAGAATCAGTGATTATATTCTCACCAGTAAATATTTATTATAAATTTTACCTTATTTAATCCGAGCATTTTCCGATTCAATGAGGGAAAAATTTCTGTTTTAAGAAACCGGTGATAAAAGATTAAAAATTCTGTAAAAGACCCTCATTCCGAAGGGGTAAATGGTAGCGAGCACTTGGAGCGCTATTCCAAGGGTTCCTGGTTCGATTCCTGGCTTGGGCATTTTTCACATTGTTGGTTCTACGTTTCGTTAGCAATGTGATAAATCACGTATTGTATATTCAAACATCTCGATCGTAATTTCACTTTTAAAATAATAAAAAAAATTAATTAAAATTGTAACTTTTATTTTTGGCGCTCTGGCGACATTTTTCCATTTTTTTCTAAACAATCAATGTTAAAAATGCTCTGTGAAAATCGGCACCTTAACTTTCAACGCCACTATCATTCAAACTATTGTTTCAAATTAACTTTTCCAAAAACTAAATGATTATTTTCTAGTTTTAAGTTTTCGAATTGAAGACATTATTCTTTTTGTAATTTCAGATAACATTTGACAGAGTTACTGTGATCACCGTATAGTGGATTAGCAAGTCACTTCTAAAAAATTCTCTAGTGTTAACTTGTGAGCTCAAAAGCGACATCTATATGGTTTCGGGTTTTTGCTGTTATGTTATTCAAATTAAGCTGCGTCGCCCAATCTGAAGAGTATAAAAAATGAGGCGAGAGTTAGTGTTATCGAATTTTGGTTGAGCCCTACCATTCTGGAATACGAGACCTGTGTTTGAGGATTCGAAGCAGTAGTTGGCATCACGTGGAAGCGAATTCAGAACTTAAGGAGTTATAAGCAGTTGCGATTGGTAAGACATTTTGAATTATAGATTGAGAAATTAAAAGATTCTTAACAAACACAGGTTGTTAGTTACACGACACTGGATATTTGAGTATTTTTTTACTTTGTAGCTCAGAGTAACACATTAGCGTGGAAAAGATTGCTATCGATTTTAGACCGGGATGCGGCTGCACAGATCATTATCTCATCGAGTTGAAGGGTGAAAGTCCAGTATTAGATAGAACTCGATTAGTATATTAAAATGCAATTGGTCTGCCAAGTCATATCTTTATGGAAACCACCTACAGACCCGATTTTAGTGGTTCATCGGTAGGTTTATCGTTGTGTTTTCCTACACCCAAATTCATGAAACATGCAGGACTGGGGGCAGGAAAACACAATGATAAAACCATGGAACTATTAATAAAGAGGAACTGACATATTCTTAAAATAGTGAAGCTTCAACTGTAACCGCTATCAAAGGGGTTGTTTATCGACGGTGGAAGCTCCCACCAGTAGGTTTATATAGATATTTTAAACTTGTTTAAACGCCTTATCTTTACAAAAATCTCAGTCATAAATAGTGGTAGAAACAAATTTTCATTTTTACTGGTAGGTGTTTTCTTTGGTGGTAGTTAGGCCCTGAGTTTCCGCCATATTGTGACAACCATGGATACAAACTGACAGTTTTATAAGGCATACTGACACCGGTAAAAACAAATAGAAATTTTTATGACATTTTTGAAAAAAAATTCTATGAATAAGACGTGTCTTTAAGACGAAATCTTCTATTCAATTTTACTGGTGGGGTGCTTGACCTATTGGTAGTCAGAAACTGAAGAACCGATTTTAAAAAAGCAGCCGCCATATTGTGACAACCTCCTCAGTTACTTCACTCGCAACTGGTAGACAATACACTATATGTCTCCTCCTTTTTATTCATAACTCCATTGATAAAACCGGCAGTCAACAACTAAAATCGAGTTTTCAGGTGTCTTCCGTCAAGATTTGACTTGTCAGACCAGTTGCATTTTAATGTGCTTATTGAACTATAACTAATCCTGGAATTTCAGCAATCAAATCGATGAGGATCAACGCGTTTGTGCAGCCGGCTTCCGATCTATTTGGTCTATCAAAAACTTGATGTAGGTTTAATATTTAACATTTTCATATTATATTAGTTAATGAGTTAGTGAGGGATCCTACTTACAAGGAAGGTTTCCATACGGGCATATTCAGAAAAATCTGAAAAAATTACAGAGTGGTTAAATATGTGGATAAATATGATTATAAATTTTTTTTTGGTGGAACCTCGATAGAACGTTCGTAAAAAAATAATGAAAAATACGTTTATTTGGCGATTTATCATCGGTTGGCGATGAAATGAAATTTCGAAAAATAATTTTTCATGTCGAATACTGTTTAAGATAAAAATGTTTCATATTGAACTTGTTTAAATAAATTTATCGTAAATAACTTTAGTTTTGCCAGTTTTCGTTTGATATTTAACTATAGTTTTGTCATATATATATTTATTTATAATGAAAGTTAAATATCAAATTTTATGAATTAAAACAAAAATAAAATAAATTAATATTGTTTCAATATCTCAAAATTAAGTCCAATTGAGCGCTGTCGATTTAATTTTGTTGCTATGGAAAAGACTAATTCTTTGATATTGAAATGAATAACTCCTAAATGAATCTTGCCTTTATTTTGGAATACGCTGAAATATATGAAAGTATTTTTTTTTATATATGAAATTGTTTTTAAAGTAATAAAATGAAATAACAAGCAACATAAATATGTAATACGAAAAAATGTATTTATTAAACTCTCTCATTGTTTATGTTTAAATTCGTTAAATACTTTTTACACGCATTCTAAAAATCAATTAACAAACAATTTTCAATTGCATTAAAATCGTTTACTTTTGACAAGGAAAAGTACTGCTCGCCAAATCGCGTGACGCCTTCATCTTTTCGCGCCAAATACTCGAAAGTATTTTATTTTTTAGCAGACTTCTTACTGTAATTCCGCCGCTAAATTTGACTGATCCTTTATTACATACATAAGTAGTTTAATTGGTATTTATTTTTCTAAATATTCTGAGTATGCCCAGTAAGGAGACCTTCCTTGTTAGTTGCCATGTAATCTTAATTAGTGAAGTTACTCTGCCACACCCCTGCCCTATAAGCTTAAATAAAGGTATTCTAACTTTATTTCTGAGTTATGAATGATCTTTCAACTAGAGACCTTGACGGGCCCAGTACAACCATGCACGGCTACCAGAAAAGCACAATTTCCGGAAAACAGGTCTTCTGAGGATACACCACTTTATTTCGCCATTGCGAAAAATAAATTTATTTTCTTTAAAATATAATAAATAGAATACAAAAACAGGTTTTTTAAATATCTTATTTAATTTTCCCGAAAACAAATATTTTATTCGACCTTGCAAATAGGTATTAATCCTTAACATAAAAAGAAACTTATCCGTTGCCACCCGACAGTAACGAAAAAGACAGGCTACCGTGGTGGGTCCGATTCTTCTTTTTTTGCAAACCGCTGGAGTCACATGATGCTCGAATGCACCAATGAAGGTGCACGAAAAGAGCATCACGTGACTCCAGCGGTCTGTAAAAAAAGAAGAATCGGACCCACCGCGACAGCCTGTCTTTCTCGTTAGCCTCGGTTGCTACCGAAATGATCAAGGCCTGAGGACATGGATTGTGACGTCATCACAAATCGACCGACTTCTCAATAGTGTTGAAATTCAAACCGGAAAATTTTGAATGGCAATTTTATTTTATTTTATTTGCGGAATATCTATCATCTTATAAATCAGTAATAACTATTTGAACTTACTGGTAAGAATTTGGAATCCTTCAACAAATAGTCAGCCAGATGCGGCAAAACTGTGGCATTCCGCATCTGGCTGAATTTTTACCCGACTTAAAAGAAGGGTTATGTGTTTCACGCGTATCTGTGTACAGGGTATCCAGCGAATAAGACCCTGATTTCAAAATTAAATATCTCAAAAACAAAGATTAATAGAATTATGTGGTAAACGGTTTCTCTATTAGCTAAGCTGTAAAAATGTTATACAGAAGTTTCAAAAATTAGTTGTAAAAAACGGCTAACAGATGGCGCTGTTATCGCAATGCCTATAAATTGTGTTTTGAAGTTCAGAGCACTAGCGTCTCATTCCCAGATTGCTTCCTATGGAAGAACGAAAATTGGGAAAGATCACTTTTTTGTTGGGGTGATGTGCAAAAGTGGAGACATCTGGTCACAGAATTATTGCATCAGCTTCAATTTTAGAGATCTTCAATTAATAGAATTCTCAATAAAAAGTTTAGCAATCATTATATAAGAACTTATTAAAATATTTTTTTTTTTAATAATATGCAGAAGCGGAGCCATGTGTTGACAGAATTGAGATTTGTTTCAAATTTTGTTATAAGCTACTTCGGTCCGGATACCAGTATCTCTGTGGTACGTCTTTTCTCTCCTAATTGGTAGATCGTGTAATCGAATCCAAGTAGATGAGGATTTGAAAAAAATGGAAATCTTTACTTTTCAATATTTATTTAAACTGTGAAAAAAGTTTGAATAAAAAAATCGAAAGTTTCTGGTTTTAAAATTTAATTAAGCTAAAAGAAACCCCTTTTATAAAAATCATTGAGCATTTATAATAATGATTCATAAATCATTTTTTTTTTGTAATTGTATAGTTTGAATGAAAAAATACAAAGTTTCTATTTTTAAAAACTTAAGTTAAAAAAATAATAATAATTTTAATTTTAAAAACTCGTTTTCATTTTTTTTTATCATTGAGCACAGAAATATGGTGCAGCTTCTAGCGATAGGATCCGAAGTGTTCGAAAGGAATGCAACATTCAAAATACTTTTGCTTTGACGTTGATGATATGACTTATCATCAATTCCTTTTAAAAAAAGAAATAATTTAATGCATAATTTCTGTCTCTAAAACTTTGTTTAAAAAGAAAAGAAATATATGTGTTGTGCTAAACCCAAAATATTATGCCGTGATTTAAAAATAAAGGAAAAGTGCAAAATTACTTTTTTATTTATAATAATTCAGGTATAAATAACACCAAAATATTTTGTCGTGATTTAAATATATAAAAAGTAAATAAAAAGTATAAAATTATTTTTCTAAATGTATGCATTTTGATTTCAATAATTATATGGCATTAATAATTGAATTTAATAACATATTTTAATAAGTTCTTATATAATGATTTCTAAACTTTTTATTGAAATTTTCAAAAATTAAATCTGGTGCTAAAATTCTTTGATCAGGTGTCTCCACTTCTGCACATCACCCCATGAAAAAGTGGACTTTCCCAATATTCGTTCTCTCGTAGGGAGCCATCTAGGAATGAGACACTAGTGCACTGGACTTCGAAGCACAGTTTACAAGTATTGCGATTACAACGCCATCTGTTAACGATTTTTGCAACTAAATAGTGCAACTTCTGTATAACATTTTTACAGCTTAGCTAATAAACAAACCGGCTACCGCATAATCCTATTGATCTTTGTTTTTAAGATATTTAATTTTGAAGTCAGGGTCTTATTCGCTGGATACCCTGTATGTGGATTTCTTTATACCCTCCAAACACCCCAACTGCTGGATGGATTTTAATGAATGAGGTCTCTATCAATTCGTCTTGACGGCCCGATGGTTATAGCTAGGTTTTGTTTTTATAAATTCAAAATGGCGGCCGTAAAATACAAAATGGCGGTAGTGACGAAAACAAATTTACGCACCCATTTTGAGTGGCATATCATTGGATAGGTCTTTCAAAATGAAGACGATGTTTCATTGACTCTTTTACACTCAGAAGGTCTGTTAAAATATTATACAACCTGGAAGTTTTGTATGCATTGTGGATCTCTAGCTTTACTGCAACTCTAACCATCATAGACATCTATAGACTCATCAAAACAGTGTTTATAGATAGGAACTAACAATTAAACACAACTTAAAAGTCATCAATACAAGTAAATAAAAAATAGGTAAGTAATATAAAAATATTTTAATTCAATTTCTACTTAGGTCAATAAGAGATTTTTTTTTCTCCCATTCTTCTTTCCTGTTGAGTAGGGCTTAAAATGCCTTGATCAAGAAGATAGGCTCTCTCGGTCTAAAAATACCTTGATCAAGAAGAGGACTCTCTCCATTATTGAAAATTAATTAATTAATTAATATTTGAAAAAAACTGGATTAACTTCAAGTGTCATCCACTACAAGTTTAAAAAAAATTAATTGAGCTTGATTGGATGAATAATAAGTATTTTATTAACGATTGAAAATTTGAACAAGATATATATATAGCGAGATTGTGAGCTAATAGTAGGAATTGAAAAAAAAATAGTTTCACATTTATGAGAAATAATTAATTAGTTCGCTTTTTACGCAGTCGGGTTTTTTGATTTTTTAAATTTAATTTTTTTTATTATTTAGGGATTCCGAATTCTCACCAGTATGTTTAAATAGTTAGAATTGTTTTACAAGATTACGTATATTCAACAAATAAAGTAAAAGAAAATTGCTATTCAAAATTTTCCTGTGTGAATTCCAACACTAGTGAGAAGTTGGTCTATTAGTGATGACGTCCCAACTCGCGTCCCCTGGTCTTGAGTATTTCGATGGCAACAACTTATCTCATGTTTCTAAATAATTATAATTCTTGTATTTGAGTTACGGCACTTTTGAATGTAACAAGGGAATTCTGCGAATGGACGAATTATCAGTCATTTTTAAGTGTACCATATTCCATCAAATACATTTGTTCTCATTGTAACACCGGCATATTTGAAGAACAATTTAAATTGCTTGATTATAAAAGAAAATATGCTTTATTTCGGTTATCTAAACTATCTTAAATATCCTCTCATACTTCGCCATTTTCGAAATTTTCAGCCAGCCATGTTTCCATATAATTCGGTGCTTTTATACTCCAACAATCTTGTTCTTCCGTGGAATACATTACTTGAAATTTATCAGCTGCTGAGAAATCGTTTCCTTTTATGCTGTCTCACAGTGCTTTTAGGGATTACCGTGGATATATATTGTAATTCTGAACCAAATATATCCATTATGTTTTTGAATAAAGGTACAGACATAGATAAAAACTGATTCTGAATGTTTTTGGAATCTGTAAAATAATATGCGAGTTCACGTAATCGATATTTAGGCTGCATATCGTAAAATCCTCTTATTTCATTATTCATGCAATTTTAGAAACACTGAATTTGTAAATCGATTAAATGCACGAATATAGATATCTGTTGTAGAAAGCTGGATTAAGCACCGGGAAAATTTATTTCAAAGTGTGTTTCAATTCTTGATATTGTCAGAATCGAAAGAGCTGATTTTAGAAGCGTGAGCGTTTCGGAATAGCAAAGAAGTGGAAAATTGCCTTTAATAGTAAGTAATCCATATAAAAATAGTGTTAGTTTTTCTATACAATTATACTTTATATTTTATATTATGTTATAATAATTTCTTTTACACCAGAGACCATTCAATATTTAACAAAAAAGTGAACGTACCGCAATTGTTTAATGTAACTAGAATTCTAGTGCATGTGGTCATACGAATAAGGAAGCAATGCTAAACAGCACCCACTTTCTCTATTTAGGTCCAAAAAGTAGAGACATTTCAAATGATTTAATGTATCATAACTCGGTAAGGTTTTTCAGATAACTAAAGGACTTCCTTTGTGTTTTACTTGGACACAGAGCAACATTTAAAAATAATGTCTAAGCAAAGGGTACATATAAAAAATTAAATTTCTGTTTTGATAGCATTACAGTAACTTGTAAAACATTTATCATATCTACAAGCTGTACTTGTTTTCTATACTTTTTCTTATTGGAAGTATCTTCCAATCATCAGCGGTTTAAGAGATTATTACGAAGGTGTTGGTGTTATTTATGACGGCCGATTATCTGCACAAGGGATATAGGCCCAAGGGGGAGTGCCCTTAGTGGGGGGTATTTCTAAGGGAACATAACCCGTATTTACGCAAGGTAATCCAAGGTTCGAAGAAAACCACGGAAAACTCCGAACTATTAGGAATGCGGGCGGGAATGGGTTCGAACCTAGCACCTCCCGTCTACTAGCTTTTAGAGCAGAACCTCTAGAGATTATTACGAAGGAATTCACAGAGTGTACACCGAAAAAATAAACCGCTGTATTCTACGTAACTCGTAGTTGCTAACTTCAGCGATTTTTAGTGACCCGTATGCTTTAATGTTAATCGTCGATTTATTTAACCCTCTCGCTAGGTAATTGTTTTATGAAAATAGCTTCAAAAATTGCGTACTTAATTCCTTCGCGACGAGCGTCTTTTAATAATTTTTATTCTTTTGCCACCGGTTTTTCAAAACAAAAATTTTCGTCTGATTTAATCCAGAAAAGGATCCGATTAGATAAGGCAAAATTTACAATAAAAAGTAACTCGGGGGAATGATCAAGGCGGGTTAATTAGACGGAGAAAATGCATCCCCGGTGAAATCTCGGGTTAAGCAAATTTTACTACTTTTACTTTGCCCGAGAAACCCTCGGGTTGCGCAGCGAGAGAGTTAAGCACGTATTTTTACAATTAAATAAGATCACTATTAAAATTACTGATATCAACGGATTATTTCATAAGGGTTAGCTTTTCGAGGCCCACCTGATATAGCCTAACACGGATTCGATACGTCCTCCAGAAAACAATTTCGTTAAATTTGAAGAGCGCAACTTTCATTCTTCGAACTTTTTGAATAAACTATTTTCTAGTCTTTTATCAATCGCATAATTTGTAAAATTCAATATTATAATATTATACTTAATATTTATCAAAAAGAGTATTTTTTTTTTTGCAATTATCGGTAATTGTGCTGACTGTGTCTTGCACTCGTACATGATTATCAAGTACATCATGCAACTCTACTATAGTTTCAAATTCGTTTTTTCCAATAGATTTTTTTAGTAGTGTAAAAGAAATAAATTAAAAACTATGAAGATTTTATAATAATTTTAATGATATATTACAAGACAATCCAATCATATTGTTTTTTGAGGACATACAGTGCGGCGCAAAAGTTTACGCACAAACTAAATATTTTTATAAAATGAAAAATATACAACGGAATGCATTGAAATTTTTACTGTATCTAAACAATTGGTTTACAAATTCATGTTTCGAATTCGGAAACAATTCATTATAAGGAAAATAATGAATTATAAAAAAATCAAAATTATGATGTCGCAAAAGTTTATGCACAAAACCGAAATATTTAAATTTCAGAAAGCACAAATGTCCTTTAGTAGTCTATGGTGTTTCCATTGCATCTGATGAAATCGAATACGCGATTTTCCATTGATAACACAAGAGTATGGAAGGTTCTGGGAGCGAGTTTGCATCAGGCTACCTCGATCGCTGATTTGAGCGTTTGCACTGAGTAATACTCCTTCCCATTCTTGTAGACGTAATGTGAGATGCCGTAGATGTTCTCTACCGGAATGAGATCTGTCTTGAGTACTGGCCAGTTCATCATACTGATATTATGCGATCTAAGTCATTTTTTGTAGAACGGGCAGTGAATATCGATGCGTTGTCTTGCTGAAAGGTCCGGTTGGGACTACTAGGAGTTCACCAAACGGTCACAAATGCTCAATCAGAGTTTCCTGATGCTTTTGCAAATTTTGTCTGCCATTTAGGAAGCAAAGGAAAGTTTCTCCATTGTAGCCAAAAATTTCTCACACCATGAGCGAACCACCACGTTGTTCCCTGCTGAATATGATCTTCGGATCTTTCCTCAAGTCACGCCAATAGAATGAGAAGCCATCTGGACCATCCAAATTCCATTTCTTTCCATCAGAAAAAATAACATTTATTCATTCGTCAAGATAATATATGTGTCCATTGAAGACTTGCTTGTTTGTGACACGGTTTCAGAAAAGGCTTACGAGCTAAATTTTGTTTTTTTTTTATGATCCTGATTCGGTTATTCGTCTGCGTATGGTGTCAAGGGATATTTGAGATCGAAGTAGATTTTTTATCTGATTAAGAAACAAATTGCTAGTTGCAGAAAATTTTTAATTCTTCTATCCTCGCTAAACGTGGCTTTACCCCAGATAGCATTTTTAATTTGCAGAAAATTTTCACCAGTCTTGCTTTGTAAACCTGCAAAATTGCAGCAAGCTCAACATGACAAGACTGGAAGTTCATAACAAGACTGCAGCAAGATAATGCAAACGCCGAAGTCACCACATTTTGAACTTGCAGCTAGCTTGTCGTGCAAGTTAAATTCATGCTGTATCAAATTTATTGCAAATTAAAGGCAAACAAGTAATCAAAAATACAACAAACTTACTGCAAAGCAGTAATCTTTCCACGCCCCACTACATGTTTACAGCTATTAAAATACAAGTTTACCCCCTTCGGAGGGGTCCTTAGACCTGATCAGGTCTATTGATGCACACACACCGTCAAAAGGCGCATGCATCATTTTCATCACCATAAATGAGTTACGGTAACATTTGTGCCTTTCAACACAAGACCTTTTTTGGAATTTGATTAGTATAGCGTTTAGAAAAAGCGGTGCCAGCCGAATAAAATTTCTGCAATTTCTGCGTATGTGCTGATTGTCTATTCTCTCAAGAGAGGGAGTTTTTGATTTCGTCACATTCGTGAATTAAAGACAGTCTTGCCATCAGTTTCACAACAAACTACTCATGCAAGTGGGAAATGGTATACCTTGCGGAAAATTTGCTGCGAATTTCTAAGTTCAAATTTGTCACGGCAAGATAGTGTCAGAAAAAATCAAACTTGCTGCTAATGATCATGCTATCTGGGACTCGACCTTTCTGAGCTATACGCATTTTTGAACAGTTTTCCACATTTCAAAACACTATAAATACCACGTTTAGACAGATTTAAGGGGTCTTGTACCTTTTAAACGCGACGAAAATTTAACGAAAAAATTCAAAGTTTGAATTAGTCTATCTTCAAAACATTTTTATGTATAAACATGAAATTTTGGATATTGATTAAACAGATTGTGCTTTGTAATATGATGTCATTAGAAATTTATTAGCCTTTTACTGAATTTGTGTATTGTTGACATCAAAATATCTCTTTTTTAACGCCATAAGTCATTGCGCACATGATATCTTGAGAAAATATGTCATGTAAGATGGATTGTCATGAAATTTGGCAAAGATGCTAAACATATATGTGTGTTTAAAATGAACTACTCTTAGGGCAAAATTATTTCATTAACTATATTAAAAAATATTTTTGTAAAAAAAAAATATATATATATATATATATATTTATTTAAAAAATTACCATTGTAAATACTTAAAAGTAGTCGGCATATTTATATAACACTTACAATGATCGCTACACTTCATACTGTAGGAAAAAATGTCTCGCTGATCCTCCACCTATCATGTTTAAGGAGATATTTGCACAAAATCTCATTTGTGCATAAACTTTTGCGACATCACCAAAAAGGTTTTTTTGTAATTTCTGATTTTCGTAACAATTAATATTTTCCAAACTTCTGATATATATTTATGATCATAATAATCACCTACAGTGGATATTTGAAATCATTCCGTTGTACAATTTTATTTGCATTAAAATATTTGCGTTGTGCTTAAACTTTTGAGCCGCACTGTATACTGTATTATTAAAAAAATCGTTTCTATAAGAATAATAATACTTTGTAAAAACTATACAACTTAAGTTTGGGTATAGCTGTATATACTAGAAAAGTATGAATGGGTAGAGGAGACTAGGGAAGGTTGACCATAGAGGACGCTTAGCCCACCCATCAGTTTTCATATTTAGAAGAATTTCATAATTTTATCAATAGGTATTAACCAAAGCTATTGAAATGCGCAAACAACAGTGTTTATATCATATTCAAAGCTGGAGTAGCACAGTTGAAGACTTCAACTGTGCTACTCCAGCTTTGAATATGATATAATACAGTTGGAAAAAATATTCGTTCCCTTCATTACAACAGTGTTTATTTCATACAGATAATCGAAATGGGTGTGGAAAAAATCAATTGTGATGCGTTTTCAACCTAAAAATTGTGTTTTTTAGAAATATTTTGTAAGCTTTTTTCAGATAAAATATATCATACAAATTTAAGTAAGAAGGTTTTAAGTAATGCAAAAACTTCGACCTTTCATTCCAGGCATAAAGTTTGTATAGAAAGTTAGGCTTAACACAACAATGTGTAATTCTTTAGAAAAGGGCTATGTGGAGAGGTTTGACACAGTCAATCTGAGGGAGGGTTCAGTAGATGTTCAAGGCTCCCTTAACACATTGCCGAATGGCGATGGAAAATTTTTCTCAAATATGAATTTTAAAACGGTAGAAGCTCCTCCCTGCTCTGAAAGTCTTTTGTAAATTGGTGTTCTAAATAGGTTTTCAAAGATTATCCACCGATAAATATCATTCAACGTACGAATTTAATATAAAATGAGTTACAGTCTAAAAAAATATGGACAACATGATATAAATTCAATATCTGTAAGGTAGATGCCACGCCATTAGTCATTCTAAAATGAGGTGATTGAAAAGAAAATGTTTGAAACTGATTAAAGAAAGCTGTGAAAAATTGCTATAGTAAAATATAGTTGCTGCAAAAAAATGTAATGAAATTTAAATGGAAAAGTTCATAGGGACTTTTTTCCATTTAAATATTACTAACAATAGGTAAATGAAATAGTGGAAAAGGCTAAAAAGAACTAGAAAGCATGAAACCAGCAGCTTTAACCCTTTCAAGGGCAGTGGTATATTTATGAAACCGATTTATTTTAATTCCCAAACGCCACAACGGAACCAGAATTTCGCTAAATTCTTCTCCATTTAATACGTATTTGAAATATAGCCTTTTCTCTATTTACGAATAAATTTGTTCGTAAATTCCGGTCCAGTCATTTATTTCAACATTTTAGTACTGAAAGTTCTAATTAACTCCCGAAAGTGTTAAATAATGATATGTTAAGTGCTCATGCGGCTTCAAAAGAACATATCATTGATCGAAACACTTTAGGAAGGTAAGTAGACAAATTTCACGAGGATGAATACAGGGCCAAATGGTCCGCCAACTGAATACCAATATTGTTTTAGAAAAATTTTCTTTTTAGATTATTCTTACAAACTGCCCCGGAAACACCTTTAAAAGTTAATTCTAGCGCAAACCTACCATAAAATTTTCTGTTAAAATTTATTGGTATTCAGTTGGTGGGCCTTGGGAGCCCTGTGAATACAGTGAGGTGAAGCCAAACTATGCGACAGCTAGAGCTGTCAGGTCGAGTGTCACAAAATGTAGGACAAGGAGACAAAAAATGCAGGACAGTAGCTCCTAAATTCAGAGATAATAATACATCGAACCCTATGAAAACAGAACATGTCTCTAACGGAATACTGTCTTAAATGTTAAAATTTCTTTTTCTCTGCTGTAGAATTAAACCTTCTCAGACAAAATCCTGTTTAAAACATTTTTTTTCTCCTCTGACTTGCGATTGCGTCTAAACAGGTTTGTTTAAGCATCATATTTTCAAAAATATTTATTTTATAATAAATAAAGCATGTAGCATAATGTTATTTTGCAATTTTTAAACTGATTTTATTTCTATTCACAAATATTTTAATATAAAACAAAATGGGACAAGCCTCCCATATTTGGGGAGCCTTGACCCATTATTTTCTCATAATTAAAATCAATCATTTTTCAAATTTCTTTTGTATTACACTTATGCAGCAATTTTATTTTGAAAACTGATTGTAACTAATAAAATTATATGTAAAAATTTATTCTGCGTTCAATATTTAAAATAAAAATTAAAAATCATTTTGTAAAAAGTGGATCAACCCTCCCTAGTCTCCCCTATACCAAAAAAGTTCGAAGAGATATGAAGCCTAAATAATATCAGATATTGCTAATCTGTTTAACTCTTTTTAGCTCACAGGCAAGCCTGAGAGCTAAGAGCCCGCAGGTTCTGTATGTATGTACGTAACGCGATACTCTTGATAGAAACATCCGATTTGCTTCAAAAAATTTTCTACGTTCATTCTGATAAGACGCTTCACTGGTTAGCTTTGGGGTTTCATTGTTATTTATAAAGGAGTGAACGGTGTGGCTAATCCCCCCTTAATTTAGATAAATGAGTTTTTCATGCAGACTTGCTTCAAATTTCGCATCCGGTCTATTCTGATCAGGAGCTTCTTTGATTAGATTTGGAGGCTCATTGCTTAAGTATAGAGGGGGGAAATGGGGGATCTAATCACCCCTTAATTTAGCTGAATGGGTTTTTCATGCAGAATTATCCGATTTGCATGAAATGTGGTATACGGGTTTAATCTGACAAGGCGCTTTCCTGATTAGATTTGGAGGTCCATTGGTTAAGTATAAAGGGAGGAAACGAGGAGAGCCAATTCCCCCTTAATTTATTTCTCGAGGGACATTATTTATTGAAATAAGGGTATGATATACAATTAATGTGAGTACCCTGTGAGCTCAATGCCATCAGCTTAATGGACACTTTTCTGTTTATTTTAATCTTGTCCTAATATGTTTATGATGAAACTAATTCGGTACTAACAGTAAAGTAGTACATATTTAAACTTCATTTTGCATTTCATCATACTAATTCAGCGTAGTAATGATGTTTTCTTTTTACAGTGTAGTTAAAACAAAACCCTTGTTCAAAGTTTAAAGTGCTAAGCGCGCTTCGAAAGGAGGTCGCAAAGTTGCAACGCTGCCTTGGCCCATGCCCCGTTTTTCCAGATATGCTTTTAATTAACTCTTAAAGACACGGGAGGCGTATTGAGAGATCCACTCAATGCAAATCTCTCTAATCCCATTGTATTTATGTGATTAATTCTAATTAATTCAGTCTTTTTTTAACAATTTGAAGTTTTTTGCTTTTATACTGCTACTGAGCATCGCATCATACAAATATATCATTAAAATTTCTTATCTAGGCTTTAAAAGCTGAATTGTTATCTAGGCTTTAAAAGCCGATGGTACATAGTGTACGACGTCTCTGTCATTATGCATGTTCAAACCGTCCGGGTCTTTTACGGTTAATACCTCAGCTAATTACCGACGATTTTGTTCGAAAATCATTATCAACAATGATCTTATAGTTCTGATTCGATAGGTACCTCCAGCACTCCTCAACACTTTTTCTGAATGCCTTCAAATCGAAATTTGTGTGTAACGAAAGAATGCGCTTTTCTCAAATGCTTTTTGACCTAGGGTTAATCGCTATAGTTTTCCTTCAAACATTAAATGAACGTCTACGACCTCTATTTTTTTCATAATTTTAGCTTCAGTAGATTCGGAAATAGAAAGGGGACACATTTTTGCACTACATTTTCGACGATATCTCTGAAAATATAATGCCTAAAATTAAAAGAAATGTATTTTTGAGTTCCTTGTTACGAATGGTTTCGAACGATACCACACAAGATATACAACAGGGATGAGAGCGCTTCGACCCAAATGAATAATTACTACCATTAAATTTTAATACTATACTTTGGTTTCTTGAATCTCAAAAATTCGGTCATTAAATAATACGAGAAATACTATTAAAATTTAGTGGTAGTATTCGGTCATTTGGGTCGGAGCGTCTCATCCCTGTATACAAGGAAAATATATTTTTTTCAAGCAAAATAATTAGACCTTCTACATTTCTCCTAAATATATTTATCATTTCTTAATAATCTGTAAATATGTGTGTCAATGGTATTTATTACTCCCCCTCATTTGAACTTTCCGTGTCCCATAATTTATGAGTAAAATGGCTGTGACAGACACACAGACACAGAAGTGAACTTATAATGGTTCCTTTTTTAATTTTTAAGTACGAAACCCTAAAAAAGGAATAATATATCATGATAAATGAAAAAATAGCAGTTAAAATAACTATTTATTAATTTTTTTTTTAATAAACCATTTATATTAGTGAAAATCTGATTTTAATTTCATAAAAAGTACTACAAGAACATAAAACTAATCAAGTAAATTTTGAAATATACGACGAGGTTTTATGATTTTGAATATAATGACATATTAAAAAACACGCGCCGGGTAAATGTAACTTATAGATTGCAATTAAGAATTTTTTTAAGGAAAATTGATAAGATAGATGGAGTTTTTCACTTATTTATAACTGCACGATCCTTAAAAAACGTCCCCTGAATACTATACTAGGAAAGTCTATATATATGTAAAAAAAAAAAAAAAAAAAAAAAAAAAAAAAAAAAAAAAAAAGACATTTTTTGAAAGACTGAATTTTAGCGGGTCTCTTTTAATTGCTTAAAAATTCTATTAAAAAATATGAACCTGGATATACTCGTTTTCTTTTAAGTTATCGTAAAGAAATCCATCAAACTAAAATTTCTTTAAGGGGACCGGGTAAGCAAAATTCTACCAAATAATCGATTTTTACTTTTTTATATCACTAAATAGTTTACTATTGATGGTTATAATTATTAATAGTTTACTATAGTATTACTATTTCAAAAAAGTGGCACCAATCGAGAAATCAGATTTTTTAAAAAATAGTCCACTGGTAACACTGCTTCACAGCTTTATCACTTAAATGCGCGATTTTTTATTTTGTTTCGAAAAAAAATTATATGAGATTCTCTGAAAAGTTTATTACACAGGAAAAGTAATGAAAAAAATCAGAGATACATGTTTCATATAATATGTCAATCTTTTCTTCGTTTGCACATCTGCAATACTAGTAAAAACTACTGCCGTGTGGCGGTTTTAAACTAGAGTAATGCAAATTAGGAAATATTTTAATAAGTACGTCTCCTGATACCTTATTTTATATAATTATTTATTTTATAAAACTTAACATTTAACCCTTTAATTCCCATGATATAATACGTTCTAGAATTTACGTAGTTCAGAGAATCTGTCTGTCACCAGAAAGTTTCAATGTTTAATTTCACTTTATTTTTAAAAAAAAAAAAAAAAGAAAAAAAAAGGAATGTCTGTTTTTAAGTAAAGCACATATTTGTATTTTAATTTTCTGGTGTGAATTAGGCATATACGAATAAAAATATTTATTAAATTCAAAACACTGTTGTTTGCATATATGCAAAGCTGCGCACTAACGGGTTTAATAGACTTTTTCTCAAAACTTCAATTTTTCAGGTTTGTGTTCCTTTTTTTCAATATCTATTAAACTTAAGAACTTACATTTTTCTAAATACTTATATTATGCTATAGTGCATATTTTAACACGGGGATTTAATGAATTGTTGAGAATTATTTATTTTATGCAGTGATATCTTACCAAAAATGCTAATTTAAAAATGTCTTTCAATAAATAATTAGTAATTAATTTTCAGTTTCACTTAGAAAGAAAATGGTTTGTTAAAATACGTAAAGCATGTTATTCAAACTACTATAAAAAATCTAGACCTTTATATTTAACCATTTCTGAGAAAAAGGTACATAAAATTGGTATATTTTAACATACCGAGACAGAGCTTACCCCGTCAATTTATCAGAAATACCCTAAATACTTCTGTCTATAAATATAAAAATAATCTCATATTACTAGACAGATAGATTTGAAGAAAAATTGTTTAACAAATTCTCCATTTCAGACTTAAGTAACTGTATGTTATGGCAGATATTGGGTGGTCCTGTATGATTTGTCTTGTCTATAAGGTGTTGGTTATCATCTTAAAGATGACTTTGTTATATTTTATAGCGTTGCAATTTCAGGCTTGTAGTGAGGGGGGGGGGCAACTTGAATTGTAAGTCTTTGTAGCCCTTCTGCATAAAGGATGACCATGGCGGTCAAGACCAACTATGTTCCTTTATATATATCGTGTTTTAAGGGAAATTAAAAACAAGTGGGTAAGTGTGATCACAGATCGCTCAGAGGGTTTCGTTTAATATTCATTTCAAAACACTTTATCCATTTGAAAAATCTCCACATTTCGCAATGAGGGGGCGCACTCAATTCTAAACAAACCTCTATCCGAACAAAACTCCGTTTTACAACCTATCCGTAGATATATTAGTCGAAGGAATCGGCGCCTAGCAACCGAGATAGACACCCCCTGGCGGTAAACAGTGGAAGTAAAATATGTAAGTCTACGGTGCATAATATGAAAGAATGGTCAAAGGGCTAAAGTTAGCAAAGTGCCCCCCGGGTGAAAAGTGGGGAGGATAAAAAATTGCTTAAAATACACAAGTTAGAGCTCGGAGGGGTAAATAATTTAAGACTTTTTGAAAATTTTATGATTTTTCAAGTGATTGAAAGTGTTCTGCTATAAGTAAGCAAAATTTCAAGCCTCCAACTTAATTAGGGGCAGAGTTAAAAAATTGCTTAAAATACACAAGTTAGAGCTAGGAAGGGTAAATAATATAAGACTTTTTAAAAACTTTATGATTTTTCGTGTGATGGAATGTGTTCTGCTATAAGTATACAAAATGTCATGTCTCCAACTTAAATAGGGCCTGAGTTAGAAAAATTGCTTAAAATACACAAGTTAGAGCCAGGAGGAGTAAATATAAGACATTTTGAATTTTTTATGATTTATCGTGTGATCGCAAGTGTTCAGCTAAAAGTATGCAAAATTTCAAACCTCCAACTTAATTAGGGGGCCAAGTTAGTAAAAAGCTCTAAATACACAAGTTATAGACCAGAGGTTTAAATATAAGACCTTTTCAAAATTTTATGATTTGTCGTTTGATGTGAAGTGTTCAGCTATACGTATGCAAAATTTCAAGCCTCCAACATATATAATTTCTGAGAACGGTCACTGTGACAGACAGACAGAGCAGTGAGACGAATAGGGTTTCATCACATGAACGAAACAGTAAAAAAATCGATTTTTAGATTTTTACATAATTAGTAAGTTTCTAAATAAATTTATACCAATCTTTAAACTGAGTGATAAATATGTACTGAGATTTTAGGGAAAATATAGACATCGCTACATCATTTACGATTTAAATTCCCTGTGACAGCTGTCATGGTGGTTTCCTTACATTTTGTTTTCACGCATTCACATATCGCAACTTTTGAAACATGCTAAAATGCGTCAATTGTTATTAGTTGAGTACCGTAAATAACAATACGAAAGCTTTAAAACATTAACTTCAATTTTTACTTTTAACAAGTTTGTTTACTTTCATGTCTTTGCTCAAATCGCAAATCGTTTAGCTGTTTATTATGATTCGCTAACAAGTTCTTAATTTCGAACAAAACTTTTTTTCAGAACAAAATTACAATATTTTCATGATTTTGTTATATTATTACACCTCTTAGTATTTATTAGCATTTATAATGAATAATAGCGTCTTCAAGACAACGTTCAAGAAAGCGCCAATTTAATGTTAATCTCTCTACAAAATGCGATGATAAAAATATGTCCTAATGTGCTAATTCATCCTGTAAAAAACTAAAAAGTAATCAATTTTATAGTAATTTTGTTTCAAGAAACAATGTAGGATATAAGTATATTTTTTTAATTTATTTTAGTAAACTATTCAGAATTTTGTGACGCAATGTATGTGAATCAGATATTGAATTATCAGAAACGTTAAAAAATGACCTATATTTTGCATTAAATAATTTAATCCGGGAATGCTCGCGCATATCCAGGATATGAACGATTAATATTTTCCCACCAATAAATTCAAACAAAAATCGTCATTTTATTTAATGGTTGACATTGCTAACACATTCTGCGCTAAAATAATTTGAAGATTACTTTTCGAAAATTAGTGGTGAGAAATGTAATAACTGGGCGCACCCTGGGTATGACATACCTTGCTTGAGCAATCCCGGGTTAATTTTATAAAATTTGCATATTTAATTCACTTAGCTATTACTAAGCGAAATAAAATTTTGACTTGTATGTTTAAAATTATTATTATTATTATTATTTTTTTTTTTTTTTTTGCTGGAATAAATGCTGCACTTTTAGAATATGCATATATTATTTTTGACCCAAGTTCTTATACTCTGCAGCATTTTACAAAATATTTTATATTTATCAGTTTAAACAAGCATCTGATTTTATTTTTAATACTGAATAAGTTATAAAGCTAGTAGTTTTATTTCTTTTATTATGAATTTATATTTTAAAAATTGAGTTAAATCTTTAAACAGCTTTTAAATGACATTTTTTACGCTTGCGCAAATGATGTCTCCAAAATTGTTTGATGTATATAATCTATACTTCATATAATCATGCAAAAGAACTAGAATGACAGAGTATAAAAAAATTATAAAGTTGAATGTATGAAAAATTTCGTGGTTTTTCAAAATTTTCTAATTAAAAATTAATTGTTCTTTTTACCCGACTGAAAAGAAGGGTTATGCGTTTCAGGAGCATCTGGGAATGTGGATTTCTTTATACCCTCGAAACATCCCAACTGCTGGATGGATTTTAATGGATGAGATCTCTATCAATTCGTCTTAATCGCCCGATGCTTATAGGCTAGGTTTTGTTTTTATAAATTCAAAATGACGGCTGTAAAATACAAAATGGCGGTAGAGACGAAAACAAAAATTACGCACCCTATTGCTTGACATATCATTGGATAGGCCTTTCAAAATGAAGACGATGTTTCATAGAATATTTTACAGTCAGAAGCTCGTTTAGACATTACACAAGCTAGAAGTTGTGTAGGTAGAATCCCTAGATTTACTACAACTCTAATCATCATAAACATCTATAGGCTTCATCAAAACAGTGTTTATAGATAGGAACTAACAATGAAACGCAACTTAAAAGTCATCAATACAAGTAAATAAAAAAAAAATAGGTATGTAACATAAAAAAAATAGTTTCACACTGATGAGAAATAATTAATTAATTCTCTTTTTACGCAGTCGGGTTTTTTGATTTTTCAGATTTAATTTTTTATTCGAATTAACAGTTTGAATTTTTTTTTATTCAAATTATACCAGAGATTGTTATTGTTATTATAAGATAATGTATATGCAAATCCCGCGAAGTTTTAATGAGATATCGTGCACGCGGTGAATGTTAACCCAACACAAAAATTCTAAATATCATTTTGAAATTGACCCCATGGTTTTTTTAGCTATACTGTGGCCAGATTAAACTTTTTAAAACATGTCTCTTTAATTATATTTCGTGTGAAATGCGCAAATAACGAATATAAGTGTTTTTAACAAATGACGCTTTAATAGTCGGAGATATTCTAAACTGAGAACATATTCAAACTATTTGGATGTGCCAATCCCAATACTTTCTTCTATCTCATACATCTTAATATTTCTAAAAGTAGTTACAAATGTTAATACATTAATATTATTATTACAATACTTTGATTGAAACAACATTGATTTTCATCTTAAATTTCTGCTTGAATAAATATTGGTCATGATATTTATTAAATTCCATTGTTTTTCGTTATTCTGGTGTACATCAGCTGTTTTCGAATAGCCGGCATAGAAGGACGCAAATTTCCCGTCCCTTTACGAGGCGCCGCTGTACAATAGTACGATGAAAAATCGAGACAATAATACCAAAATCGTTATTATAGTGTCCCCTTCAAGCGGATTTTTTTCCAAATTCAGGGAGTACCTGCTTGCCATAGCTAAGAACATGCACAAAAAATTTGGTTCAATTTTATGCATAACTTCATACACTTTTTGATGATACAATGGCTACACACGGGCAGACAAGCATTTTGTATATACATTTTTGGGGGGGATCTCTGACCCCTAAAACATGTAATACCATCGAGAACCGGAAGTCGAAAAAAAATTCAATAACAACACTTTCTTCTATTGATGATCGAAGAAAGTAAAAATGAGTATGTTTTGCTTACATTATTTAGTTACAAAATATCCATTTTTAACAGTGTGTACTGGGATATTTTAATAAAATATGCATATTAATACTGATAATCCATTTTATTTATATAAAATGAGTGACATGTTTAGTATATTTTATTTGACTTTATATTCTATTTTTTGTAATATTTCAGATTTTCCCGGAGTTATTTTTACAAAAAAAGTATCCCTTTTCTTAGCTTCAAGTAAAATTTATATTACATAGAAAATCGTTCTGGAAAAACGTTGGAACTATTTCCTTTTTTTCCCGACCCTTTCCATTTTCAGTTCGATCGTATTCAACTCTGGCACATTGGGTGTAAGTAAATACTTTGCATTTGATAACCAAGTTTATTCCCTTGAGGACAGTAGATATGCATGAATCTATTCAATGAGATACTGTTGGGCTAAAAATGCACTTCTTATAATATGAAAATCTTTAAAAAGCTAACCGAATTTTAATAAAATACTGAAATTTTCCATAATTGGTAAAACTGATGCAGTACATTTTGTTATAAAACTGCTTACAAATTTCATTTACTTTTGTAACATGTATATGTAAGAGTGTTTTCTTAACAGACCCATGAATGTCTTTTATATTATATGAAATGAAGTACATATTGATTACATGAGCACCATTAATGAGAAGCAGTATATTTTTTAAATTGTACATAATTTACGTTAAAAACTAGTTTGAAATTTTACATTACGTGAAATATGTGGTACTTCTAATATAATTTAATTTAATGTGTTATAAATTCCTCAGGATATTTTTGGAATATTCAACTTATTTAAATGGAGTGGCAAAAAAGAGACTTTGTGTTGACAGTCGAAGCTCACTAATTAGCGTTTAAAACGGTTTTATAATCGCTATCTCGGATAATGGACTCTATTCAGGTAACGTCAGACACCAGAGCTGGCGGTATGATGATCTGTTATTCCAGTTACTGCACCGGCAGAATACCAGTATGCGCAGGCGCAAACACCGCTAGCAGACGACTTTATCCTTGACCCAGGTTGAGTGCATACATTTTAACTGAAAACTTACAAACTTAGGGAATTTTCTCGCATACAGAACAACATTTTGAATTTAGATTACAATATATTAAGTATATGCTGCTGCATCAAAGAATTTTTTTGCGGTATTTTTAACAAACAAGAATTAATAAGTCACACTCCATAGACTGCTATGCTAAACACCGCCAGTAAATACCGCCAGCAGGCGAATTTTAGCCTCGACCTCAGGTCGCGTGCATAAGGTCCATTACGGAAGGAATATCTTGACTATACAGGATCTGTCCGATACTCAGAGTAAAGATAAGAAGTTATATGAGAAGTCTATGGTCCGATAAGTAAGTTGAATGATCTCGCCTCACCGACGAAACCCGCTAGCAATGTGCACGCAGTGACGGGAAAGGTGTTGGTGGGGGGACGCCAACGATACCCGCGTCAGTTGCCTGCAGATTGTTCCACAGTGTACATCGCTTCTAATTCGAATCCTTGTTTTAGTGACTCGTCGGACTTTTAAGATGTCGTGTTTTAACCCTTTATCCACTGACGGTACTTATAAGTACCACTCAATTTAAACATTCATCCCATAGCGAATATTACTAATATTCTAATGGTACTTTGCAAAAAACGTTCTTTTAACTCCATTTTATCCGAATGCATGGCAGCAGTAGTTCTAGGTTTGTTATTTCAGAGAGGAATGTGGCCATCATTGAAGCAGTCGATGTGTTTTGTGCCGACATTTTGTACAGATTGCCAGACTCGTATTTTCATTGCTGCAAACACAGTAAATAATATAAGATAAGTGTTGGATTTTTTTATGCGTTCATTAGGATCTTAGAATACAATATGACTAGCTATTTCATGTGGACTGTATGTATTTGATTTAACAGTTGAATTACTCGGTAGTACATATATTTACAGTCAGTACAATGGGTGTTGGAGAAAAACTTCTTGTTTACATTTCGTCTGTGCAGTTATCCATCATTTTCATCTGCTTTAAAATGTAATTACTAAAATCTAGTGTAGTAATGATTTCCCTGGTATTTCGTTTCTGCTTCATTGTTATTTTTTATAGGAAATCGAAAAAGTTGTGGCACTGGCTCGTTTTTGCTATGCTAAAAATGGCGTATGCAAATTCATATATTGCATATGCGGAGATGCGAGAGAACATGTTGTCCCTGGAATATTGACGTCGCATAACTAAAGGATTGCTAACAATATCGAAACCTAAAAAAAAATAGTTTTTTTTAACCCTTTCAGAAGCAAAGCATTTTCATTTCTAAAGTGTTGAAATAATCGATTGGCACCGGAATTTGCAAACGATTTATTTGTAAATAAGAAAAAGCCTATATTTCACATACTTATTAAACCGAAAATATTTTCTGGTGCCAGTTGAAATACCGTGTGGAATTTTTTGTTACGATATTTTAGTCATAGTGTAATGACGGTACTTTAAAATACCACTGTAATTAATTACCTCTAAATAATTAAATGTCTTACGGGTGAGTATTTTGTTATGTTTATCCTTTAATTTTCATTGTAGTAACTGAAATAAAAATATTACATGAAAAAAAATGCAGTTGATCATAATGCCGTAGATAAAAGGTTAAGGACCAGTGTTACGGATAAAATTGTATGTTACTTTCAAGAAAACGGGCGTCGAGACATTTGGCATGTTGAGGAAATCTTGTAGCGATAATACCATGTCCGAAAATATGGTTTACCGCTGGCAAAAGATGTTCTGGGAGGACAGAGAGGACGCCGAGGACGAAGATCGATCTGGACGCCCGTGAACGTCATACTTGTACCAAAATGTGAAGAAATTGAGGGCCATGTTGCACTTTGATCGACGCCTGAGTGTTAGAATGCTGGCATATGAGTGTAATATCCCTAAAAGCACTGTGCATCGCATTTTTACCGTAGATTTTGTCTTCATCATGACAGCACGCCATCTCACACCGCCTTCATTGTCACGCAGTGTGCCAACATTGCCCCAGCAGCCGTACAGCCCCAACTTGGCACCACAAGGCTTCTTCTTGTTACTGAGGATCAAGATGGAACTCAAGACCACAATTCCGAGACTTTGGAAGCCGTGAACGAAGCGACGACGAGATGCTTGAAGGAGGTCCCTATCGATGCCTTCCAGGCATGGAACTATTAACCCTCTGTCTACCAGAAGGGTCCAATGGACCCGACATGTATATTCAAAATATCTATTCAAACCAGAAAATTTCTTCAAAACAAACTAAATGTATAAATCAGACAATAATAAGTTAAATAAACAAATTAAATAGTTTTAAGTAAAAATTCTGGTGTAGAATGTTTTTATAAAACTTGAGTAAAATTTCCGGTAGTTCTAGGGTTAATAAAGTGAAACTGACATATCCTTAAAATAGTGAAGCTTCAATCGCTATCACAGGAGTTGTTTACAGCCAGCGGATACTTCCAACAGTAAATTTATATAAAAATATCCTGCTTATTTAAACGCCTTATTTTTTTTATTTTATTTTTTATTTTATTTTTATTTTTTTTTCTTTTGCACAATTTCAGTCATAAATGTTGCTAGAAAGAGATTTACATTTTTACTGGTAGAAATTTACTTTGGAAGTAGTCACGCTCTGCGTTTCCGACATATTGTGACAACCAGGGAAGCAAACTAACAGGTATGTAGCTCTTTACAAGGCAAACTGACACCAGTAAGAACAAATAGAAATTTTGGCTAAATTTGTGAGAAAAATATTCCATAAATAAGACGCTTAAATAAGACGGAATTTTCTAGTCAATTATACTGGTGGGATGCTTGTGCCGACGGTAATCAGAAACTGAAGATACGATTTTAAAAAAAAGCAGCCGCCATATTGTGACAACCTCCTCAGTTACTTCACTCGCAACTGGTAGACAGTACACTGTATGTCTCCTCCTCTTTATTCATAACTCCATTCTTCGAGGTTGCGCTCATCGCTTCTGAAAAACGCTGGCGCTATTGTTCCGATGCTGGAGGAAGCTTCTTCGAAGAAGTTCTGTTGCTTGTACCTTTATCTGCAATAAATATTTTTTCCAGGTGTTATTCAACTTACTTTTGGGACATACCCTGTAGTTTTCGGAATCAGATGGTTCAGATGTGAACTCTGTACTCCCGGCGATTGCGAAGAAGATAGAGCGTGAGACAGATAGACGCGCACAAATTTTAATAGTGCCGATTTCATTGTCCTGTGTATTAGATAACATACTGTTATTCTTAAAAAAATTATCCATGAAACGAATTTAAAGAGAGACAATTTATGTGAAATTATATTATAAAGTTTAAGAAGAAATTACATTTTTAAAAGGGAAATCGTTTCTTTTATAATCAATTACACGTAGACAATACGTTACAGACCTTAACTTCGAATCTCGCGGTTAATGTATTTGCTTAATATAATGCAGGCTGCGTGTCTAATCCGGGGAATTTGAAAATCACTTTCCATTTTTTCACAACAATTTTCTTAAATACTATCATATTCTCCTTAAACAACCGTATCATATAATTTACTGGCCATGATTATTTTTAAAGAAACTTATGCAACGAAAAACAAAAAGGAATAATTTCACATACCTTGCAAATTTTTTTATATATAAGCTGAAAATGTTAAAAGATTATTTGTTTCACTGCTGGTGGTGCAAATTATTGAAATAGGGAAAATGCATTCATTTTTGCTTCTACCAATCGAGTTTAATTGTAATTTGCATCAAGAAAATTATCGGAAATTTTCTTCTTATTCAGCATTTAAAGTAGGAACTGTTTTAAATATTTTAATACTTCTAACTATAAGTAATACTATTAGTGACTAGCAGGCAATACAGAGAAAACTTTAAATCCCCGGATTAATATGCTCTAGATGTGATTCAGCTAAATGGAAGCAATCATAATTTTTTTTTGTACAGATGTCTCAAAAACAGCATTTCTTCTATTTAAAGTAAGCCTAATATATTTAACTTACAGGGCGTGTTAAAATGTACTCAGTTACAAGATCAATTACAAGTAAATGATGAAAGCTGTTGAAGTTATTCTTGCTGCTGGAGAATGAGAGGGAATTTTTGCAATATGTGATTCTGTCCATTCCAAATACCACATACAGATTCCACTGCGCTGTCTGAGAGCACTCAAACTGACGCAGACAAATTATACAAAGTTTACTCATTTCTTTTATATTTCATTCTGTTTAGCTGTGGGAATGACAGAAAAAGTTATTGCGTTTCACAACTGCTAAGCTATTTTGAATATTCTTATAGCTTGAGATAATGCAATGCCATCTGTTGGTAATAATTGGAACTACAACAAGATAACTGGAGAAAGTTCTCACTTCACACATTATACATCTGCAAGAATAATTTCAGAAGCTGTCACCACGTGAGTGTTATTGAGAATTAAAACTTCTCAACTTATTTTCATGGAACTATTAATAAAGAGGAACTGGCATATCCTAAAAATTGTGAAGTTTCAACTGTAACCGCTATCGCAGGAGTTGTTTATCACCGGTGGAAACTTCCACCAGTAGTATTACCGTTTATATAGAAATTTTCAAATTACATATACGCCCTATTATTACAAAATTTCAGTCATAAATAATGGTAGAATCAGATTTTCATTCTTACTGGTAGGAGTTTTCTTTGGCGGTAGTTAGGCCTCGCGTTTCCGCCATATTGTGACAACCAGAGAAACAAACCGACAGTTTTACAAGGCATACTGACACTAGTAAAAACAAATAGCAATTTTTACAAAATTTTTGAGAAAAATATCCAAGAATAAAACGCTTTATTAAGACGAAATTTTCGTTTCAATTTTACTGGTGGGATGTTTGCCCTGGCGGTAATCAGAAACCGAAGATCCGATTTTAAAAAAGCAGCCGCCATCTTGTGACAACCTCCTCAGTTACTTCACTCTCAACTGGTAGACAGTACACTATATGTCTCCTCCTCTTTATTCATAACTCCATTCCTATATTTTAGGGTTGTGTAGATTAATATCTATCATTTAATAAAGATCTCTTTTACTCCAAATATTTAAACACTGTTACCGTAATTTCCGGCGTATAATCCGCAGATCAAACAGTCATTTTTCGACACAGAGAATTCTTTAAAAGAAGTGTGAACTTAATAGATCGCGGTAAATATTTGGCTTTAATTACTAAATTAAATTTCTGACTCTAAACAGAATTGTTTGATCCGCGGATTATACGCCGGAAATTACGGTACTTACTGGCACTTATTTGTCTCATTTGAATATGTTCAATAAAGTTAAGTGTTCTGCAGTAGATCGTAATACCTCACATAGAATTACACAACTTTGAAAATTCTAATTAAATGCAAATTTTAACGTTGGTCTAAATACGGATTTCAAGGTTCCTTTTTTTTTTTTTACGACTTAATACATAATTAGGTATTTATGTAAGACATTCATCCCGTTCATTTTTATTGCAGATAGTTTTTTTTATTTTCTGATATCGTTTCGGAGTATGGCGATCTTGATGACTGGAGTTTGCGTAATTGGATTTTACTGGTTTTGGTTTTTCTGGGTACCGATGCGATATAATCATAGATAGGTGAATGGATAAGATTTCGGCGTACCCTTTGTATGAAAATAAATATTGTACTGTTTCCATTCAGAAAGATGTCCCAACCACATAGCAGTTTTAGTTTTCGGAAAATTTGCAGCCGTCTTGTTTTGCAAACGTGCAAAGTTGCAGCAAGTTCAGCATGACAAGACTGACAGTTCATAAAATACTGCAGCAAGATAACGCAAACGCCGAAGTCACCACACTTTGAACTTGCTGTGCAAGTTAATTTCTTGCTGTATCAAATTTATTGCAAATTAACGGCAAATAACTACTAAAAACAACTGCAAACTAGTAATCACGTCATGCCACACAATCTGTTTACAACTATATGTTTAACCTCTTCGAAGGGGTCAACAAACCTGATGCGTTCTATTAATGCATCGCTCTTATCACCACTAACATCTAAGGGTAATATTTGTACTTTTAACCCTAGATCTACCGGGAATTTTATTCAAGTTTTAATAAAACGTTCTACACCAGAATTTTTATTTAAAACTATTTAACTTATTTATTTACCTTATTTTTGTCTGGTTTACATACTTAGTTTATTTTAAAGAAATTTCTGGTTTGAATGAATATTTTGTATGTACCTGTCGGGTCCAATGGACCCGTCTGGTAGACGGAGGGTTAAATTCGAGTCTTTTTTTGTATTTGATAAGTATAGCGCTTTAAAAAATCGGCGCCAAGCAAATAAAATTTGTGTAAAGGGTGCTGTCTCGAAAGGGTTAAAAATCATAGACTCGAATGTGGTTAAAGCAAAAATAAACATATAAATTAGTATCAATTAAAACGGTATTTTAGAAAAATCCAATAATATTGATAAAAATTCATTGAAAAATTAAAATTTTCAATATAAATTCAAAGTGGCCGAAGACGTAACATAACTTAGTAAATTAACATAACTTTATAATTTGGAAGAATTTTTATATGAAAAAATTTATTGATTATAGATAAAATATTACTTTACAGAAAATAATTACATTTGAAGATTTAAAATAATAAATACCTTTTTCTGGGTTCCTTAACTTAACCAATCAATGAAAATGAGTTTCCATACCACTAACAATAATGTGTGTGTCTTGCCTCTGAGAACCTAATTTCTGCGCAATTGCTGATTGTCTATTCTCTGAACAGAGGGATTTTTTACTTTCGTCATTTTCGTGAATTAAAGACAGTCTTGGATCAGATTCACAACAAACTACTCATGCAAATGAGTGATGGTATTCCTTGCGGGAGATTTGCTGCGAATTTGTCAAGTCAAATTTGTCTCGGGAAGATAATATCAGAAAAAATCAAGCTTGTTGCTAATGTACATGCTATGTGGCAGTAGTCATTTTGATTTCGAGAACTCTGGCCACTGTCAAAGCGTATTCACATGCACACACACACATTACAATTCAAAATGACCTCCATTGATTCATCCATTCTCAGAAACATCAATGTCGTTTCTAATGTAAGTAAAAAAATCTTATTACCATTATATTTAAATTTTAAAAAATTCTCATTATATTTTCTATAAATACTATGCCAATGGAATATCATACATCAATATTGTTTCTTTTGTTATTTATCTACGCTTTCCAATGCGTTATCTTCAAGCTATATTTATTCTTAATTCACCTAAACTATGAATGACAGTAACAGACTTCCAATTACAAAATGTATACATATCAAGTATAGCTTTTAGACATTAACCTTGCTTTGCTAGGCGCTGTATATACATCAAATTACAAAATGCATATTTTCGTAAGGCGCTCTTTTCAGATACATAGCTGACAACTTCTACGGATTTTTCTTACCACAAAGATTTAATAGAAATTTTTGACTTATTTAAACGTTAAAATTTCTCGAACTTCGGTGATTCCATTAGCTAAATTAACTATTAAATTTTAGTGCTAGGAAAAAGCCATACAAGTTGGTAGCTATGCAGATATCTTCCATATTGTATTAACCCCTTAACGGTCGCATTAAATTACGGTTTAAAAATTCAAATTGCTTATTGGGACCACTTTTTTGAAAAAGAAATGTTCGCGTTGTTTAATGACAGATAAAATGATACCATAATAAAGCCAATTACACGATTCCATAAAACTGGTGGGAATCAAACAATGTGAATAATCAGAAAAAAAGGCACAGCCCGTGAGTATGACGGGAGCGAGAATTAAAGGGTTGAGTATACTGGAAATTTCTGTCCGATAATGTTATTTCACGCCTACTTTTTTAAAAAATCAGATTTCTTCATTTGCACCACTTTTTTGAAGTGGTAAAATTCCTGTTGTTTTTACCTTAATTTGAATGTGAAAACAATGGGATTTATATCATTTCAAAAAAGTTGTGCCAGTGAAGAAAAGTGAATTTTATAAAAGTAGGCGTGAAATTACATTATCTGACAGAACCTTCCGGTACACCTAATAAAATGTCGTCCTGCGCATAACAAAGACATTAAGGGATCAGGGAAATTAAAGTGTCAAAAATATCTTTTCTCTGTTAAAATTTAGTTCTTTAGGAAATTGTTAACCCCTTGAGGGGCACCGGTATATATTATATACCACCTACGATTAATGAAATTTTACACCAGGAAAATTTTATTCAATTTTACTTATCGAACTTTGGTGGAAAAAAGCCGTAAAATTGCTTTTACTTATTTTGAAATAGAATTTTTCAAAGATTCCGGTGGGAATTCAGCATTTCACAAACGTAATTACTTGCCCTTTAGGGGTTAAAGGAAGGACTATGCTGTCGTTAAAATGGAAGTTATGTCCAAATCTCATTAGGTAATAAATTAAAAAATTATGAACATTTTTAAAAAATTCAGAAATTTGAGGGTGCTTATTTTTTCCCTCAAGAACTGATAATTATATTTTTTTACCGTCTAGGTGACTTTAAGCACGTATTATATTACTACTCAATAAAACATTTTTGTATCATTGTAACTGTTAGATTGTGGGAAATACTACGCGCAAGACATGTAACGGGATATCATTTAATGAAAAACACATTGACTTTCAAATTAAAGTAACAACATTATATTCTCAGTTTCATAAACTTACAAGGGAACCACTTTAGGTGTTGCTCGCACCTAGTATTGAAACCTGGTGCATTTTAAAGCTCTATATTAGGAAGTTTGGGAATCAATAAAATTTTTTTGTTAAAATAATATTTTTTGATTTTACAGCAGATTAACTTTCTGAAAATGCAATTTTCGAGACCACTTTTCGGGCTGTTAAAGTAAAAGTTTAAAAAAAGAAAATAGTTAAAAATATAAATTAGTCAATAATAACTATAAAATGTTGAAAAAATTTTAAAATTCCTTCAAGAACCTACGAATTTGATTTAAAAAAAATACAATATTATATTTACATATTTGGCGGGAAAAGATTGGCGTCTTCTTCGTCCCGTACAGTTTTCGGGCAACCCTATCTCAGTATTTTCGCTACGCACCGTGTTGTAATGGTTTGGACGTAAACCTATTACAAGTATAAAGCTAGAGAAAATTTTGAAGTGCCATATCTGGCGACTTAACTCTCTTTTGGTGTAAAATTAACAAATAAAAATCCAATAATAAAAAATTATAAATATAAAAAAATATATAAAATATGATTTTAACAAAGAATTTTTATCGGTTCTCTAACTTTTATGCATAGGTCTACAAAATGCACCAGGTCTCGATTCTAGGTGCGAGAAACACCTAAAGTGGTTCCCTTGTTAGTTTCAGAACATTAACAGTTAGCTTACATTTCTTTCTATGTGCATATAAAAACTCATATACAAAAGTTAATCAGATGTGGAGTAATTGAAATCCATATTTTTAATCCATCCTTTACATGCAATTTATCCGATTCAAAACATGGCTGCCGCAGGGGAATATTTTTAAATTCAATTTCGCACCACTTTTTCAAAACAAGTCTTTTACATACGCTTTGACAATATTTGGAAGAGAAATATACTAAAAAGTGTATTTTTCTTAAATAGTGGTGCGAATAGAATATAAAAATAATCGCCTGTTGCAGCCCCGCAAAGTACCTGACCTTTTAAAGAAAATCCATTATTTTATGACAAACTTTAAACGAATTTTACTGAATTCAGTTTTATAAATTTTTAAGGATCTCCAGACTTAAGAATGCGTTTTTCTGTTTTGTAACTGGTTTTTCTATTCTTTTTGTAATTGTAAAAACGATTCTACCATCAGCGGTTTCAGAGGTAACCACCGTTATAAATCTCTTTTGAATTATCTGGTATAATGTTCAATAAATTAAAAATCGTAAAAATAATTTAGTAAGACAAGATCGCTTTCTACGTCACGTTCTACGTTGCCACCGCCCCAAGAATACTAGGCCTGAGCCATAACCATCTCAATACTCAAGGCCTCCGGACTGATTTCGTGACGTACCAAATGAAGATTAACCCCTTGAAGGGCAAGCAATTGCGTTTGTGCAATGCTTAATTCCCACCGGAAATTTAGGAAAATTTTATTTCAAAATAAGGAAAAGCAATTTTACGGCCTTTTCTCTACTTAAGTCAGACAACTAAAAGTTCCTAAAATTTTTCTGGTGCAAATCCTGATTAATCGTAGGTTTTATATAATATATACCACCGCCGCTTACCAGAAAAATTTTAGGAAATTTTAGTTTTTTTACTTTAGTGGAGAAAAGTCGTAAAATTGCTTTTCCTTATTTTGAAATAAAATTTTTCAAAATTTCCGGTGGAAATTAAGCATTACACAAACGCAATTGCTCGTTCTTCAAGGGGTTAATCTTCATTTGGTACGTCACGAAATCAGTCCGGAGGCCTTGAGTATTGAGACGGTAAGCCTGAGCGCCTGAGCGCTGATACAAAAATAGCGTCTGCCGAAGGCGGATTTTTTTGAGTGTTTGTACGGTCCCTTAAATATTCGTACCAATAATTTTTCTAACTTTTTTTCCGCTTTATCTTTCTTTAATTAAACGAATCAGAGAAATATTTTTATAAAATACTGGTGTCAACGTTTGGGGGACTGTACCTACGATAAAGAAAATCTGCCTTCGGCAGCCGCGCTTTAGTATCAGCACCCAGGCCCAGTATTCTGAAGGCGGTGACGTTGCCATGATTCTTGTCATGTTTCATTTTAACCTCTTCAGACCTGAAGGTAAAATAACACAGCGAATGCCCATTCGTTGATTTTGCACAAACAAAGAGACACTATAGATGATAGAAGAAGCCATTTTTCTGAAACTGATACTTTAACACTAGTGCCGCCGGAAATTTAGCTCAAGTGCTATAAAAATATTTTACACCAGAATTTTTATTAAAGACTATCTAACTTATTTATTTAACTTATTTCTCCGTGGTATGTATTTAACTTCTTTTAGAAAAAAAATTCTGGTTCGAATCGAGGTATTTTTATTTGGTACCTGTCAAAATGACCGGTATGGTCATAGCTGCCAACCTTCCACTAATCTTCCGTAATGTCGGGATTAATTTAACCCAGGTTAACCACATTTCGAACCAGAAAATTTATTTCATGAATGCTTATTTATGTAATTCCAGGTTTCTACGTGGAACATACTTATTTTCATTTCTTAAAAAAATTCTGGTTTGAAACGTATTAAACCAGGGTCAAATTAACACAATTATTACGGAAGATTAGTTTGAGGATGGCAGCTATGGCTATGGTGGTTCTAGTATTTCAAATGAAAAACAAATTTCAAAGTGATTGCTTAAAAGGCGCAAAGGCCAACATAGTGAAAAAGATTCCAAGCCGGGACTCGAACCCGGGCCATCAGTATAGCGCACTGACGTTCTACCGACTAAACCACTTGGAACGATACCTAGCTCGGAAAATTTCTCACTGGTTTAGTCGGGTAAACCAGGTTCCAGTAAACCACCAAGTGGTTTAGTCGGTAGAACGTCAGTGCGCTATACTGATGGCCCGCGTTCGAGTCTCGGCTTGGAATCTTTTTAACTATGTTGGCCTTTGCGCCTTTTAAGCTATCACTTTGAAATTTGTTTTTCATTTGAAATATTGTATGCAAGGCGAATGTTTCTCTCTGGAATAATTTCCATGTATTAAAAAAAAGGTGGTTCTAGTGTTAAAGGGCTGGTAATTTGTGTTCACAAATACGGATCTAAAATTACTAACACCCTTAAAATATCGATTCAATTACTGATGACCTAAATTAAGCAGTAACGAATTGAAGGTCTTTAATTAATTGAATGATCTACAACACCTCGATTTTTTTATTGCAATGCGTTTAAGTTATTATGAGTTATTAAGTTATTAAGTCATTATGAATATTTCTTACTTTCTTGGACACACTGTCTGGAATGCATTTAGCAGACTCAGACGATAATATCACTTATTTTATGAGGAAATAATCACCAGTGCTGCCATTTATTGGTTTTGATACAAAGCCAACAGCATTCAGCTATAATTATGTAAAGGAAAAAGGAAAAAATCAAATAGTTTAGTTCATATTCTCCTCGTGTCGGAGGTATCACATGTGATACGTCCGAACCGAGGAGGATAACGCTGAATATCAAAATTTTTGCAGACAATGAAAAATTAGACAACAGTTGAAATGATTGGCCTTTTTAGATAGATTATTATGCAAAAATTTTAAATTGTGTTTTTCATTTTGTATTTTTTTTATTTAATTATATGCTGTGTTTTGAATAAGGCATCTCAATCAATGTACCGTAATTGTATAGAATAACTTCCTGGAAAGTTTAATAGTCTTATTATTTATTAATTCTACTTTGGGGAATGAAAATTACCTAGGTCGGGTGTGTATTCCCTAATTACATGAGATTTACGATATCATTAAGCTCCAACGCAAAGAATCAAAAGAATAAGTTTTAATTTGGTTCCGCTAAATTGAAACAGGACAAACTCCTTAAATTTGATTTCAGATACTTTAAAGAAAAAATTAAAATACTTAAGTGTGTGCGCAAAATGATCACAGTATCTTCCAAAGTATCAGTTTTTATTAAGCAGCTTTTAATAAATAAAAATGTTCTTTCCCTTATTATCGCCTTTCCTTAGTTACATATTTATATGTAAGTCACTGATAATTATCATGTTAGCGTTTTTTAAAATATACGTATATATATATATATTTTAATGAGATAGAGAAAATAAATTACGGGAATGATTTTTGAATTGTTATAAAGCACCTTTACAACAATTCAGTTATTTGTACTTGTGAAAGAGCAATTTCTATCTGCAACGCATTTGTTGGAAAGTTACTTTCATTGCGAAATATTAGTTTAAAGTTACTTTCCTAAAATGCCATTCACATATTCAAATAACTCATTGAAAAGAGTTTTTAATTTCTTAAATAAAAATGTGTCTTAGCAAATAAATTGAGAATATAAGAGAAACCCGGTGTTGTTTTCTTCTTTTAACAAATGGCTGCTAAATCACTGACGTAGAGGATACTGATGATTCTTTATTGTTTTATACATGGTGTCCAATGGCTAATTCATAAACCGTTTGTCATAGACATATCGTTTCAATTACAAAAATGTTTTAAATGATTTAATGAAATATTTTAAAAGAAATTTTGGTCAATAAAAACATTTCTGGAAAAATTACGAAATTTAAATTGTATACGGTCCCCCGATCCAATAAGTTATATTTTGTAAAAATTTCCTGTTACACTGACAAGTAAGACAAAAAGGTCCCGTTAATCTACGACTAAAATTGACTGAGTAAAAACTGTTTAAAGATGGACAAAATTTTTTGCTGCAAATTAGGGGTCATTCAAAAATTTAATAGAAATATAATTTCGTCAGATATTGTAAAAAAAGTGGTTGAGAGTAAAATTAACACTGCAACATAAATTTGAAATCTTTAATCATTCTGACATATTAATGCTGTAATAAACAGAATTTTTGTTACATAAAATGATGAAAATTAACAGTTTTAGCTTTTTATAATTGATTCTTATGTATTCTGTACCGCTGAATCCGAAATTGACCTTTCTTTTTTTACCATCACGTAAAGATTTTTTGCAAATCGTAAATTTTAAAGTTAAAAAAGAAAAAAATAGAGAAACATTAATACTATAATTGTAGTATCATGTACATTAGTATATTTGATGCTGTACTTGTTGTGTTTTTAACTTTTGATAATTGATTTTTATGTATTTGTCACCTCTGAATCCGTAAATGACCTTCCTTTTTAACCATCACGTCAGGATGTTTTGCAAATTTTAAATTTCAAAGTTAAAAATTTTAAAGTTAAAATTGAACCTCCTCCCCCACCTCATCGGACCTCTCAGCTGTTTAGCTCTAAGAATTCAAGTATAAGACAAACCATTGAATAAATTAATGAATTAAATGAAATTAAATTACACAAAAATAGTTTTATATCTGTTTTATAGTATAAAATTTTCGCTATATTTTAACTTTGACATTTACAATTTGCAAAAAAAATTCTAATGTGATGGTTAAAATTAAGGTCATTTTCTGATTGAGTGCTAAAAAGTGCATAAAAATCAGTTATCAAAAGTTAAAAATACATTCATCTCCTCTATTTTATAGTATCCGATTTTTGTTATTTTTTTAACTTTGACAATTTATGATTTGCGAAAAATCCTGACATGATGGTTAAAAATTAACGTAATTTTCGGATTCACTGGTAAAAAATACATAAAAGTTAAAAAACGCAACCATCGCAGTCTTGTGTTATCTAATCTAAATTTCTTTCTTAAACTTCTTGGCGGCAATCTTTCCGAAATTTTTTATGTTATCCTGTAAAATATGTATAAATGGTAACAACCGAAAATCATAATATTAGATTGTCATCGGATTTATGTCGGTACGTAAAATTTAATCTCGATCGGATATTTGAAAGTGAGTTAAAGTTCGAGTACAAATTTTGAACTGCAAAAAACATACATAAGATCATTGAAGTTAAGTAAAAAATAACATATTTTTTGTTAAAAGAAAGCATGAAAAGAAACAGTCTCACATCCTTACAAAATGAAAAATATGTTAAAATACAATTATTTTAGCCTATCTGAAATTTAATAAAAGATAACTCAATCGTAATGCTTGTAAGATTTTTTTCAAAGCGCAGATACACATGAAATAAGTTCTTCGAATAATTTAAGCACTTAGTACAGGACCACGCAAAGCATGGCGGAACTCATCTGTGTTCAGATGTAGAAAATTGGTATAAGTCATGCATTTTTAGCGTTCTGTACTTAAAAAGGGAAAACGGAACCATTATAAGATCACTCCTGTGTCTGTCTGTCCATCTGTCACAGCCATTTTACTCGTAATCTATGGCACATGGAAAGTTTAAATTGGGGAAAATAATAAAGATTGTTGATCCACATATTTGCAGATTATTAAACATTCACAAAAATACATAGGAAAAATGTAGAAGGGCTAATTAAGTTACTTGAAAAAAATATTTTTTTCTTCATATATCGTGTGGAGTATCGTGCGAAAGATTTCGTAACGCTGAACTCAAACTTTAGGTATTATATTTTCTGAGATATCGTCGAACATGTAGCACAAAAATATGTCCAGCCCATCTATTTCCGAATCTACTGAAACTAAAATTATGAAAATATTGGGGGTAGTAGACGTTAAGTTAAACCTTGCAGGAAAATTATAGTGATTACCCTGTGTCACATAGTTTTTGAGAAAAACGCATGTTTCCGTTACACACAAATTTCGATTTGCAGGCATTCAGCAAAGGTGTTGAGATACCTATAGTAGGAGAAGTATAAAAGCATTTTTGATAATGATTTTCGAAAAAAATCGTCTGTAATTAGTCAAGATATTAACCTTTAAAGACACGGACGGTTTGGACATACATAATGACAGGGGTGGCATACGCTATGTACCGTAGGCTTTTAAAGTCCCGATAGTAAATTTAATCATATATTTGTGTAATGCAATGCCCAGAAGCAGTAAAAATGCATTAAACGTCAAATTGTTAAAAACAGCTGTTTTTAACAATTGAACTACTAATTAAATTACAACTAATTAAACTAACAACTAACTAACTAATTAAACTAACTTACAACTAATTTAACTGAACAACTAATTAAATTAGTCTAGACTAATTTAATTAGAATTAATCACATAATTCGAGGCTAGATTGCATTGAGTGGATCTCTCAATGTGGCTCTAGTGTCTTTAAAATTTAAATAAAAACCTATTTTGAAAAACGCGGCACGATCAAGGCGGCGTTGCAACTTTGCGACCTCTCCTTTGGAAGCGCGCTTAGCACAGTGGCAAGTTTAATTTTTGAATAGTGCTTTTGTTTTAGTTTCACTGTAAAAAGAAAAGTTTATTATTATGCTGAATTTAGTTTTGCGAAATGCCAAATGAAGTTTAACCTCTTGCCACCGCCCCCTGAATACTAGGCCTGAGCGCTGGACCAAACATGGCGGATGCCGAAGGCGGATTTTTTTCAGCGTGTGTACAGTCAGGTAAATATTCCTACCAATAATTTTTTGAAGTTTTTTCCGCTTCATTTTTCTGAGAATAAACAAGGTAGAGAAATATTTTATAAAATACTGGTGTCTACATTTAAGGGATCGTACCTATGCTAAAAAAAAATTCGCCTTTTGCAGCCGCCATTTTTGTGTGAGCGCTCAGGCCTAGTATTCAGGGGGCAGTGCTCTTGCCACCGTCCCCTGAATACTAGGCCTGAGCGCTCACACAAAAATGGCGGCTGCCGAAGGCGGATTTTTTTTAGCGTAGATACGGTCCCTTAAATGTAGACACCAGTATTTTATAAAACGTTTCTCTACCTTGTTTATTCTCAGAAAATTGAAGCGGAAAAAACTTTAAAAAATTATTGGTAGGAATATTTAAGGGACCGTACACACGCTGAAAAAAATCCGCCTTCGGCAGCCGCCATTTTTGGTCCAGCGCTCAGGCCTATTATTCAGGGGGCTGTGGCTCTTGCGCTCTATGACGTACGTAGGGTACGTCATGCTATTTTGGCCATTTCCGACAATATCGTATATGGCTGATTTTTTTAATTAGGCATTCAGAATTCTCACCAGAAAGTTTTAACTGTTATATTTGCTTTACAAGATGATTGAATTCCCATAAATAAATGTAAAAGAAAATTATCGATTAATTTTTTGTGGTGTTAATTCAAAAATTAAAAAAAAAAATCTGCCAAATGCGGTAACACTGGTGGCCAGTGACATATATCTGCTAACAGCGCAAGGAGTTAAATATGAACTACTTTTATTGTCGGTACCGAATTAGGTTCATCGTAAACAGATTAGGATAAGATAAAATAAAAAAAAAAGAGTTATACAGAATAGCAATATTTGATATTATTTACGCTTTATATCTCTTTATACTTTTATTTTATACCCATTCGTACTTTTCTAGTATATACAGCTATACCCAATGATACGTTTGTATAGTTCTTACAAAGTCTTAATATTCTTTTAGCAACGATTTTTTTAATAATACACTTTATAATTCATATATTTTTTGTACGGAACCCTCTGAGCGCGAGTAATACTCGCACTTGGACCGTTTATTAAAGTTTCATAACTCGGTCTATTTAGTGTTATATGAACGGGACTTACTTGTCAGTGTAATAGGAAATTACTAAATATAACTTATAGGACCGGGGGACCGTATAAAAATTTTAATTTAGTAATTTCGTAAGAATTGTTTTTATTGACCCAAATCACTTTTAAAATATTACTTTAGCTCATTTAAAACACTTTTGTAATTCGAACTATATGTGTATGACTAACGGTTTAGTAATTAGCCTTGGACACTGTTGAGAGTGGACACCCTGTATATACCTATTTCTTGCCACATTTGGACTTCACTATTTCTTACAAACTAATCATGACGAGTATTTTCAATCTGGGGTATGTTTAATGCTTTTACGATGCTCAACTGTGATGACTGCAACTTCCTTCTCGTAGTCTTATAAAGGTTTGCGATCTCATTTCTAACAAACACACAACTTTCAGACAGACATTAATAACCGTATACATTCTTCTACATTCTTCTTTAAAAAAAACTACACGAATGATTTTTCCCGACATTTTTAACCGAGAGTGTCTTAAAAGATGATGAAAACTCATCATTCACTTATTACGGCATAATTTCAAATAAAAGTGTTTGTAAAAGCAAACTTTTAGAATTCCCACTTACAACAGAAGTTATATAATTGCGTTATAGATTCATAGTGATGTGTTCAACCCTTTCAGGGGCAAAATACTTCTATGCGTAAAATGTTGAAATCATTGAATGACACCGGAATTAAAAAACAAATTTATTTGAAAATAAGCGAAAGTTTTACTTCACATACTTAATAAAAGGAAAATTTTCATTAAAAAATTCTGGTGTGAGTGTGGCATTTATGAATTAAAATTAGGTGATCCAAAAATTGACCACCGCCTTTCAAGGGGTTAAACACTAAAATTTTTCTCTCAAAACGAAAGCTAAGGAAACAATGTTGCAAACATTGAACAGTATAAAATACCCTCCGTTAAATGCCAGACTATATCAGAGAATTCGCTATTGTCACTTTTAAATAGCCTTTTATTCAATCTTAGCCTAACAATTATAGTTAAAATTAGAAAAATATTAAATTGTGGTTTTAATTTATATATATTATATAAACCATAAACATACATATCTAAAAACATGGAATTCAAGTGTTTATATAGAAACTGAATGATTTTTAAATTGATCGTAGTTAATAAATAAGTATGAATAATTATTAATCAAAATATAAAGATTCTCCATCAATCCATAAGTAAAGTGAAGTTAAGTAGGCTGAAGTTTTGAAAAATCCTTGAAGTAAGCTTACTCACACTCACCAATTTTCAGTATTTAAAAATCTCAATCTTACTAGGAAACGCTTCAAGCGTATTGAAAACAACTTATCCCTTTATGACCCGATGTATTTGTAAACAAAGCTAGTCATGCCTGTAGAAAATAAAACATGGACTGCAACCATTACCTGTTCATAAAAAATGACAGTTTACTCTATCTGCAAACCAGGACCATCGTTCGATTCGAGTTTTTGTTACATGCGACTCAGAAACAAAAATTTGAATGAATGGCTAACTTGCACGATCATGCGGGTTGGGTCTTAAAGGGATATATGAAATTAAAAATGCTGGCAACTATATACCATAGCTATCAAATTTTACTGTTTTTCTTACCACTAAGGTTTAAAAGAAAATTTCGACTTATTTAATTGCAGGCTTCGCCGATTAAATAAGGGAAAATATTCTTTTAAATTTTAGTGATAGGAAAAAAGCTTAAAAGTTGTCAGCTATGATATACACATTAATAAAAAGACTACATAAAAATTAGCAATTTCAAAAAGCGAGTTCAATAATTATATTTTAAAACATAGATAAAAGTTGCTGAAAAAAAAAATGTATCGCCATCTTGAAAAAAAATATGATCATATACAGGATCAGAGATATCGCAAAGGTTACGGTACGATAAATAAGGCAAATAAATTCGGATTAATCTGCGTATGTAGAAATTTAATTTTTGGACTCCTGCCTTGGATGTGAAGATTGGGTTAGAGTTATTTGCTTATACTGTCTATTATTTTTTTGTGTGTGGTCTGTCTTTTGCACATTTGAAGATTTTCTTTCTTGTATTGTTTGCAAGCCGTCGCATCCTAAGACGGAATTACAAGAACAATAATTATTTTCAACAATTGAGATTTTTTCACTTTTATGCTGAAAAGTAAATATCCTTGGGCGAACAAAAAATTATACTAACAGAAGTTGTATTATAAAAACATAATTAAATAAAAAATGTATTACCAAAAATATAGTGGATTATAAAGTAGATCATGAAATGAGCTACATGTTTATGATTCAGAAACAGCTGTACACACACAATTGCTAAATTCCACTCCTTTTATTTTCATAATATCCAGCATTGAGACAAAATTTAAAATCATTTTTTACCTCTCAAATCAAGCTTTCTAGCATATATGTCTATAATCCTGCACATAATCGATTTTAGAAGTTCTGTGTTTCTAAATCTCCATGAAAAATAAAATAAGAAATAAATCTCGATAAACAGCACGAATATCGATTACATGTACTCCCATTTTAATTTACGGTTGCAAAAACATTCATAATCGATTTTTAGATGTGCTTATACATTTATCCAGAAAGAAAATGGATATCTCTGTTTCGCATTAACATTACATTCCAACGCCAATCCCAAAATTACTTCAAAAATGTACAAAAGGGAAATATACTGCAGCAACTAAAACTTCTCTACTAAAGCATTGCACGACGAATACATTTGTTGGTGTATAAAAGCGTCGAATTATATCCCAACAAGGCTCAGTGAAAATTGCGAAAACAGCTAAGTTCAGGCGGGGATTTTAGATTGTTTAGACAGCAGACGAAAAGCCAGATTTTCTTTTGTAATAAAAATGTTTGATTGATCTTCGAACGTATGTGTGAGAGAAAAACAAAAGGATAGAAAAGAAGAATGGGATTCAATGAAAAACTAGAAATACTCCTTGCAATCAATTTTTGTTTAAAAGGAATATGATTTTTTTTTGTATGTATATGTATTGTTTTTGTTGTACCTTAATATAATTTTGTTAGCCGTATAATTCGAGATTGTGAAAAAGATCTTTGGAACATAATAAAAAAAGTTAAAAAATAAAGATTGATTGCCCAAGATTCAAAATACATATAATTTGCTTCGTAAATACACTGCAGTATATATTGCGTATTCTTTCAATTTCTTTATTACCTTTTCACAGTTTATTGATGATAGGTAATAAAATTTGTAAAATGATACATATTTATGAGTCTTTTTTGACTAACATCTTTTACATATTTAGTACATTGAAATATGAAGCACTTTTATGCATTGATTGTTATATAGCTTTTCATATATCGGGAATAATAAATATATAAAACATATTAAAAAATGTATTTTAAACCATAACATTAATTTATATTTATTTGAACATAATAATCCCAGGTAAAAAGCCATATGTAGGGTTCCAAACTAAAAAAATATATATGTTTTGAGCTAGGAGATGCTAAGCATGCAGAAAATACACAAAATAAAATGTACATTTTTTTTATTAATTTACAGTGAAAACTGAAAACATGGCGAAGTTTGAAGCTGGAAGAATGAATTAGGGGAGAGTACCAAAATTCTGCCTTGAAATATAGAAAGAAACGCCATCTACCACTGAACTCCTACTCATCAGAATGAAGTCATTTAGGATTACAGTCATTCAGGGTAACTTTGAACCATGGGGTGTAACTTTGCACCACCTCCTATTTTTCAATATTTTTGACTCCAAAAGACTAAATAAACTCCAGAACTGAGCTCTGTTGGCAAGGTTCTAAACTGGGATTTCTACTGTTTATTTTAGAAAATAAATCAGCAACATTATGCGCTATTAATTGCATCATCTAACCATTTTGGTGAAGTACTGTTTTAGAGCTAATTTTGAATGCTCTTTTGAAGTTGTTGTAATCCAATTAAATTTTCATAGTGAGTAACAATATACTCATTTATCATACATATAATTGTCTAAATATTTAATATTTAAAATAATATTTTGTGATTATTTAATTATTAATAGTTAATAAAATGTAAAATAAGAAGGCACTAAAATTTTATCACATTTTCAGGGTAACTTTGAGCTGGCTCAAAGTTATACTGATGTTTATAATTTACTGATTATATGTGCTACTGTCAAATATTTCCTATATTTGCACGTATATTTTATATAAATGTCGAAAGTGAACATTAGATATAACATATAAATATTTTCACAAATATGTGTAAAATACATACAATTCATTTAAAGGCGTTTTTCGGGGCGGAGCTACTCAAATTTGACATTTCATACATTCGACATTTTTTATTCTTGTTTGAATAATACTAGAACTAGTATGTATTGCTGTAACTATGGATATATTATTGAGATAAAACATTAAAAATTGTTTTCCACTGCAATTCTACGTTTTATATGAACAATAAACAGGTTTTTTCTATTTCTAAATGTTCATGGTTGTCTTCTTCCCCTTTTCTTATGCCTGATATTTGTTGTAATATCATAAATTATACAAATCTTGTGATGTTGGGAAATGTAAATTCGGAGTCTTTACATATCTGAAAACATGTTTTGGGGTTTAAAGTTGTAATAACAATAATATTTTTTTATAATGAATTATTTTAGATAATATTTATCATATGGTGGAATGTTACCCTAAATGGCTGGGTAACTTTGAACCAGGCTAAAAATTCATTTTTTATTGCTTTTATCCTTATTATTCCTTAATTTTTGATAGTCAAACAATAATTTAGGATCATTTCTTCTCTTTTATGCCCCTAGCTGTAACAATATTCTTAATATAAGTGTGTGGCATATGAAAATACAGGAAATGCGGATCAAAGTTACCCTAAATGACTGTATAAGAAGCTTCCGCCTTCAGCGTGCTGTTTCGTTGCCATCGAAATACTCAAGGCCGAACGATACTAGTTGTGACGTCATCACTAGTGGACCGACTTCACACTAATGTTCGAATTCACACCGGAAAATTTTGAATAGCAATTTTCTTTTCTTTTATTTGTGGAATACCTATCATCTTATAAAACAACGCTAAATATTTTAACTTACTGGTGAGAACTCGGAATCCCTAAATAAAAATTCAGCCACATGCGGAATGCAACAGCGTTATCTCACTTGGCTGATTTTTTATTGCGGGATTCCAAATTTTCACCAGTAAGTTGAAATAGTTAGTATTACTTTATAGGATTATTTATATTCAATAACAATAAAAAAATAACAGAAAATTGCTATTCAAAATTTTCCGGTGTGAATTCCAACAGTTGTGAGAATTCGGTCTATTAGTGATGACGTCACAACTCTTGTCCTCAGGCTTTGATTGTTTCGATGGCAACGGATATTTTCATAAAATTAAAAAAAAAACCCTAAAATTAGCTGTTTTGATCTATTTTTTTCCTATTAAACGAAGACAAAACTTTAGAACTAAGGTCAGTTGTTATGTTTTCATATACATATCTACACTTTGTGTGTATTGTGCATATTTTTCACGAGGATTTGTTTGCTTACGTTTTTTATGTTAATCTTGACATTCAGTGTCGCAGCCAGGTTGGTTGTTTTGAACCTCAATATACCACTATTTTAATATAGGGAAATTCGTATAATTTAATTTCAAATTTTTCTCGATAAAATAAAGTGAAGCAAACTTTTAGAAAATATGTGGTATCCAAAATCTCTAAACACCCGCACTCGCTGCGCCACTGTTGACATTATCTGTTTTGAAAAATGACGCAGTTGCCTTAATTGGACCAATATGAGTTGCTGAAATTGGACAAGATACACTACAAAAAATTTGAAAAGTAAGTCATGAATTTCGAAGGATGTACGCTTTGGACACTTTTTTACAAAAAAATATTTTCTAATGGATTACTATCTGCATGCAAGTTTTTAAATATTTTAACGTAAATCGTTTTGTATAGCTGGATCCATTTCTTTTTGCAGTTTAGGTCAATATAAACATAAAAATATCTTTTACATGTTTATGCAATAAATTTAGTTTGTCATTTCTATTATTTTGTACGTATTTTTATTTATTTTCTTTGAATTCTTTATTCCTACGGAGCATTTGATTTAAAGTGTTGAATTCAGACATCCTTTTTTGGGAGAAAACTAAGAGATTAACAAAAAAAAAAAAAAGGATGAAAACGACACAGACAAACAGTCTGGAAGACAAATATCATTAACAGCAAAAGTTGTTAAAGATATAGGAAACGAAAAGGAAAGAATAAGTTCTAAAGAGCTGGACTCGAAAGAAGACTGCAGCTACATCCCCCCCCCCCAAAAAAAAAAATGCCAAAGAATCATTAGAAACGTTATCTCCCTTGCCAAAATCCGTTAAGTCAAAGTAAGAGGGAGTCAAAAACAGCCGTATTAACAACTTCTAAATATAAAGTAAACCTTGAAATGAAAAAACAACAAAACAAAAAATTACAAAAAGGAAACTCTCAAAGCAAAGACGCAACTGGAACATGAAGTTTAAAAAAATAGCGTAAATCAATTGGAAAGAAAATTATGAAAGGGAAGAACTACAGATGTAAGGTAAAGAAAATTTCTTCTAAAAAATGTCTAATGATTCAGAATCTGAAAACAAAATCAAAACAGTGATGATTTGCTTTGCCTAATTTGTAAGAAAAATAAAATAGAGAAATGATTCAATGATCGGATTGCCAAATATGTTTCCATGATGTGTTCGCTGGATTAAAAAAGGGAACAAAAGAAATTCGTGTGTAAGCCTCGCATCACTTCTTACATGATATTTAAGTAGCTTGCAATTAGTTCCATAATTTCTATTCTTAATTACTTATAATTTGATTTATATTTTGAATACATTTTCATTTAAAACAATTACTCTTAATTTCAGACATTTGATTTCATTATGTTTCATTGCTGTTGTTTTGTTTGATTGTTTCATTAATCTCAAACTTTGCTGTTAATAAAATTAATTATAGCATTCCCTACTCATCAGCCTAATGTTGTTTGGTCTAATTTAGGAGACTGGAGGTCTAACTTAGGTGACCTGTCACTGAATTTGGATCACTTTTGACAAATTTTTCAAATTAAAATAAATCATAAGATTTTCATAAAGAAATTGTTCTAAAGATTTATTTAGTTAATAGATGAATAGATTGATCACGTGTAGCGAAATTTCCAGATATTCAAAAAATGAAATAAGTTACAACTGAAAATAAGTGAATTGGTCCAAATTCGGCTACTCTCCCCTACAATGTTGAAACTTCCAGTATTTTGACGTAACTTAAACAATAAATCATATGTTTTATTACTTTTTATTTTATAAAATAGTTGTAAAATACAAATGTAACGCATAAGCATATATTTAGTTAAAGCCTTTTAAAAATATTATCTATATATTAAAAACACAACAATAAAAAAATCATATGCAGAAACACATGGGTCAATATGTGAAAACTGGACGATTTCACTCCAGAATTTTTATTTTTTTTTTTTTGAATTAATGTACCAGCTTCCAAATACAATTATATACTATGATACATGTTTTGTCATTTGAATGCTGCAGTGTTTTGAGATCAAGGATGTATATTTTATTCGTAGGATAAACTTTTATGGAAGAAAGTGTCTGTTAACACCGTAATCAATGTCTAATAATCGGGACTGAGGAGGTGTTTTTGTCTTAAAAGCTGCACAGGCATTTTATTGAATCATTTTGAACACATGCAAATGATTAAATATTCCATGTGACATTTGTATGTTACATAAATAAAGTTGCAATAAGCTTTTTTATAAATAAAAAAATAAATATGGGGACATGAATGATGCTATAAAAAATACTCATCCCTTTTCAGAACAAAAACTAAATATTTCTAAAAATGAAACAATGAGAAGAACAATTTACCTTCATCCATGGTCAATAGTTGAACTATAGTTGCTGTTGCAATGGAAATAATTCTGCCAGCGCCACCTAGTATCTGTTAAACTAAATATGTGGTTAGAGGGACTGGGATGATGGTCAACCTCAGGGACACATATATTTACTACAGTATTTTACTATACAATCTATACGAGTAAAGGTTTGGTTTTGGTTTGTGTTTATGACGGCTAATTATCTACCCGCGGGATATAGGCCCTGGAGGGGGAGTGCCCTTCGTGGGGGTCTTTCTAAGGGAACCTAACCCGTAATTTCGCATGGGAATCCACGGTTTCGAAGAAAACCACGAAAGCTCCGAAACGGTTAGAACAACGGGCGCGATTGGGATCGAACCCAGCACCTCCCGTCTACCAGCTTCGAGAGCAGAACCTCTCAGCCACTCTATACGAGTAAAGGAGCATTATATTTTCCCATACTGTATATAGATAGGTATAAATATATAATAGCAAAAGTTAAAAATATTTAGAAAAAAATTTACAGCATACATTTAATATTGGATATTTGTAAATGGGGACAGGGACTGAAATGATGATTTCGTTTGTTTAAAACTCAAAATTAATTATTTATCCATCATCATATGTCCATTTATCATTGGTAATTGTCATAACAAATGTTACAATATATTACATTTTTCAGTTTTTGGTTTTAGTATAATTAATGGAATATTATTGGCAGTGGACACAAATTGTCCAATTTTCAGATATTGACCCACATAAGTTTTTCGTCACCATTATATAGTAGCTGCCGAATTTTTGGTTTTTTCTTACTACTATTTCTGAACAGACAAATTTTATTAAATACGACAAATTTTTATGCGAAAAAATAGTGGTATGATAAATGCGCAATAGTTGGCAGATATCGCAATCTAGATAAGACTAATTGAAAAAAAACGAAACTATATCATCTTTTAGTTCTAAACGTTAGTTGTCATGTGCAAATACTTAAAATGGCCTATTTAGTGGGCCACAATTTAGACAAAAGCAGAAATTGTATTTCTTTCATTTCATTTATTCCAAATTCTAGTGATGAATGCCAAGAATTGGATTGTAGTTTCTTAGTTAACATTATATAGACAAGGCGGCGGCGACACAAATGGCTACGTCATCGAGTTACCAGATGAAATCATGATGTAGTACAAGATTATTAGGAGTAGATTAAGGAATGACTGGTCTGGTTCGGCATTTCTTGGTACGATATGATCAGCAGCGGACACCAACTCGTCATTTTGGCGTCACTATCACGTCATCGAGTTATATAGCTAGTATATATGAAACTGGTGCCAAATTAAAGGTAAAATAAAGTATTTTAAGAATATTTTGACCTGCGCATATCCTGGTAGAAACCCCAGGGAGACTAAAATTTATAACGAAAAAGACGTCATAATGTACAAATTCAAACCCTATAAACATAATATTTTGCATTGAATTGCTATATATATTACTTCGACATCGAGTTTCAAAATGAATTCGTGGTTTAGGAAAAGCTTATTAACAGTACGTGAGAAAATGACTGATTCGGCATAACTTGGTTCAAAGCGAGAATATATATATATATTGTGCCAATTCCATATTTTGACAGTACTATTAAGTCATCGAGTTACGGCTATTCAGTCTGCGGATATTTTAGTCTGCCTCGTCATATCTTGGTAGGAGATAAGCAGTGCCAATTCTTAATTTTGGTAGTATAATCACGTCACTGAGTTACGGCCTGAACTTCTAACACATTAATGGCACATACCAGTACAATAAGAATATTTTAGTCTGGCTCGTCATATCTTGGTACGAAAGGAGTAGAGCGGGGCGCCAATTCTTAATTTTAGCGGTTTTAACACGTCATCGAGTTGCGACATGAAATTTTGATGTAGGACAAGATTATTAAGAGTAGAATTAAGAATGACTTGTCTGTCTCGGCATTTCTTTGTACGATATGAGCAGCAAAGGGCGACAACTCGTCATTTTGGCATCACTATCACGTCATTGAGTTACTAGATGAAATTGGTGCAAAATTAAATGTAAAATAAAGTATTTTAAGAATATTTTGGTCTGTCTGCGCATATCCTGGCAGAAACCTCCGGCAGATTAAAATTTATAACAAAAAAAGGCATATTAATGTACAATTTAAACCCAATAAACATAATATTTTACATTACATTGCCATATATATTATTTCGCCATCGACTATCAAGATGAATTAATGGTTCAGGAAAAGGTGATTAACTGTACATGAAAGAATGACTGATCCGGCATAACTTAGTGAAGAACAATTCCCCATTTTTAGAGAACTATTACGTCATCGAGTTACGCCTTGAAAATTTGGCACATTAAAGGTATATATGAGTACATTAAGAATATTTTAGTCTGCCTCGTCATATCTTGGTAGGAGATAAGCTGAGCGGTGCGCCAATCCTTAATTTTGGCGGTATAACCACGTCATTGAGTTACGGCCTGAAATTTTAACACATTAAAGGCACATATCAGTACTAGAAGAATATTTCAGTCTGCCCCGTCATATCTTGGTAGGAAAGGAGTAGAGCGGGACGCCAGTTCTTAATTTTAGAGGTATTAACACGCCATCCAGTTACTACATGAAATATTTATGTACACTGTTAAAAATTCGCAGCATTCTGGCAGGTCATTTGACCGTTTTTTTCCGAAAACGGTTACACAACCGTAATTTAACACTATTCTGACCATATTATTGGCCATTTTATGATCAGAATATAGTTAAATTATGGTTATGAAACCGTTTTTTCAATAAACGGTCGAATGACCTGCCAGAATGCTGCAAAATTTTTAACAGTGTAGGAAAGATTACTAGGAGCAGAACAAGGAATGACTAGACTGCCTCGACGTTACTTGGTATGATGTGAGCAGAGCGGGGCGCCAATTCTTAATTTTGGCGTTAAATGATGCTATCGAGTTAAGGCTTGATATTTTAACACATTAAAGGCACATATCAGTACAATAAGAATATTTCAGTCTGCCTCGTCATATCTTGGTACGAGACGAGCAGAGCGGGTCGCCGGCACCAGTTTCAACCCGTTATTCAATGACGTAATTCTGTCGCCAAAATGACGATTTGGCGCTCGCTGCTGCTCCAAGAAATCGTACCAAGAAAAGCCGAAGCAGACCATTCATTCCTTAATCTACTCCTAATAACCTTGTCCTATATCAGGATTTCATGTCGTAACTCGATGACGTGTTAGAACCGCCAAAATTAAGAATTGGCGCCCGCAACAGTGCAACAATTGCCTATTTGGCGGATATTGTTTTCATAAATTCGAAATAGAAATTATCGCTTTATTTAATAATGGAGTTTCTGTCATAAAATAAAGCAAAAAATACTATTCGGAATTTCTAAATATAAATAAATTAATTTGGTAACACTAGTTAAAAATCGTCATGGCAAAAGTAGTTTCTTTATAGATTAGTGATATCTGTCGATGTTTGGAATGATGAACGAAAGAAACAAAATACTTGCATTTTACGGCGTTAATCTAAAGGGGACAAAGATATTCGGAACTTCTGGAAACGGCATCACCTATTTTTTTTTAGAAGGGTTTATATTGGTTGGGATTTATTTTCATCCTGTGTCATTCCATCATAACGACTTCCAATTACAACAAATGGCCAACTGAAAACATTAGCCGGATACTTTTGGGCATTACCTGGTAATGTGAAGTGGTTCTTAATTCACATTAGATAGACCATTAGGTTCCTTCTGTATGACATATTTGAAAGAACAGACATGCAGTTTGCAATCTCGCAGTGTTACATACCCACGGAAATGTATTAACATAGCACGCAGTAGAGTATCAACTGAAATTGTGCATAACGTGCAATAAGATGTTCTGGATGATATAAAAATGTATATTATTTCCGCACATCGAAAATAATTAATAATTCGTAATAAAATTTTCTACTTTTTGAACATTATTTTATCTTCACAGAGTTCAACTGCTGAATACATTTCTATCTATCCTAAATTTTACAGTACGTTAAAAAACTAACAATGGCTATAACATGGTTTTTTCTTTGTAGTGCTACAAGATAGTGTCATAGATGAATTACTTGGGGGAAATGAGGTTTCAGTCTGGGTTTTATCTGCCTTAAAGATTTTGGATTTCGATTGAGAAAATTGGAGTAAGAAACTAAATAAAGAAAATACTGTTTTTCAGGCAGAACTCCTGGCCATAGACGAGGCTGTGCTGTGGATTAGGAACTCCCCTCATAAAGAATTATTAATATACTCGGACAGTCTCTCAAGTCTCTTAGCAATAGAAGACGTTTTTTCGAAAAAATCTCATCGCAATACAAATTATCAAACTACTCCAAGAAACAAGAAAAAAGATCTTCTTTAAATGGGTCCGTGGACATGTGGGTAATGTGGGGAATGAGCATGCAGATTCTTTGGCAAAAGAAGCAACCAAAGCCACATCACATGCCAAATACAAATTCTTTCCCAACCCTCCTTCTTACTTGAAGAAGCTTCTAAAATCATATCTACACGAGCAATGGCAGACTCGCTGGGACTATGATACCACAGGACGGTACACACACGCTTTAGCTCCAAAAGTCTCGGAAAAGATAATCCTGCTGCATAGAAATCTTTTTTTGTTTGCCACTAACCACGGTCCATTTTCATCATATCTTTATAAATTTCACAGGGTTCCTTTTCCATTATGTGTATGTGGTCTGCGAGCTACATCATTGCATTATATCTTTAACTGTACTGTTACATCATATTACCATATAAGAAAATCTCCAAAAATTTCTTTGTCTCAGTGGTTCTCTGTGGTTTTGTCGAATCCATCATTTTGTCAAAAGATAATTGAATGTATGAAAGTTTTAGAAAACAACCATCATTTGTTTCAAAATGTTTTGCCATTTAGAGATGATGAGGAGAACGTATCTTAACAAATAGACAGATACCACCAATTCAAAATAAACTCTTAGCCACAAACAACACGATTGTACTATAATTGAACTGTTGCATGAACAATCGACTTTTGAACTTTTGTATATAATTATATAATATTCATCATAATTATTCACTATTTTACCTATTTTTTATATTCTACATTATTTTTAAAATTATGAATCTCTTTCTAATTTAGTATACAGATACGTAGCTTATATTGTATTTTTGCAGAACGCCCAGCTTTGCAGAGTAATTGAGCTTTTGCCACTCCAACAAGTTAAAAATCCTATTATCTATTATTTCATGATCTTATTAATTACAAATATCTAAATTTCTCTCGTAAACGCCCAGTAAAAATTGGGCTTTCCATCGTGTATATATTGTATTTATATTGTAAATAATATTAATATTCTCAATTGGCTTTCCTGTAAGTCTTTCCGGGACTTTTTTTTGTGTGTGTGTGTGTGTGGTGACGGCGGTAGCAGATGAAAACCGCTGGGTGGGGCTTGTGAGTGCTTAAGCCATTTGGTAGGCCTCCCCACATAGCTGACCCTTGTCCTTAACGCTGTCATTTGAAGCAATGGAGGGGATTATGAATATCAGGTCGGACCGGACAGCTTAGTTAGGCAGCTTTTAGTATACTAGGTAGAGTAGGGGTATTGAAATTAAGAATGATGTGCTTTGTGGGAAGCACTTTCTAATTCAGACGAATCGTGTAATACGACGTACATCTATGTCATTTTGATCTTTTAAATTTCCTAAAAGTTCTCCTTTTGTAGAAAATAAAACTTCCGTTTCGGATATTACACCACGACTAGTATTTAGAGTTTTATATACCTGAAAGGAAACGGAAAAAGGTCCTATTGTAGTGCAATTGGAGAGAAATTCTGATTATTTGGGAGAAGTGAGCTCTACCAGAAGATCCCCTGACTCTAGTTTTTTAAGTGAATGACCATCTCCGAAAACAGATTAAAATGTTTTTGCGACGAGAAATGCTGAAGTACTTTTGAAAGAACTACCAGAATGACTGTCAGTGCGTTTAATTACAAAAAAGTGAGTGGTGAATTTTTCTGTACATTTTGTTGCTCTCCACGTGGGAGAGATATAGAAGGAAGTGTAATAATTCCATCCATAGTAAAAAAAATAATAATTCAGACCCCGGCCGCACCACGCGCTACCGAGCCGAACAAGGGGATGCACATTCGTGCATCAGTGCTAATCAGGGCTCATACGGTCACACGACAATCCTATGTCAGTCTCAACCCTTAACGAGATTACTAGTAATTCCTCGCTCACTTGATCCCTTAGCTAGTGACATAAGTCAGCTGACCAGCCGATTGATGCATACGGGACAAATATGCACTTCCCGTCTACATGGCAGAGGCCAAAGCAGTGTGTTGGTATCCCTCAACTGCAAGGATCCCCCTTTCCAGGGACACGGTTCGCCACGCATGGCCAACACGTGGGTGGTTTGCGATTCTCCACGAATCGACATAGACAGGATAATATCGGCTCATGCAGAATTGCCCTCACCTCAGAAGAGAAAACCACAACGAGAGTGAAACAAAGAGGAAGGAAAGATAAGAGAAATAAGTTGAAAATGAAAAGAGAAAGATCACTCGGGTGCCCGGGGTTGCGAAGCCCCTAAATAACGAAAGAAGATATCCCTTTTGGCGGGTTTATTGTAAAAGGAATATTCAATTAGTAGAAGGAAAAATTCTAATATAAAATACAAGAAACTATTATAGATTTGTTTCTGTTAATTTCAAATTTTATTTTCATTGAATTCAAGTGAAAAAGAGAGACTGCACTCTTAGAAGGTTATACTTCAAAAGTTATATTTTTTTCTAACATTCAAAAAGTTATATTTTTTCATATCTCGAAAACCAATAATAGAAATGAGCTTAAAAAAGTACATAGTCTAGTTTTCGATGGCTTTAATTCTGTTTAGATAAAAAAAAATACAGGTCATAAATTATAGGTCAGAAAGCTTTTGAATAGGAGTTTTATAATGAATTTCATAATTACAGATATATTTTGGGGTTTAAAAAATTCTTAGTACATTTGAGTGCATTCAATGTACTTCATTATGACGAAATAATTCCAGTTGTATTTGTTGTTTGAAGTATATATATAACTGTGTGTAGCATTTATTTAACATTAGAATCATGAAAATTTCACCACTTAAAGATAAATGAAGATTTCGGGATATGTTCATAAACTGTTGGGTGATTGCGAAAGTTCGTGCCCGATTTCCAATGCATTGAGTTTCGAAATGTACCCAACTTGTTCTAACTGGCAAAATGCAGTCCAATTCTCAGCATTTAGACTCTCAGAAATGATTTCAGTAGTAATCCATGAATTATTATTCAGTAAATCAGGGATTAAGTCAATATCAATGCCAGAAGGTCGCCCAGAGCAAATTTTATCGTTTAGATTGAAATAACCACTTTTTATCTGTTCTAAGGGCGGGAGCCCGATCTACATAAACGTTTTGAATATTTTTTATAGTACGTCCAACACTCACTCCTTTTTGAAACTCATATGTAATAACATGACGAAAATGTAACTTTTCATTCTCCATTTTAAATTTTAACCTTACACTCAAATTAATTTGAAAAACTTTTTTTGACATTAGAGGAGACCGGGGCTAGTAGGCGCAGTTTTTAGTTATTGATTTTTATTAATTTTTTGTTTAAGTTTTTTATGAAACTTTAATTGAACTTTTAACCCCTTGAGGGGCGAGCGAAATTGTCTCTAAATATGGAATTCTCACCGGAATAATCGAAAAATTTTATTTTTAAATAAGGAAAAGCAAATTTACGAGGATTTTCCTCCAAAGTTAAAAATATAAAATTTAGTTAAAAATTTCTGGTAAGAATCTTGTTTAAATTAGGTGGGATATATTTTATCCCACCGTCCCTCAAGGGGTCAAAGAATAGGCATTGGGCTATATGGTTTTGGGTTTATAGCTTTTGTAGTTTATGTTTAGCGGAAGCCTAAAGTAAAAGGAAAATTTTGCGTCAACCTACCCCGTCGCGGGCAAGTTGCCTATACCTATGGGGTAAGTTGCCACAAGTTTTATAAAAAATTAAATGAAACTCAAATAGGACACGGAGTTAAGAGAAATCAATTTCATTATTACTAGTAAGTTTAAAAAAGGGCGTTATCGCCGAACAATGTAAATTCTAAATTATACAGACATAAAAATAATGTCTAAAACATTAAGATTGAGGAACTTCTGTTCTACTCAATATCATCATGAGCGCTACACTTGTCACAAATGAAAAATCGAGTGTCTCCGTTTGGGCAAGCCTCGTGTGCCCAAAATCTTGCATTGCAACCACTTTTCTCGGTGTTTTCTGTTTTTCAAGCTACCAGCACACACCAGACACCGAGCCCGGTCAACTCGCCCGGTGTTCAATGCGCCTATTAGCCCCATAATAAATTTCTTCACAAAAGGGACTCTTAGCCATTTAAGCATAAATATTCCAAGTAAATCACATATGGGGTAGGTACAGTTAATCATACACTAAGAGAAACTGTGCAATTATTAAGTTAAATCGCAATTATTAAGATAAGTATTAGAAATTAGAAAAAGAATGTAGCAACAAAAAAAAAATTATGAGTGCAAAAAACAGAAAAATCGTAATAAATGTCCACTGCACGTAGGTAACACTGCAAAACTGCGATAAGGATTGTAAAAAGAAGAAGAAAGATACTCTGTGACTGGTTGCTCAATCTATCCACAAACAGGCGATTTATGAGGACTGCGCCTACTTACCCCTGTAGCCAACTAGCCCCGGTCTCCCCTATGTTAAGTCACAACACATGTACATAAGTGTCAGTTATTAATATGGTTATAAAAGAAACATCAGAACAGTCAAAATTCAAAGTTTCTGCCATCTATGAAATATGTCATGAACTTTTGCATTCACCTAATATATACAATATATGGCCAAAGGTGACCGATAACTTGCGATTTTAGACGTTTTGTTAAATATCTAGAAAAATACATGAGGAATTAACCTGAAACTGCAGGTGTACAAACAGTATAGTATAGGTCGTATATTTCGCAAAGATTTTTTCCCGAAACCCCATAGAGAACCGCCAACAAGTTAAAAAATGACGAATATCTTTTGGATAACCCTGTAAAAATTAATGCAGCAAAAGCGTTCAAACTCGTAATTATTAATAAGGGGCTTATTGTAATATAATGTGCTCATTTTTATGAGGATAGCATGTATACTCGTAGAGAAATTAAGGTTTTTATAAAAACAGACCCAAATTTCCCCAAGTTTTTTGCTTATAATTTGCAGAATTCTTAATATAAAAAAAACGTTCTTTTTAGACAATATGACAAACAACATTGTATACAATATTCTGTAATCAGAATCAAAAAACGATACAAATTGGATGAAAAATGAGCAGGTTTACTAAAAAGTGTTTCACTGTGCATGGGCGAATGCAATCAAAATACAATATGCATAATGTATTAGCTAAGTATATAGATAAAATTTTTTTGAAAGTCTCAAAATCATAGCTTGAAAATTCTGAAAATTATCGTCGATAGAATAAGCTCGAAATCCGTTGTTCCCAAAAAGAAGCAAAAATATGAGGGGTTGTATCAAATATCTGTTGATTAGTGCCAAGATAGAGTACACAATATTGCACATACTACTATATTTGGATACAACCCCTCATCTTTTTGCTTTTTTTTGGGAACAACGGATTTGGAGATTATTCTATCGACGATAATTTTCAGAATTTTCAAGCTATGATTTTGATATTTTTACAGAAGTTGCTCTATCTACTGAGCTAATACATTATGCATATTATATGCTGAATGCATTCGCGCATGTGCAGTGAAACATTTTTTAGTAAAGCTGCTCATTTTTCACCCAATTTTTATTATTTTTAATTCTGATTGCAGAGTGATGTGTACAATGTTGTTCGTCATGTTTTCTGAAAAGAACTTTTTTTTATATTAAGAACTCTGCAAATCATAAGCAAAAAACTTGGCGAAATTTGAGACTGTTTTTATGAAAACATTAAATTCTCTACGAGTATACATTCTATCCTCATAAAAATGAACACAGTATATTACAATAAAACACTTATTAATAATATCGATTTTGTACGCTTTTGCTACATTAGTTTTTACAGGTTTATCTAAAAGATATTCGTACTTTTTCAATTTTTTGACGGTCCCCTATGGAGTTTCGGGAAAAAATCTTCGCGGAAATTTATGACTAGCACTATGTTGTTTACACACTTGCAGTTTCAGGTTAATTCCTCATGTATTTTTTCTGATATTCAATAAAACGTCTAAAATTGCAAGTGACCGGTCACCATTGGCCATATAGTGTATATGTCCAGGCCTTATTGATAGGGAAAGCTGAGGTAAATGGGCCCACGAGGTAAGTGGGCCATAGGCTGTTTTAAAAAAAAACCGTTGATGTCTTTTAAGTTTCAGCTTTTGTCAACAATGCACCCCTATATCTACTTCTTAAAACAATGTGTGTCAACTCAATCATAACTCTGTCTTTGCTGTGATAGGTTGCCGAAAATTTAGGTTTCTTTTTTTAAAAACAACGTCAATTTCGTTGAACTTCCTCGGCTTTTTATTAAAATACGAAATGTACTTTTATTAAAAAATCATTAAAAACATTAATATTATTTGATATTTATACATATTTACTTCATGTTTCAATTTATAGCCGGTGTTCCAGTTACCCCTTATTTTTTTCTAGAATGGGGTAACTGGAACATGTATCAGGGTTAACTGGACAATGTGGGATCCAGTTACCCTAACAGTTATAAATATTTTTTTGGTTTCTCTAACTACGAGAAATTAATTTCTCCGTTGGTTTCTTTTGCTTTCAATAAAGAAAATTACATATTACCTTATTAAAATTACTTAATAAAATTTTTAAAAATCATGTTGGGGGTATCAAAACAAATTTCTTAAGTGTGATAGCTATAGCTCGAAATTTTATGATACAAATGAAGAGCCGTACATAAGGCAATGTTAGATTATTAGAAAATTGTCAAAACGAATAAGAAACAACTCTATTCGATATAACAATATGATTACATTCTTTGGGCATATAGAACATTTATTGTGGTAAATAAAAAAAGAGAATGAGATACTTAAGTACTTACGTAGCTGTTTGATCATAAATTTACCTTGTTATTTTTTCCTTAACTTTTATACCTACTACCTATGCTAAATTACATAAGTACTTGCTTAATTTTTATGTTTTTGTATAAATAAATCTAGTATTTTAAATTTTAGTGATTTTTTAGATGCATTGACAGCAAAGGTTTCCCTTACAACGCTCTTTAGTTGATATATAGTTTACATGATCTGCCTGGTATAATTTTTTTTATGTTGTTTACACATTTTCAAACAGGACCTGATACCCCATATTAAAAAAAATAAACGCGTGTGGAACGTAGACTCTCCTGGTCCACTTGCCTCATTTTTATAGGGCAACTGGACCCATGAGGAAAGAAAGATGAAATACATATATTTTTTATTTTTAAATATTAAAATGTAAGTTTGAATATTTCTGTCTGATAGAGGGAATCTATCTGAACACATTTTCAAAAGTTTAGACTTTAATTCAAACGTAAATTAGCTTTTTGAAGCTGAATTGTCATAATCTTCAGAGTCACATTGTAAAATCTTGGTCCAGTTGCCCCATGTAACCCTACAACGAGCTGAAAGTGATTAAAGTTGGTGAAAGCATTTGAATCATGAAAGCCGGTGCAATTTTTAATATGTAGACGACCACTTACGACATAATTAGCTGCATACAATTATAACGAGCTCCATAAGAATTGAAATGGTATTTTATTGAAATTTTATTCTTGCATTAATTTCAAATAAAGTTGTAGCCAGCTTTATCAACTAAAGTTGTTTTGGTATTTTTATGTACTGTATCTTGTTCTCACAAACTAAATGTATTAGAAAAAATACATCATCTTTTACTGTCACACTTCTGTAGGCAACTGCTCAAGATTTGACTCTGACAAACTTTTACCGAAAAATCACAATTCATATTTTTTGTTCAAATTGTTTTTAGAGGATACGATACCATATCGTACTAAATAAGTAAAATAAAATTAATACTAGATAGTGCCCGTCAAGAATTGTCGGTAAATAATTTGAATGTTTCATTAGAAAAATTCTTGCATTTTTAATTAGTTGCTTTTAAATTAATTATTGAATGACAAATTTCTATATTGCATAAGTGATTGATAATTTTTAAGCCGATAGATGGTGCTGTCAGTCTAACCTATTAAATGAAGTGAAAGAATTTGATATTTATAATTTACAACCAATTATGCTTGCTTTTTATCAGAAATTTACCTAAAAATACCGGGTATATAATTTATTTTCATTTACTACGATCTCATTTTTTTTTGAAAAAATAACAATATTTATTTGTATTTATTTATTTATTTTTTAAAACTACATAACCATTAAAAGCTGCCATGAATTATATTTTTAACAGTCTCATTCTCTAAAAACCTAAATTTGAAACTTGATGCGGCTAACGATTTAAAATATATATTTTTTATTACTTTAATTTAATTTTACATTTTTATATATTTTTTAAATATTAAACCTGAAAATCAAGGTAATTTCTTTTATAGCTTTTATACGAATATTTTTATTTCTTTCCATTTTATTTTTTACGCAAATGAATGACAAACTTTTCTTTCTAATACGCACACATATATTCTTGATAAAAAACAGAAAATATAACGAAAATTGTAGATCAGCTCAGTTTATTTAATTGATAATTACATGCAAAATATTTTAGCTTAAATATTTTAAATATAAAATCAATATTTTTTCAAAATAATATTGAGTGTTTAAATTTTGTTTAATTATAAAGCATATAAATAATAATAATAATAAAATGAATTATCGTCAAAAATATTATGCATTTTTCCAAACTTGGGCTCGAACCTGCGTCCTTTACAAAAATTCGGAGCTTTAACCAGCTGCGCTAGCGGGAGCTCGTTTTTTCCTTCTAAATTGAAGGGGTTCGAAAAGTAGTTGACGAATTATGCAATTGTCTCGAATTTGAGTTCTGATCTTACAGAAATAGTTTTCCGTTTTAATATTTATGATACCTTATTTTTTCAAAGAAGTAACTATAACTTAACATGCTAGTTTTCCAATCTTCTTGTATAACTATTGGAAATTCATAAGACGGATCACCAGCTATAACTTTCATAGCTGCCAAATTTTACGCTTTTTTGCTACCACTAAAATTTAATAGAGATTTTTGCCTTGTTTAATCCTGACATTTCGATGATTAAATAAGACAATATTTACTATAAAATTTTAGTGGTAGGTAAAAAGCGTAAAAGTTGGCAGCTATGAACTTTTAGCATCAAAACACTGTGTGTTTTTCTTCTGCGTGTAATAAATCCGAGACAATACGACACCCCCGAAATTAACCGTATCTAGCCCTTAATATCGACACAATAAATTTCTAAATTGTTAATAATGCTGAAAGAGTTAAATAATATTAACTTTGTGAAAGAAAGAAAAACATTTTTACAGTGAGATCGAATAGCAGACGAGCTTAATAACTTCTGCCATTTTTGGATGTGATAGTTCAACTGAGCGAGCATCTTTGCGCATGTGCAGTGCGTCACTCCAAAGGCAGACTTGTACTTATATACTGCGCTTCCGCAACTGTAGAATTTTAATTTAAAATTACGTCTAATTAATAAAATATTTGAACAAACGAATGTACGATAACAAATCTGTGGCCAAATATATTTCATTTAAAAAAAAGATTGGTGTAATTTGATGCAGTAGTTTCTTCTCACGGACTGTCGAAAGAAAACGCTTAGCGTTTTAAATATATAGATTATCGTTGCTTACCAACAAATCTTTTGAAATTATTTTTACTTTATAATACAAAGGCCAAACATTTATAACACAGTTATCAGGCAGTTTTCTACTGCCTAGAACATTTAAAAAGTTACAAGGTAACACAATATAACTTATCAAGATTTTTTAGCGAATAATTATTTTAATAATCATAAAAATCAAAATCAGATAGTTAACATACAGAATGTATATATGTGACTTACAGAATGCGCTTTTCTCAAGTACCCGTATTTCTCTTTTATATAGAGGCAATATCGTTTGAAGAAAGTTTCAACAAAGACTGCTACTTACTTCCAGAAATTTTACTCATTCTTTTGGAGATATTTTAGGGATTCCGGACTTCTGTGATGTTTAGAAGAAACTCATTCTTGTAAGATGTTGATGCAAAATAATTATCTTGGGTTTGATCGAGTGAATACAGTGGCACGTTTTATCGTTGAAGAAGTCTGGTAGATGGGCTACATTATTCATGTGATTGTATTGCTCTGTGTGTGAAAGCAGAATCTTACTAAGAAAGCCATTTTCATTTCCCAAGTGCTCTTGAGACAAGGGAAGCGAAACACCCTCTCCAAGATACTTTAAACAAGTGTTTGATGATCGATTTTGGCACTTTCATCACTAAAAGCATGTACTATGTTTCCACTTAAAATATGTATATCATCCCAAACTATAATTGACTGGGGCATTTCCTGTCTTAAGCTTGTGGCCTAACATCGTCCTTCTACCGAATTCAATTGTTCTATTTTTTATCCATTTAGAAAGTGTTTCCGTTCTGCTGGCATCGTAAGCTTCTGTCACTGTTTCATGTGGTAAAATACACAGTTAAAATTTTTCAACAAACTTTCCAGTCTTTACACCGATTTTATAGCAAACGGTTATAGGACCGAAATTTAGTCTGACCATAATGTGGTCAATAATATGGTCAGAATAGTTTTGAATTACAATTATCATAGCTGCCAACGTTTACGCTTTTCTGCTACCACTAAAATTTAATAAAAAATTTCGCCTTGTTTAATCGTGAGATTTCGAAGATTAAATAAGACAATATTTGCTATAAAATTTTTGTGGTAGGAAGAAAGCGTAAAAGTTGGCAGCTATGGATTATGTAAACGTTTTCTATAATAACGCTCAAATTATTGGACAGTTTGCTGCAAAGTTTTAACAGTGTAGGCATCCAAAGATTATTTTACAATTCAATGAACCATTTCTCAACTGATGTTCATCACGTTCGCGACTTTTCTTTTAAAATGTTCTTAACACGTACAATCCTCTTTACAGCTTTTTTGAGTTTTCGGGAAATGTAGGCTGTTATTTTATTAAATCTCAGTTTTGTCTGTTTCATCTGATAGAAAAATTATTAGAGCGTATTCAGGGCATCCGACTTAGTCTAATTTTGAAGTTACAGCAATCAAACAACATCTTATTGTGCCATGCCTTCAGCATGTAATGAAAGAATCATATTTTGCCGTGACGCCATTATTATTGATTATTTTTGTTTAACGACTTCGCGACCAGTACCTTTTAAACTTCTTTTCATTTTCAAACAAGAGTTTTCTGAATAGAATTTTTCACCTTATAAAACCTCTGAACATGTGCAATTTGATAAAGCGAAAATTTCTACTCATATGTATCAGTGTTAAAATTTAGTTACTGCGTGCATTCTATACGACATGTATAGATATTGCGAACGGGTTACAAAAGCAGTGATGGAACACTGACGCACGAGAGAATTAATCGACACCATTAAATTTAAATAGTATTCATCGTCCTTCTTACGGAGAGAATTTCAGCTAATTTTTAAGGCTCAGTTTATTATTAAAATTTAGTGGTGACAATCGCCCAACTGCTGAGCCACTGTTCCATCACTACAGACGCTGTATCAGTGAGGTAGAAATTTATTTCTCATGTATATATAAAATAAAATCTTAGTAGTGGTATTTGATAGTTTTTTAATCTCTAATTTAAATTTATCCAAATTATTTCTTGTTACCCAGTAGGTATTTCTAAACGCACAAAGCTTTTTAAAAAATTAGAGAAAAGGTATAAATTACCCTTTGCATTCCTTTGTCACGTCTGACGCGACATAATCTTTCTTTGCAAAATTTGTTTGTTTGCACCAGTAAAAAAGGAAAATAAAATTTGCCTCATTTATATTTATGAAATTCTGTACTTGAAAGAAACTTCTTTTAAAAAAGTGGTTCCGACTGAATAAAATTTGTGTAAGAGACGCCTGAGTCGAAAGGCTTAATATCTATTACAGGTTGTAATTCTTCAAAAATGAAATACATGTAAAATTAAATTTTATTTGCGGATGTTTAAAGATGTGTTTGTTTGTTGACGGTTGTTTAAGGGCTTATTTTCACCTTATTTGGATAATCGCTCAAAATAAAAAGCTATCTTCTGCAATAAATTGTATTTTTCGTGGTGGCTGTATAGAGAAATTGTTTACCCATACAAATTAATCATTTTCATTAATTATATATTTTCCTTTTTATGTAACTTTCACACTGCTTTAGTGCACCCGTTACGCCCAAAGGGTGACAACCAGTGTCATTTAAAGGTGTGTCACATTTCAGAGTTTATTGCTTTATTGATTACAAAAATCATGCTAATAAATTATGCAATGATAGTTAATTCTTATAATTAAGTGACTCCGAACATTTTTAAATATGTTAGAAAGAATGTTTTATCCTTAGAATGATAAAAGAATTTTACATTATGCAGTGTTTTATCTAGATGGAGGAGTTTAGAAAGTAAATTTCTGATACTGATTAATTCACAATATCTCAGCTATTTACAGGGTGACCTAAATTGGGCTTATGTGTTTTTAAATATTGAATAACAAGTAAACGGTGTCAACTATTGAATTTATTCTTGAAATATAGAGTAGTGTGTGAAGATAGGAAAACTTTAGCGATTCTATATTATTTTAGATTCTACTATCACCAATTGATGGCGCTGCTCTGTCCCAACTTGTAAAAATGCTCAAAAGATATTTGCAACTTTAAAACGCAAACAATTTATTTGACGTTTCAACAACTAAGCAGAATGAAGGATAAATACTGAGTGAATTTTGGTCCATATTTATATGCTAGTAAATGTGGACCAACCTTATAACAGTACCTTCAAACTGTTTAAAACAGCACAGTACTATCTATCACTGATATTTGGAACTAAAACAAAGAAACATAATACGACAATTTCGACTGCACACATTAATCTCTTTCAAAAATAACTTAACACTAGAACACCCGGAAATTTTAATCAAGTTTCATAAAAATATTTCCCACCAGAATTTTTAATTCATATTATTTAACTCAGTTATTCAACGTAATTCTGCGTGGTTTAAATTTAACTTATTTTAGGAAAAAATTTCTGGCTCCAATTGATATTTAATCATATGGTCGGAGTCGAATCGACTCCTTCCGGGCGTTCTAGTGTTAAATAAATAGCAACGTTTGTTTGTTATTAAACTTTAAAAATATCAGCCCGTTATCGCTCACTCTTTATGTACTGTGCAGTTCGTATGTATTGTATAATTCAGTACCAGATTTTCCTATTTATTTTACTTCAACCTTTCAAACTGAAAGTATTACAAACTCGGTTGTATAAATATCTAATGCATTTTATAGACATTTTATTATTAATTGTAAAAAGTAATGGTAAAAAAATAATGTAATTGTGTCTATTTCCCATAAATATGTGACACTGAATATTTTTAAAAGTGTTTCCAATGAAACATCCTATCTTGGAATGATAAAATAATTTTGTTTTATACGGTATTTTACCTGTGTAAACGAGTTGAAATTTAAAACAAAATGTTAATATTGTTAAATTTGCAATAGCATGTATCTTCAACCGCTTGAATGAGCAGTGTCATTAAATAACTGATTATAGTAGATTTGGGACAGTGAATATTTTACCTGCACCTTTTAATGCCAAAAGGGGACAACCACTGTTTGATTTGACAGTATGAGGCATTTTAGAGTTATTGCATTATTGTTTACAAAAATCTTACTTAGAAGTAATGTAAGGATAATATATTCAAATAATTAAGTTAAGTAAATATTTTTAAATATGTTATCCAAGAATACCCTAATCTGAGAATATTAATAGAATTTTGTACAATACACAGTTTTAGGTAGATAAAGGAGTTTAAACTTAAAGCAAAATACTAACACTGTTTATTATAAAATATCTTCAATCTGTACATAGCACAGCTTGAATGTATCGTATACTTACGTATCAGTTTCTCGTAATTATTCTAATTGAAAGTTTCGATCTAATTTCAAAAGGTGACAACCGCTGTCGATGTAATCGTGTTGCATTTCAAAGTTGTTGTATTACCGTCTCCAAAAGTCATGATAAGGAATTATTTATTGATGTTTAATTGTCGTAATTAAGTGATATTTGACATTTTTATTATTTTTATTTTCTAAAAATTTGCCAAAGTGTTTTTGTTCTCTTAGAAATAAAAAAAAAATGTATCATACACTATTTTATCCAAATAAAGGAATTTAAATTTTAACCCCTTAACGTTCGAAATAAATTACGGTCTAAAAATTCAAATCACTTATTGACACCACTTTTTTGAAAAAGAAATATTCACCTTATTTAATTACAGGTAAAATGATACGATAATAAAGCCAATTACACTATTTTATAAAACTGGTGGGAATCAAATAATCTGAATAAAAGACACAGCCAGTGAATATCGCGAAGCGATAATTAAGGGGTTAAAGAAAGTTTTTAAATTTTTTAATTTACGACATCAGTGGTACTCATGCAGTGATATACATCTTGAATGCACTGTACCATCAGAAACTAAATTTCGTGTAATAATATTCTGTTAAATTTGACTGAAAACACTGAATGTTATAAAGTAAAAGATAGCAGATTTTATTTAAAATTATCAAAACACACATTTATATATTTATTCATATACGTATTATTTTTACAAACAATACAAAAAGGTTCTACAGGGAAAGTGAAATCATTACGGCTGCAGGTCCTTTCGAGATTTTTTGATGTAGGATGGTTGCAAATATAATTTTTTTATTCGACTTGTTGTTGGCCTCTTAATTACCCCCGTGATTAAATATTTACTAAATATAAATTCTTTGGAATCCTGAAGTTCAAAAATAATTTTTTGCTGTTTAATAATTTAATTTAATTAATTTAATTTAAATTTTTTGCTGTTTAATTTAATAATTTTTTATTTTGGGTAAAAATTACTCAACAAATACAAAAAAAAAAAAATCAAAATATAAGATTTTATTAAATTAAAATAGAAAATTCTAATCGATTTTTTTAAGACTAATTAAGCAGTTTTCGTCTAAAAGAGAATAAAAATAAATGTGAAGCAACAAATCTGTTACAAAGATTTTGCTGGCTATGGGAGATCACAAAATGAATTAGCATTGATCATTATACAATGTTAAGGACAAATATGTCATTAACTTTGTTTTTATCAAGATTAACTAAAATAATACTCCATTTCGTGCTAAATTGAAATAAAATTAATAATACGACGTTTTGCCTAAAATTAATTAAATGTTTATTACCAAGAATGATAAAATAAGAATTTTCAAATTTTAAGAGAAGCTGATAAATGCCACATAAAACACAAATATGAGATAAAAAATATATGTCATTAACTTTGTTTTTATTTTGTGTAAAAATTACTTAATCAATACATGAAAAAAATGAAAATATAAGATTTTAATAAATTAAAATAGAAAATTCTAATCGATGTTTTTTAAGACTAGTTAAGCAGTTTTCGTCTAAAAGAGAATAAAAATAAATGTGAAGCAAGAAATCTGTTACAAAGATTTTGCTGGCAATGGGAGATCACAAAATGAATTAGCATTGATCGTTATACAATGTCAAGGACAAATATATCATTAACTTTTTTTAAAATAAAAATTAATTTAAATAATACTGCATTTCGTGCTAAATTGAAATAAAATTAACAATACGACGTTTTGTACTAAAATTAATTAAAAGTTTATTAGCAAGAAATAATGATAAAATAAGAATTTTCAAATTTTAAGAGAACCTGATAAATGCCGCATAAAACACAAATATGAGACAAAAGTTATATGTCATTAACTTTGTTTTTATTTTGTGTAAAAATTACTCAACAAATACAAAAAGAAAGGAAAATATAAGATTTTAATAAATTATAATAGAAAATTCTAATCGATGTTTTTTAAGACTCGTTAAACAGTTTTCGTCTAAAAGAGAATAAAAATAAACGTGAAGCAACAAATCTGTTACAAAGATTTTGCTGGCTATAGGAGATCGCAAAATGTATTAGCATTGATCGTTATACAATATTAAGGGCAAATATGACATTAACTTTGTTCTTATCAAAAATTAATTTAAATAATACTGCATTTCGTGCTAATTTGAAATAAAATTAACAATACGACGTTTTGTACTAAAATTAATTAAAAGTTTATTAGCAATAAATAATGATAAAATAAGAATTATCAATTTTTAAGAGAAGCTGATAAATGCCAAATAAAACACAAATATGAACAGTCATTTTCTAATCTGAGCGAAAATATGTCCAGGTTGAGGATCGAACACAGAACCTTTGGTTTTAATTGCCAATGCTATTTCCTTTACAAATCAGATGATTGTGCTTAAAAAAAAACCCACAAGTCCATTGCGGTAATTTGTTATACGCTGTGGGACATTAGGAAATGCATTGTGTTGGTTCTTTATAAAAAGTTCATTCAAATACATTACTATTTACGCTTTTGAACTGAAATTAAAATAGTTATAACCAAGAAGTTATAAAAGCAATATATTTTTCATATTAGTTACAAATGTTGTAATTTAACACTAGTTATTTAACACTAGTATTTAACACTAGTTATTTAACATCATTCTATACCAGTGTCGTTGTAGTAGGAAAATAAAATAAATGTTTCATAAAACCGAAATCTATTTCAATATTTTTATCGGCTGTGAAACATCAGGAACATTTACACAATGATCCATTAGAACTGAACTCAGTGGAATGTTAAAATCAATAAATCTGTATCTTAGTTATACATATACGAGGTCTCTCTGATAACTATCCCACCTTAATTTTCCCCGGAGCGCAGTAGTGATTCTAAGGTGGCGCCACTGTGCACATTGAAAGGAGACGGCTTAATGTGCATGCTTGAATTTTTCCCCCGCAATAAAATTAGCCAGTCTTTTCCTGCTGGTCGCCGTGGGTCGACGATGCTGTCGTACGTGCTCGTCGGATTTTCATTTGTCTCAAAATAACTGAAAGTGTTGAGCAAAGGTACTGCATCAAATTTTGTCAAAGCTTGGTAATTCTCGAAGTGAAACAATTAGTAAGATTCATCAGGTGTCGAAAGATAAATCAATGCTCCAGATCATTCATCGCACCTAATTCAGACTTTCTTGGAAAAACATGGAATTCCAGTCGTTCGGTAACTTCTCTGCTCTTCAGGCATGGCTCCTTGCGACTTCTGGTTGTTTCCGAAATGGAAGGCACCATTGAAAGTATCCTGCTTTGAGAGTAGACATGAGATATAAATACGCGACCACGGAGTTGAACACAATTCAAAAAGAAACCTTACAGAAGGGTTTTCGGTTGTGGAAGGAACAGTGGATTAAGTGTGGGGAGGCGACAAGGAGTGAGATCAAGATGTACGCGCGCCGTGCGCGCGAGCTCAGGAGACAAGAACATGGAGTGGGTCTATATCATTGATGGAATAAACGTTTAGTGCGTTCACGAACAGATCATGGTTTGATTAATTATGATGCTAGTTATAAAGATAATTTGTTACAAATGAAAGGGGAGCTAGATAGTTGAATGGCTAGAGCTTTGAACTCGAGACTAGGGGCTATGGGTTCGAACCCTTTGAGCCCCAAATTGTGTTATATATATATTTTATTGGTTGCTTTATATTTTTCACAATAAATAAGATATTTTTGATAAAGATAAATTTCTATATTAATGATACAGAAGCATATATTTTTCTGTTATAATAATAAAATACTTATTTAAATACGAGAAAATGAGGTATTTCGCGATGAAAGTTTTACATTTGAGCGCCTTTTAATATTCAAAGTGATATATATATATATATATATATATAAAGCAAATGTAAATATAAGTCTTGTGCGAAAATATCCGTTTGCGCGTAGGATAATTCCTTGATATTTTTTTTTTTTTTTTTTGAGTACTTTAGGAGTGAATATTTGTCGAGACTGCTAGGATGCAACTTTGATACTAGGATGATACTTTACGGTGTTAAAATCAACATGGAAACTATTATAAAAATAAAATGTAATAGATGTACATTATTTTAACTAAAAATATCTGCACATATATTTTTTAAAGAGATATAATGTATGGCATTTTCCGTCTATTTTTGTGGCGAATAAAGTATGATTAGAATGTTTGTGAACTTTCTACTGAAAGAATAAGTAGTATTTCGCTTATACTAACATGATTTTCAGTACCATTTGTTTCTCATGTTTTATGATGTATTTTGGTCTGCTATCCACACGGTATTAAAATATGCAATCATAAAATAAGAACTATATATACTAAAAACTTCTCTGAAAAATCGTCTAACTAACAGTGCAAATTCCATTGAAATCCATTATCCAGTATAGTAAATTACAAATAAATCTCGTAATATGTTGATATCACAATATTGGTTTATTAAAAGCATTCTATTTATCACAAAAATATACAGCAACTGACAAATCATTTTAAAATTTAGTAAAAGAACATTGTTAAAATGTAAAAAAATGTAGAGCTCCGATTGAATTGTTAAATTGTATCAATCACCCTACCAAGCAAGGCATAACCAATAAAATATAAACACAAAATGCGCAATCACGTGATCAAATCGCTCACAAAAATTTTCTCGGTCGCCCGTGCTAAGTTTTTGTGCGGTTAGTTAACATACTTTAAGACCAATGTCAGACGGGCGTCTTTTTTGCTGCTTTATTGCTTAAGTATTATCCATTCACAATGCTATAGCATTGTGAATGGATAATACTTAAGCAAAAAAGCAGCAAAAACGGCGCCCGTCTGACATTGGTCTTAATGCTGAATGGGATAAAGTAGATGAAATAGATCACGTGACGCTTTTCCCGAATACTTTGGATTTTATCTGAGTGAACATAGGCATGTATTTCTGTTGCGAAAACCATGTATTGGAAGGATAAAGAAATATAGTTGTTGGTTTTACTGTTTTGAACCATAAAAATAATGAAATAATTGAATTATTTTAAAATTCCTTTCTTTGATAACACTTAGTCCGAGCCAAAAACTTCCGAGCTCGCGCGCGGCGTTAACTGCACTTCTGAACACACCCCTACTTTGAAGGGGATTAGGATCCCATTCCCTTCAGGCAACATATATTTCATATATTTTTTTTCGGGCAAAGGTCAGATACTTTTGAGATAAGCCACGTATATATTGAAATGATATATGTAGATTGACAATATATATATATTTGCTAAAATTATTTCAAATTATTAATACCAATAAATTATAAAAAAAAATAACATCTTTGATATTTTAAATGAAATATTCTGATCGTTTTACTATATAGTAGTTAAACAGAACGCACTAAAAATGAATATGATAGCAAATACAAATCTAATGTAAACGTTTTTTACAGGATTTAACAAATCTGAAAAAACAATTAGTTTCGATAGACATATAATAACAACATGTTATCAATTTTATCTTAACTTTTAACATAATAACCTTAACATAATTTTAACTTTTGTTCTAAGATTTATTAAACTAATTAATAACGAAAATTTATGATTATCAATTCTTGTAAATTATAAAGGAAAGTTATAATGAATGCTTTTAACACATACAGTGTTCGTATGCATCAAGGGATTCGGGGGATTTTAGATGTTTTCGTACAAGAAATTCCATAAAGTACTGGCCGCTATATCTAAAGATAATATATTTTTATCAAATAAGGCAAATATTTTTTTGCAAAAATTCTGATAAAAAGTTCTTGAAAGTCCTTGAAGTGTAAGAACCCTGATATATTGAACGTTTTTGTTGTAAAAGTGTATTAAAACTAAATGCGAAATAGAAAAAGAAATTGCAACATTTTTTTAATTGCTGTGCTATTTTATAAACAGCTATAGTTTAAATCGTAATATATACTTAAGTCAAACTTATCAGTATCTCTACTGTTGTGCAGAAACTAATTAAAAATATTTATAACCAAAAGGTTCATGAACACCCCCCCCCCCCCCCAGATTTTTGTAATTTTTAATGGAAAGATAATATCTTATCATTGATTTTAATACTAGGTAAATTATTTTGTTTTAAAACAGTATTACATTAAATTTTAAATAGAACAGAATTACATTGTAAGATTTTAATGGTTGTAAGATAACAGGAAAAGTTTTAGCACATAAATTAATTAGAACCAAAAAGTTCTAAAAAGTATATAATATCGTTGCTTTTAACACTAGTTAAATTGCCTCATTTGAAAATAAAATAAAATAAATGACGCAAAAAACATGAATGTTTCGTATTTTTTTAAAGAGTATTTTATTTAAAATCGTATTTTTTTTTTAATTATCCTGAGCCATAGGATAAAGCTTTACGATGAACAGTACTAAAAAAAATAGAAAAATTTATCATTAGATTTCTTTTCACATAAATTATTTTAAACTACAAAGAAGTTATGAAAAAATATTATTTTGCTTATTTAAATGAAAAGATCTAATCTTGATTTTAACACTAGTTACACTGCTTCCTTGTAAAGAGTGATTGAAATAAATGTCGAATAAAACATAACTATAGCGCAGCAGTTTTTACTGCCTGTGAAACATCAGAAAATACATTATTTTCGATCATAATAGAAAATTAAAAACAATATGCCGCATACATGCGTATTAAATTATGCGATACAATGTTTTCACATTTTCACTAAAAAAATAAAATAATTAATAACAAATATGTATGTAAATTTTTTTTCCGAAAGTTCTAATAGATGCTTTTAATACCAATTAAACCTTTTCGTTTTATAAGGGAATTAAAATACAGAATTGTATTGTAATATTTTAACGACTTTCAAATATCAGAAAAAGCTTCAGCGAGGATTGTACTACAAAGTTAAGAAAAATATATTATTTTTCCACTTTTGTTAAGTATTTAATTAAATAAATTATAAAATAAATTATATTATAATTAAGAGTTTATGAAAAAAATGAGTTTTTTGTATATTATATTTAAAAGATCTGAACTATGCTTTTAAAACAACGTTAATTGGTCACATGTTTATTCGTATTTGAATATCTGCCAACTTTTACGTTTTATATTCTTATTACGTTATTATATCCTTCGCTTTATTTGATCGCAGAAATCTCCGCGTAAATATAGCTATTATTCAAATGTGGTTGTAACAATAAAGCGCAAAAAACCAATTACCTCTTAAACTGATAGTCAACAAAGTGTTAACACCAGTTAAATACTTTCATTGGAAAAGGTGATTAAAAAAAGTGTCAAATAAAACACAAATCTATAAACAGTTTTTACCCGCCATGAGACATCAGAAAAAGCATTAGCTAGGGTCGTAATACAAAGTTACGATTAGTTGTTTACTGTAGCTCCATATACCGAGTAAAATGATGCTGCACGAAAAGATCCACGGGATTAATACAAAATAGAAGAAAACGCATCTCGTATCACGTCCAAATAAAGAATTTTGTAGCTAGTTTGTCCGGATTTATTTTCAAAATACATGCTGTATACAATATTTGTATAGGAACGCTTTTATGTTTCCTATACTCAATAAAAAGGCTCAGATAATCATCGGTAAAAATACATATGTTGTATATAACATTTGTATAAGAACACATTTATGTGTCCTGTTCTCAATAAAAGGCTTTGGTGGTCATCAGAAAAATTATATGATAAGGACGAGTGATGTAATCAGACAAAATACACTGCCCTACTAGCAAAAGAATACTGAGTAAGTACAGTTTGAATTGGCTATATAGGGTAATTGAAAAAAAATGAACAAACTATAAGAGGTGGTAGTGCACAGTACACCTTTAAAAAGAAAATAGGGTCACAATCGATTTATTCAGTCATAAATAAAATGTGCGTTACACGAAGCCGAATAAGGTTTTTTTTCATGACTTGAACAATAATGAAGAAATTTTTACGAAATTTGAAGCAAACTGATATTTCTTTGTGTGAAAAATAAAGATATCACAAGAAAAAGTAGAAGTCGTTACCATCCTTATCGAAATAGCGCTGAACTAGACGTTCCATATTGCAAAATGTGAATGCGTTTTCATACAATTTCCCTTATCGAAATGGTTTGTACTTTCACCACTTTTCATATCATTGAATTTTACACAAATCAAAGTAAGTCTGTTGTAGGTTGCTTTCAAATATATTTATTTCAGTAAAGATTAAGATTGATATTTCTGTTCTGAGTAAAATAAACAATGTTTATGAGGGAAAAAGGGATTATAACGCTGGTTTCCTATAAAAAATATTATTTGTTTTGTTGTGCATTACGAACTCTTAACGACTTAAAAGTTTCTTTTTGGATACTTGTTTAGTAACCCGTCGACAACTTTCTATTAAGAAAATAGCTGTCACGAAACAATAAGATTGAACGCCAAAAATGGATAATCGTTACGTCACATTCACGTGACATCATATTAGCTTAACGTTCCTGATTTTCGGTCAATGACAGTGGTTGAATGCGCCATTCGTGCATCCCGAATACGGAATATTGCCAGGATTATACACGTCCGAAAATTAAAAAAAATAATGGCTAGAATTTTTCTTTTTGCAAAAAGACCTTCGTCAGTTTCTACAATCATTTTAGTCCCTAGGATTTTTCTCGGAATAATTTTTCTAGAAGGTTAAACATACAAACTCCCCATTGTTTAAAACTGTGACTGTACTATTGCTTATATCCGAATCGTCATTTTAACCCATTTAATTTATGTCAACTCATCTAACCAGTAATACATAAAACTTATTACAGTTACAAATGATTTTAAGACCGTCGAAAAACATTGTTTTTTTCACAGATATTCGTTTATCACAGTTTTAACATTACATCGCCATTGTTTATCCGTTTGCAAAGGTTCTTATATCATGCCCAATAATTCAGACTTTGTTTAACGCAGATTGCAGAATCGCACAATCTTCAATATAGTTTATCTGACTGTAGATAGATCTCTAACAATTTTAGTTCAATTTATTGTTCAAAAAGAGAAAACAGAGAAAAAATAATTAATTATTTCCTAGTTTAAAAATTAAACTGGCGTATACAGAAAATAAATTAAATATGATTACGTACATCGCGTGGTAGCGCTGCATTTTAAACAAAAAGTTATTTTGTATTATTAACGTTAAATCCCATTCTTTGGTGACAGTTTTTATTATATGTATAATGTGGTCTACGGTATAAGAGACAAGTATCAAATTTTGTGTAATATCGTAAAAAAACACCTCTTGGTAAATAGTTTTACATAGAAATCTCATATAAATTCAAATCAGCAATCAAAAGTTTTACAAATATTGTATAAAGTAATTTATTCTTTCTTTCATAATAAACAAATAAAAGGAATTTGTATTATATGAATATTATGAATATATATGTTTGTATATATGAATATTAACAATATTTACCTCCAATATTACCTAAAACATTGCGTTTTTCACATTTTATCAATATTGGCAAGAAACAGTTTACCTTTGCATTGTCAATAATAATACTTCAAACCCAATATTGCTGTAATATATTCGATACATATTCACGAATACTAACAAGAGATTCATATAATATTCGCTCAATATTGGGTGGTTTATATTTTGCTAATATTGTTTAAATAGTTTCTTCATTCCATTGCCAATGTTTACGATGTGAACTCAACATTTATCCAATATTGAATGGATTGCAAACTGTTAAGTGTAAAAAAATGTTTTCGCAATAGTGGAATTTGTATATTTGTAGAAGAACACTTTAAGTTTATTGTTTTCGGTAAAATGCTTAGTTGTGCATAAGACAAAAATACAATAAGGATTTGTGATGCAACCAAGCATCTGGGGAATTCTCACAATATTTTGACTTTCATGTCCCTGAATAATATTTTTTTATTTAATATATATTTTGTGTTTTTTTTTATTTCATATACTGGAAAACATCCCATTGCATGATTGCATAACAATACTAGCGAGATAAATAAGTTTTGGACGATGTTGGGGGTCAGGAAAACTTATCTACCGTCCCGTGTCCATGATGATTTTTTAAGTTTGGAGCTGTCTGGATAAAATTGTTTCAATAAAAATAATTCAATGTAATTTTTTTTCTGAAACTGGAACTACTGTTGTATATAAATATGTAGCTAAAAATTAACCTGTACGCATTTTTAGGGTTATTATTATTTTTTAACTCTGTCCCTGGGTTTTAGATTCCTTACCATCCCTCTTCTAAAATTATACAGAAAATGATTTCAGATGCAGCCACAGAATTTTTCTCATGCAGAGGAATGCTAGAGAAATAATGTCTAAAATTATTTAGCAGGAAATTTACTGTAGAATTTAAATCAGCATCTAAATATAAATTTCAAGCATCGTGGCTTTATTGGTAGTCTCACCGTCCCCAAGGTTTATTCCTGCACTTTACGAGGTAAATAAAAAAAAAAATTAATATAATCCAATGTTAACAACTGTTTCTAAAAATCAATGAACATTGTGGCTATCACTTAGTCTTAACATGATTTTCCTAAAAATATGTGGTAATTTTCCTTACCGTTCCATCCTTACCGCCCTTTTTTTACCATTTCGTCCCTTTTTTCTAATACCATCCCCTTTTTTTACCTTACCGTCCGTTCTTTAACACCCTTTTAAGACAATGTTATACAAAAATTCTGTATTGAAAGTACTACATTGTTATTATTTCTTATTTGAATGTCCTGTGGGTACTATGCAAATTCATTATAAGTATAAATTTAGAAGAAAATAAAAAGTTACAGGGGTAAAATGGTAAGGAAAATTAAACTCGCAAGTTTAACTTAAACCTCAGTTAAATAAAAATTTTTCGCTGCTGACCATTTTTTCTTTATTTTGAATCATTAAGGCATTCATCTATCAGATTAAAATGTTATTTTAGCAAGTTTAATTTTGTCAGATTTTTTTCCCCAAAAGTCAAAAGATTGTGAGAATGCCCCATATACATTGCCCTCGTACCAAATCAGAATTAGCAAGTGTTGTTTGTATTTGCTACATACTGGCTACAACTTTACCAATATTAACTATACGAGCAAGTGGTGTTCTTCAAATATTGGACTGTTTACATTTTGCTAATATTCATTCAATATTGGGAAGAATATTTTCGGTATTTAAATACAAATGTTTCCGTTGTAAAACCAACATTTCTCTATATTAGGAACTAGCTGCATTTATACGGGGTGTCCGGACTCAACGGTGTCCACTGGCTAATTCCTAAACCGTTAGTCATAGACAAATAGTTCCAATTACAAAAATGTTTTAAATCAGGTGAAGAAATATTTTAAAAGCGATTTGGGTCGTTAAAAACATTTCTTAAAAAATTACGAAATTTAAATTTTTATACGGTACCTCGGTCCTATAAGTTATATTTAGTAAAATTTTCCTTTTACACTGACAAGCAATACAAAAAAAGTCCTGTTGTTCTACGATTAAAATTGACCGAGTAATGCCTGTTTAAAGTTGGAGCATATTTTTTGCTGCAAATTGGGGGTCATTCACAAATTATTCGAAATATAATTTCGTCAGATATATTAAAAAATGGTTGAGAATAAAATTAACATTGCAATATAAATTTAAAATCTTTAGTCTTTCTGACATATTAATGCAAAATATACAATTTGTAACACACATTTAAGAAGAAAGAAAAAAACAGAATTTTTGTTAAATAAAATGATGCTAAATTAACAGCCTCAATTCTTTACAAAATGATACGTATTTTAAAATATTATTAGATTACAAGAGCCTGCAAAAGTTGGGTTATTTCATGTTTTTTAGCTTTTGATAATCGATTCTTATGTATTCTGTACCGCTGAATCCGGAATTGACCTTCATTTTTAGCCATCACATCAATATTTTTCGCAAATTGTAAATTTCAAAGTTAAAAAGTTCAAAGTTAAAATTTAATCTCCTCCCCCATCTCATCACCACCACCCAGCTGTAAGAATCCCAAGATAAGCAAAAATATCGAATAAATTGTTGAATAAAATAAAATAAAATAAAGTTTTACATATGTTTTATAGTATGAGATTTTCGCTATATTTTAACTTACACATTTGCAAAAAAATTCTAACGTGATGGTTAAAAATGAAGGTCATTTTCAGATTTAGTGCTAAAAAGTACGTAAAAATCAATTATCAAAAGTTAAAAAATACAACCATCTCCTCTACTTTATAGTATCTGATTTTTGTTATTCTTTAAATTCGACAATTTATGATTTGCGAAATATCCTGACATGATGATTAAAAATTAAGGCAATTTTCGGATTCAGTGCTAAAAGATACATAAAAGTTAAAAAACCCAACAATCTCCGTCTTGTATTATGTAATCTAAGACTTTTTCATAAACTTCTTGGCGGTAATCTATCCGAAATTTTTTGTGATATCCTATAAAATAAGTAGAAATGGTAACCACCGAAAATCATAATAATATTAGATTACTATCGGGTTTGCGCCAGTAACTAAAATGTAATCTCGTTTGGATATTTGAAAGTGGGTTAAAGTTCGAAAACAAATTTTGAACTGGAAAAAACATATACATAAGATCGTTGAAGTAACATAAAAACTTATAAAAATAACATAATTTTATTAAAAGAAATCATAAAAGAAACAGTCTCAAATCCTGACAAAATAAAACATATGTTATTTCAGCCAATCTGAAACTTAATAAATGTTAACTTAATCGTAATACTTGTACGGTTTTTTTTCAAAGCGCAAATACACATGAAATGAGATCTTCGAATGCTTTAAGCACTTGGAATATGACCCCTCAAAGCCAAGCTGAACTCATTTGTTTTCAGAGCAGAAAAGTGGCATAAGCCATGCATTTTTAAAGTTTCATAACTCGCACAATTTTAGTGTCATATGAATGGGACATTTTTGTCTTACTTGTCAGTGTAATAGGAAAATTTTACTAAATATAACTTATAGGACCGGGAGACCGTATAAAAATTTAAATTTCGTAATTCTTAAGAAATGTTTTTATTGACCCAAATCGCTTTTAAAATATTTCTTTATCTGTTTTAAAGCATTTTTACTAATTGGAACTATATGTCTATGACTAACGGTTTAGGAATTAGCCATTGGACACCGTTGAGACTGGACACCCTGTCTATCATATTTCAGAAAAAAAAAAGTATTAGGTTTTCAGTTTTCAATAAAAACTTCTGGCACATGAGAAAAAAAATATCTATAATAACTAGAAAACAGCAATTCTGCTTTTTCTGAATTTAGTGTCGCCCCCGAATAAAAAAAAAAAAAATGTGTATATATATATATATATACATAGTACAAAAAAATTTCATTTTTAAAACTTCAAACACACGCTGTTATATTATATAAAATGGCATCATTCGCATCCGCTGAAGAATTCCACATTTACGACCAAGTCTTAACAACATCTACAGTAAAGTATGCATTGGAAGTCACTATTGCAGAATGCTACACAAATACAGAAAAAAGTAATTTAATTCTTCATGAATGTCAGAAAAAAAAATCGGCTATCGAATGATTTATATGCCTTCATGTGTTTGTAATATTAATATAGATACTTAAAATTAAATATAGTTTATACTCCATGTTTCATCAGAAATCATACATTTATAATTTGTCAAAATAGCACATACTTTAATTATTTTTTTTTTTTTCACATGATATGGGAAAATTGCAACAAAAAGATAATTGTCTGCTAATTTCCAACTATTTTTCCTTTACTTCCTACAGAAATGGAGAACGTGAGTTGTCGACTTAAAAAATGGTGTTAAAAACTACGAAAAAAATTAATATCTCAAAAATAAATTGAGATGCATTTTTCAAACAAGTTGCATTTAAAAGTACCTTTTTCCCCCTACACGACAGTATGGAAATTGAAAATATGCGATACTTAGAAGTTAAAAAAATTGCAGTAGAGATCATCCCGTACAATGATACATCTGCTTTGTTTTACGGCTGGCTTATGTAACAGAACGTTATTTTTTGAAGACGAGACTTTAATTGTTAGGAGAAAGAAATAGCATATCGGGGACTAATAACGTAACATGTATCCCGAAAAAGAGCAAAGTTAGGGAATGTATCAAATATCTGTTGATTAGTGTCAAGATAGCGTACACAATATTGCACGCACTACTATATTTGGATACAACTCCTCATCTTTTTGCTTCCTTTTGGGAAGAACGGATATCGAGCTTATTCTATCGACGATAATTTTCAGAATTTTCAAGCTATGATTTTGAGACTTTCACAAAAGTTGCTTTATTTACTTAGCTAATACATTATGCACATTATATTTTGGTTGAATTCGCGCATGCGCAGTGACACATTTTTTAGTAAACCTGCTCATTTTTCATCCAATTTTCATTCTTTTTTTAATTCTGATTGCAGGGTATTGTGTACAATATTGTTTGTCATATTTTCTGAAAAGAACTTTTTTTATATTAACCCTCCGTCTACCAGACGGGTCCATTGGACCCGACAGGTACATACAAAATATTCATTCAAACCAGAAATTTCTTTAAAATAAACTAAGTATATAAACCAGACAAAAATAAGGTAAATAAATAAGTTAAATAGTTTTAAATAAAAATTCTGGTGTAGAACGTTTTATTAAAACTTGAATAAAATTCCCGGTAGATCTAGGGTTAAGAACTCTGCAAATTATAAGCAAAAAACATGGCGAAATTTGGGAACTATTTTTATAAAAACTTAATTTCTCTACGAGTATACATACTATCCTCATAAAAATGAACACAGTATATTACAATAGAACACTTATTAATAGTATCGAGTTTGAACGCTTTTGCTACATTAGTTTTTGCAGGGTTGTCCAAAAAATATTCGTTCTTTTTCAATTTGTTGACGGTGCCCTATGGGGTTTCAGGAAAAATTCATCGCGGAAATATATGACCTATACTATACTGTTTACACACCTGCAGTTTCAGCTTAATTCCTCATGCGTTTCTCTAGATATTTAACAAAACGTCCAAAATCGCAAGTGACCGGTCACCTTTGGCCATATAGTGCAGTTCGACATTTTCCAAACGTCATAAAATTTCTTCAAAATCCTATTGTCATTTTAGTAATACGCAAAATAGTTATATTTGTCAACTTTAAATAATTAATATTCTTTAAGTTACGGTAAACATAACTTTTATTCATTTATACAGATTATTTTAATTTTATCCCTTTAAGTCCTGATCCACACAAATGTGTGAGTGATACTAAAGTAAAAGAAAAAGACTATTTCCTGCTTTTGTGAGATTTATAACCAAATCTGCACATTTATATGAGTTAATTGACTTTAGATGTTTTGATAAGACACAACTAGGGTCCATCAACTACAATACAGGGTTAGATTTTCTGCTTTAAAAAAATTATGTCATCTGACAGAAATAGACAAATAGTATGTACTGTCGTAATTTCTTTGAAATAGGATTTTTAGCGTTTTCTTCGATTTAATTTTTCTTTTCGTATATTTTATTCATGATTTTAATTGATTTTGTCCTTGATAAATTTAATTAAGTTTTACAAAAGTTGAAAAACAAATGACCTACGCAATTATGTGGGTCCGGCATTTACCATTTCCAAAATAGTTGCAATTCTTAAAATATAAAAGTTTTATTTTTAAGTGATTTTTTTTTTTTTTTTTTTTTTTTTTTTTTTTTTTTTTTTTGTAATTTATGTTTTTAGAAATTTATCTTTTATTAATTACATATTTAAAGCAGATCAATTTTAAATTAATAGGTTTGTACTATTCATGATTTCTATTTAAAATGGATAGTATTAGATATATAATATGCACATGTAACGAACTATATGTTTCTGCTCTGAGTTATAGATGCCATATATGATTTATAAGTTTTATACGAGTTATATACCACGACCACGAGATAGATTTTTAAATTTGATAAATTCATTCCATTTTGTCGACACAGCAAGTAAACCACCAGGAATGAATAATAAATTATGGAAATTTCAGCAAATTATCGACCGATTCCGTAGTGTCTGCTTGAATTTACCAGGAGATCAGGGAAAATTTTCCACAGGTGAGCACACAATTCCTTTTTTAGGACGTGTCTCAGTAAAGCAGTATGTAAAAAACAAACCACATTCTGTGGAAACAGCATAATCTGGGATAGTTTTAAATTTCGCAGTATACCAGTGGGAAAGTACAGACCTGGTCCACAAGGATCTAGGCTTAGAACCTGCTGTACTCCTTACTGTGGTTCTGAACTAGTTTTATGTACTTCGATCGCTATTTCAACAAAATACCACTGCTGGAAAAACTAAAAAAAAGAAATTTGAAGGATCAGGCTCAATCCAAACGGAGTGAAGCTAGGACAAACCATTTGTCAACAGCTCTTAAGAGGGCTGCATTGAGCACGTCTCAGAAAATGAAATTGTAGTGGTCAGTCCAAAAAGAAAAATTGTTTCAAACATTTTCATTGTGGCTGATAAAAATTACCTCAAAAAACAACGACTTTTTTCCTTAAACTTTTATTTTTAGATATTTTAACACATAATCTCAAACTACACAACTGTGTAGATTTAGTCCAAAAACGGCTCCATTAAGACCTCCCTTGGCATAATCTGACATCGGGTATTTTTTTAAATATTATTTTTTCAATCAAATACGATCCTATCGATAAGGGGAAACCATCCAAACTTTCAATTTCTACAAAAAAAAAAAAAAACTTCCGGTCTTAAAGGGTTAAAAACCTAGAAGTACTTTTACCTAAAATTAAAATAAAATTCTTATCCAAAATCTTCGTACGTACAGCTTAAAATTATATAAAAATTATAAACTCTTGTATCCTTATAAAGGTACTCACTGCTTCGCGGAGATATACCAAAATACCGCAGATAGATATGATGCATATGTACTATTTGCCAAATATATACTTCATAATTTTTTCGTATCTAACTATTAAACTAAAAATGTTAAAACATGTTGCTCTTTAAATTCGTTTTTATTAAGAAATACTAGTTTAAATTAAACTCAATGTGTTTTTAGCTCATAGGCTATCAAAGAATGAGAGCTAATGTGCACGCCGGTTCTGTATGTATGTATGTATGTATGTACGTATGTACGTAACGCGATAACGCTTGATAGAAACATCCGATTTGCTTCAATTTTTTTTTCTAGGTTCATTCTGATAAGGCGCTTCCCTGATTAGTTTTGGGGGTTCATTGGTTAAGTATAAAGGGGGGAAGGGGGCTATCTCCTTCTTAATTTAGATAAATGGGTTTTTCATGCAGCATTATTCAATTTGTTCCAAATTTGGTATATCGGTTTACTATGCTAAGCAGCTTCCCTGATTAGATTTGGAGGTTCATTAGTTAAGTATAAAGGGGAGGAAGGGCGGCTATCCCCCTTCCCCCTTAATTTAGATAAATGAGGTTTTCATGCAGAATTATTCAATTTGCTCCAAATTTGGTATATCGATTTATTGTGTTAAGGGGCTTCTCCGATTAGATTTGGAAGTTCATGAGTTAAGTATAAAGGGGGGAAAGGGGGGCTACCCCCCACTTAATTTAGATAAATGGGTTTTTCATGCAGAATTATTCGATTTGCTCCAAATTTTGTACACCGGTTTATTATTATAAGAAACTGCCATGATTAGATTTGGAGTTTTATTAGTTAAGTATAAAGGGGGGAAAAGGGGGTTACCCCCCTCCTTAAATTAGATAAATGGGTTTTTCATGTAGAGTTATTCGATTTCCTCCAAATTTTGTATACCGGTGTATTATGTTAAGGAGCTGCCTTGATTAATTTTGTAGGTTTATTGGTTAAGTTTAAAGGGGGGCGGGGCTGGGGCTAGACCCTCCCTTAATTTAGATAAATGGGTTTTTTCATGCAGAATTAATCGATTTGCTTCAAATTTGATATGCCGGTTTATTCCGATATGTTGCTTCCTTTATTAGATTTGGAGGTTCATTGGTTAAGTATAAAAAGGGGAAAGGGGGGCAATACCCATCCCCTTAGCTTAGATAAATGGATTTTCATGCAGAATTATCCAATTTGCTTTATTTTTTTATCTATGTTCATCTTTCTTTTCTTTTTGGTTCCAAATCTAATTAGGAGCTTTCCAAATAAAATTTTAGGTTCATTAGTTGAATATAAAGGGGGGAAAGGGGGTTAGACCCCCCCTTAATTTAGTGAAATAGTTTTTTTCATGCAGAATTATCTGATTTGATGCAAATTTGGTATACCTGTTTATTATGTTAAGGTGTTTCCCTGATTAGATTTGGAGGACCATTGGTTAAGTTTAAAGTGGTGGAACGGGGGCCTAATCTCCCTTCATTTATTTTTTGTGGGCATTATTCTTTGAATTAAGAGTATAATATACAATTAGTGTGAATAGCCTGTGAGCTCAATGCCATCAGTTTAACCGGACACTTTTCTTTTTATTAAAAGTTATATTTAACAGGTAGTAGAATACGCTTCAACAAAATTAATGAATAGAAAACTAGGACCACATTCCAATAATTTAACCAGAAATGGAGGGTAATAAAAACAACAGAATATGAAAAAGTATCGACCTTCAATCTGAACTTCGATAATTGTTTATTATTTAAAAAAAATATATTAACGATATTTTAATCTTTAAAGACATTGACGGTGTAATGAGTGCATGGAAAAAGAAGCCGTGAATTCCAAAATAATTATGTAATTAACATATGTGTCTCACTTACTTCTTCTTAAAGACCCTTAAGTGTTAAACCAATGTTTAAAGATTGCCTTTCTTTCTGCTCTTTTTCATTATATTTATGGGTAAGTTACCACTTGCGCCGCACGTGTATTGTCTAATTTATCCAATAATCTTTCCTTGAAGTAAACATAAGGCGTACGTCTGAATACATTTATAATTACATAAAAAACCCCATAAAATTACAGACATTACAAACACTAGATTTAAAAGATAAAAAAGATAAAATTAAATTTAAAAAATCAAAAAACCCGACTGCGTTAAAAGCGAACTAATTAATTATTTCTCACCAAAGTGAAACTTTTCTTTTATATTACATACCTATTTTTTATTTACATGTATTGAGGACTTTTAAGTGGAGTTTAATTGTTAGTTCCTATTTATAAACACTGTTTTGTTTAGGTTTACAGATATCTATGAAGGCTAGAGTTGCAGTAAAGCTAGAATTCTTACCTACACAACTTCCAGGTAGCGTAATATTTAAACGAAGCTTCTGACTGTAAAATTGTCAATGAAACATCGCCATTTTGAATTTATAAAAACAACACCTAGCCTATAACCATCGGACAGTTTAAAAAATCGATAGAGACCTCATTCATTGAAATCTTTTCAGTCGTTGGAATGTTTCGATGGTATAAAGAAATCCACATACCCAGATATGCGTGAAACACATAACCCTTCTTGGCAGTCGGGTAATAAAAGCACTAAAAAGAACTTGAAGAGACCTTTCAGATTCATTCTGAATCCCTCATAAGCTAATTCGTAACATAAAAGTCATACTGATGTGCTAAAGTTCGATAAACAGAAAAACATTACATCGAGTTATCAAAGTGAAAGTTATTGTTAAAACAAAACTGAATATTCTATTGGTAAAGATGCAGCCTCGTTAATTGCTGAATCAGTAGTTCTAGTGTACCAAACTTCCAAACAAAAATACCACTTGTATATATGCTGCAGTTGGATCTGATTACGATACGCCTCCCATCATTTTATGTTACTAGAAATAGTCAGAGGTTTTAAAGTTGAGGGATGTTCAACAGATTTACCTTGTTTTATGTGAAAGTTAACTATTTTACGAGACGTATTCTAACACCCTTATATATACAAAAAAAATGGAAAATTGTTTCTCAATAGAGAAAAATATAATATATCGACAAAGGAAAATATACTATAACTTCTTCCGTGTTACCCACGTACGATGCATACTTTATCTTTAGAAACTCATATACGTTACGCTCACTAAAGTCCCTTGCTCCCTTCTAAACTTCTAAACGGCTGCTACTATATTAAAGTGGTGTCTATGGATAGTAAAGTAGCCATGCGCTACTGAATGAAACCGCCTACGGCACCATCTGGTGGAAAACTGCGGAGTTAGCACTCTTGTCTCGAAAACGGAAAGAGATAGGGAATAAAAGTGATTTACAAAGTTGTAGAGCTTCATCGATTTAGTACAAAAAGGCACTTCTTGGACATTAATGCGAAGAGTAAACGATTAAAATGCGCATTTGTGTTTTCGTAATTTCTTACACTGTGACGTCACGAAACTTGAACGGAAGGAGGAATAATTGTCTTTCGGACAAATGTGCATCCAAATGTGAATTGCAGCTGGCGGTGGGAAGTTTGAACATCTCAAATAAAGGTATGTTGTTATAACTTGTTGTTGTTTTTATCTGAAATCGTTCTGTCACGTCACAGTGTAGGAAATTACGAAAAAACAAATGCGTGTTTTAACCGCTCAATTCTCTGCATTAATGTCCACAATGTATCTTTTCGTACTAAATCAATGATTCTATACAACTTTGTAAATCACTTTTAATCCCTATTTTATTCCCTTTTCGAGATAGGAATGCTAATTCCGCAGTTTTCCACTAGGTGGCGCAGTAGGTGGTTTTATTCAGTAGCGCATGGCTACTTTACTATACCTAGAAACCACTTTTATGAATATAGCAGCAGCCGTTCCGAAGTTCAGAGGGTGGAAAGGGTCTTTATTGGGCATACTATTTTTAAGAGATATAATAAGAAAGTTTCTCTTAATGCCACTGATTTTCGGAAACATTTCTGAGTAGTATTATAGTGTATTAATCAGAATATAAGAATATAGTATTTTCGTATGCTATCAATTCTCAAATAAACATTTCCATGTTCAACAAACATTTACATTAACACTAAAATTAATATTGTTTTATTAATCTTGCTAATTATTACATTATAATATTTGAAAAAGTTTCCGAACATATGTGGCAGAAAAAGAAGCTCTGTTTTGATAAATGCTCAAAATTTCAAATAATTGGTTTCTGATGTTTCTAAAGATAAAGAATGCTTTTTGGAATTGTGGGTATCACGGAAGAGGCCGTTTTATATTTTAATATGTGTTTATATTATATTTTCGTACATTAAGAACATATATGCATATAATTTTTTCAGTGAACAAATCTCTACTAGGTGCTCCATATTTCAGAATGTATTTGACTTTACATGCGGTGGGGTCACGGTCATTTTAGACCACATTTTTCGGGCTTTCTCCCATTGCATACAATGCAAAGTAAGTAACGGGTGTCCTAAAAAGGACTGACTGATTTAAAAATTCAATAACTTGCAAACTGTGACAGATATTTAAAAAAAATTCTTGCAGGAGGGTTATGCATAAGGTCAAAAGTTTTTTTTTTTTTTTTTTTTTTTTTTTTTTTTTTTTTTTTTTACCGTGATGTTCGATTTTAGTTCGAATTACAAACAATAGATGGCACTGTAAGCATTAGGCGCTAAATACAGGCTCGATTTTTTGGCCTTTCTTTTCTTCCATGCAGGAAAAGGAGATAAAATTGTATTGAGATGGTCCCGAAGTACCAAAAAACAAGCCTGAATTTAGCGTCTATTGATCGCAGCGCCATCTAATGTTTGTAATTCGAACTAAAATCGAAAATCGCTGTAAAAAAATCATTTGACCTCATGTATAACCCTCCTACAAGAATTTTTTAAATGTCTGTCACAGTTTGCAAGTTATTGAATTTTAAAATCAGTCACTCCTTTTTAGGACACCCGGTATGTTAAAAATTTTTGCTACAATATAATCATTTTAGTTAAACCTGTGAACAAAGCTTTTAGTTTGGACTGTGGTGGTGCACCTTCATTTTTGAGATAATGTTTTGATTGCGACACTTGTTTCCCATTCAAAACTTGTCCGTTCCATTGTTATCTTTTTTTTTAATCCTTTCTTTTGTGATGATACCCATTTTTTTCAAAAAATATTCTTTATCATTAAAAACATCAGGAAACAATGCACTTTGGAGATTTAAAAAATCATTTATAAAACCAAAGTTCCTTTCGCTGCTACTCAGTTTCGGAAACGCTTCTGAGTAGTTTTTACAGTGTAATAACCAGTTTTCTCAAACATTAATATCGGTTTGTAGAGAGCTATTATTTCTCAATTAAAAACTCTTAGCTGCGTAATTGAATTCTTACGTGAAAAATTAACAAAATAATAATTTTCCTTTTAATGCTTATTCCGTTAATTTAACATGTTTGTATTTTAAGCATTTAAGTTCATCATGAAAATTTTTAATCGAGAATTGATAGTACCTTAACCCATTTATGCCTGGTGTCCCATTTTTGGGATGCTTCGAATTTTAATATATTTCTATAAACTTCTTCTTTTTTATAACATGAAAATTGTATGAAATAATTATCTATAAATGTCTTTATCTGTTACCGAGAGATGATAGCATAAGATGTATATCTATTTGCTTAAATGAAGGCTTTTGTCGGTGTTTATAGATTTTTCATTTTTCAAGATGGCGAAATGTAAAAAGTGATTTTATTTGTATTTTTTGCATCAGGGATTAAAATAAATGTGTCATAATCTTATCTTGTAGACTTCTTTGAAATACGTATTTTTTTAAATTGTGAAATTACATGTTCAAGCCACTTTTTTATGCATGTTTGTAACATACAAAATATAGGGTACTAAGCACGAATGGGTACATATTTTTATTATCAATTTAGGAGAAAATTATTTATGTAAAGTCTTTTCCAAGATGATTATGAAATAAATTGTTTTTAAGCCTCACATACGATTACTCTTAAATTATTATTGATAATACTTATAATATTATTAACCTCTGTAAAGAAATAAATATATTTTTTTAGTAGTTCATAAAAATACTAATTATAGTACATAATATACAATTTAAGACATCATTTTATAAAAATTTAGACAAAACATATAATTATGCCTATTATGCTATTATAGATATTATGCATAATTCCATATTTAGTACGTTTACATTTTATCAAATAAATACAGAAATATTTTAGCGTAAAATTTTGTAGTATTTTCCAGTTCATTTTGCAACATTTTAAAATGATTTTAGCAACAAATTTGAGAAAACAAAAATTCAGATTAATGGGTTTAAGAAAAAAAATTGATTTGAGAAAATTTATCAATGCAGTATATATAAAAACTACGCCGAAAAATTTCTGAAAATCAGTTGTAGGAAAATAAACTTTGTTTTAAAAAATGCTTTTTTAATCGCAAAAATATATTGGTTTCTGAGGATTTAAATGATAAAGAACGCGTCTGTACTTGTTAATAACTGGGAAGACGTTGTTGTAATTTTTCGTTCTTTGATATATTAATTTTCCTTTATTAACCCTTTCCAAAGCCTGAGAGCTTATGTTCCCGCCGATTCTGTATGTACGTGTGTACGTACGTACGTACGTAACGCGATAACGCTTGATAGAAATATCCGATTTGCTTCAAAAAAAATTTTCTAGGTTCATTCTGATGAGGTGCTTCCCTCATTAGTTTTTAGGGTTCATTGGTTAAAGATAAAGGGGGGAAATTGTGCTAGTCCCCCCCCCTTAATTTATATAAATGGGTTTTTCATACAGAAATATTCGATTTGCTCCAAATTTGGTACACCGGTTTATTGTGTTAAGGGGCTTCCCTGATTAGATTTGGAAGCACATTATTTAAGTATAAAGGGGGGAAAGGGGGTCTACCCCCTTAATTTCGATAAATCGATTTTTCATGCAGAGTTTTTCGATCTGCTCCAAATTTCGTATACCGTCTTATTATGTTAAGGAGCTTCCCTGATTAGATTTGGAGGTTCATTAGTTATGTATAAAGGGGGGGAAAGGGGGCTAGACCCCTCCTTAATTTAGATAAATGGGTTTTTCTTGCAGAGTTATTCGATTTACTCCAAATTTCGTATAACGGTTTATTATGTTAAGGATCTGCCTTGATTAGATTTGGAGATTTATTGGTTAAGTATAAAGGAGGGACAGGGGCTAGTGTCCCCTTAATTTAGATAAATGAGTTTTTCATACAGAATTATTCGATTTGCTTCAAATTTGATATACCAGTTTATTACGATATGGCTTCCTTCATATGATTTGGAGGTTCATTGGTTAAGTATAAAAAGGGGGAAAGGGGGGAAATTGCCCCTCCCCTTAATTCAGATAAATGGGTTTTCATGCAGAATTATCTCATTTAGTTTAATTTTTTTTCAACCGGATCCGAACTTGAAGGTTCCATTTGAAGTCAACCCGAAAACCGACCATAAATATTTTTCGGATTCAGTTCAATTAGAACTTTCAGGTTCGGATCGGGTTGTCGGTAGACGGAGATTATTTTGTCTGGCTTGCATTTGTTGTAGTTCTTTGGAATAGTTTTGTCGGTTAAGATTTGGTGCGGGACGGGTTTCAGGTTTACTTCGAATGGAATTTTTAGGTTCTGGTAGCGTTGCGTGTCCACGGAAACTAATTTGTCTTGTTCGGATCCGGTTATGGATTTTTGGAGTATTTTTGTTGGTTATTAGATTTCGTTCGAGATTTCAGGTTTTTTTCAAATGGAACTCTCAAGTTCGGGTCGGGTTGCATGTAGACTGAAATTATTTTGTCTTTCTCAGATCGGGGTACGGTATGGTGTAATTTATTTTTCGGGTTTGGGTAGGGTTATGCGTTAATAAACCTAATAAAAAGAAAATTGCCCAGTTAAACTGATGGCATTGAGCTCACAGGCTATTCACACTAATTGTATATTATACTCTTATTTCAAAGAATAATGCCCCTCGAAAAATAAATGAAGGGATTAGTCCCCGTTGCCCCCCTTTCTACTTAACCAAAGAACCTCCAAATGTAATCAGGGAAGCTACTTAACATAATAAACTGGTATACCAAATTTGAACCAAATCAGATAATTCTGCATGAATAAACCATTTCACTAAATTAAGGGGGAGTATTAGCAACCCCATTTCTCATTTCATGCTGAACCAATGAACTTTCAAATCTAATCAGAAAAGCTACTTATTAGAATGAACCTAGAAAAAAAAATTAAACTAAATTTGACAATTCTGCATGAAAACCTAATCATGAAAATATCTAAATTAAGGGGAGGTTCAATTGCCCTCCTTTACCCTCTTTTATACTTAACCAATGAACCTCCAAATCAAATGAAGGAAGCCATATCGTAATAAACTGGTATATCAAATTTGAAGCAAATCGAATAATTCTGTATGAAAAACCCATTTATCTAAATTAAGGGGACACTAGCCCCTGTCCATCCTTTATACTTAACCAATAAATCTCCAAATCTAATCAAGGCAGCTCCTTAACATAATAAACCGGTATACGAAATTTGGAGCAAATCGAAAAACTCTGCATGAAAAACCCATTTATCTAAATTAAGGGGGGGGGGGGGTCCAGCCCCCTTTCCTCCATTATACTTAACTAATGAACCTCCAAATCTAATCAGGGAAGTTCCTTAACATAATAAACCTGTATACCAAATTTGGAGCAAATCGAATAATTTTGCATTAAAAACGCATTTACCTAAATTAAGGGGGGGGGGGTTAGCCTCAGCCCCCTTTCCTCCCTTTATACTTAACTAATGAACCTCAAAATGTAATCAAGCCATCTCCTTAACATAATAAACCAGTATACCAAATTTGATCTAATCGAATAATTCTACGTGAAAAACGCATTTATCTAAATTAAGGGAAGAAGCAATTCCCCCCTTTCCCCCCTTTATACATAATAATGATCTTCTAAATGTAATCAGGGAAGCTGCTTAACATAATTAACCGGTATACCAAATTTATAGCAAATCGCATATTTCTGTATGAAAAACCCATTTATCTGAATTACGGGGGGGATGGCCCCCCTTTCCTCCCTTTATATGTAACTAATGAACCTACAAATCTATTCAAGGCAGCTCCTTAACTTAATAAACCGGTATACCAAATTTGGAGCAAATCGAATAGTTCATCATGAAAAACCGATTTATCTAAATTAAGGGGGGTAGCCCCCCTTTCTCCCCTTTATACTTAAATAATGAGCTTCCAAATCTAATCAGGGAAGCTCCTTAATACAATAAACCGGTATACCAAATTTGGAGCAAATCGGATATTTCTGCATGAAAAACCCATTTATATAAATTAATGGGGGGGGGACTAGACCCCGTTTCCCCCTTTATCCTTAACCAATGAACCCCAAAAACTAATCACGGAAGCACCTTATCAGAATGAACGTAGAAAAAAAAAATTGAAGCAAATCTGATTTTCCTATCAAGAGTTATCGCGTTAAGTACATACGTACGAACGTACGTACGTACACACGTACATACAGAATCGGCGGGCACATAAGCTCTCAGGCTTTGATAGCCTGTGAGCTAAAAATATCACCCTGATCGGATAATAAGTGGTCATTTTTCAATTAGCCTAACGCTTTCTAGGCTCTTTGCAAATAAGCCTGAAAAATATCAGGCTAATTGGAAAAACGGAGATGGATTCTCCAGTTAGCCCGGCTCTTTGCAAAGAGCCGGATTTCTCAATTAGCCTACTACATATACATAAAATAATCTAAATTTATTCTGTAAATCTTCTGTAAAATGGTGTGATGGAAAAGAAAATGTTTAAAACTGGCTATATAAAAATGTGAAAAAATGCTAGAAAATGGGAAAGTTGATAGGAATTTTTTTTTTCTATTTAAATATTGCTTACAATAGGTAAATAGAAACAGAGGAAAAGATTAGAAAGGGCTAGAAAGGATGAAAGCAGCAGTCTTAACCCTTTGAGGGACAGTGGTATGCATATAAATCCACTTAATTTTAATACCGAAACATCACAATGACACCAGAATTTCGCTAAAATCTTTTTATTTAATATGTATGTGAAATATAGTCTTTTTCTTATTTCCAAATAAATTTGCTCATAAATTCCGGTGCCAGTCATTTATTTCAACATTTTAGTATTAGAAGAACTTTGCCCTTTAAGGATTTAAATTATGTTAATGATAAGTTAAGTGATGCGGTTGCAAAATAACAAAGTATCGATCGAAAAACTTTAGGAAGGTACGTTGAAAAATTTCACCAGGGTGAATATAGTCAGATGTAGCCAAACTGTGTGACAACCAGAGTTGTCAGATCAAGTATCACAAAAAATAGAACAAGGAGATAAAAAAGCGGGACAGGAGCTCCTAAATCCAGACATAATAACTTGAAACACTATGAAAACGGAACTTGTTTCTAACAAAGCAACAAATTAAACAAAACTAACTAAAGCAAAATTTTTCACCTCTGATTAGCGATTGCGTCTACACAAGTTTGTTTAAGCCTCATATTAAAAATATATATATATATAATAATTAAAACCTGTAGAATAAAGTTATTTTGAATTTTTTAAACTGATTTCATTTTTATTCACTAATAGTGCAATATAAAACAAAGTGGGTCAAACATCCCGTATGTGGGGAGCCTTGACCCATTATTTTTTCATGATTATAATCAATATTTTTTTCAGATTTCTTATATGTTACTCTTATGTAGCAATTTTATTTTGATAACTAATTGTATAATAAATAAAATGATATATAAAACTTTATTCTACCTTCAATATTTAAAAAATAAAAAATCATTTTGTAAAAAGTGGGTCAACCCTCCCTAGTCTCCCCTGTATCCGAATACTCCTATATTATTTCAAATAAAGGAAATAAAAGCTATGTATAATCCCCAATAGATAAAAATTTTTGTTTCTCTACAATAGATGACAGCACTATGTAAAGAAATTATTTTAATATTTCTGATATGAGATTCAGTTCATTTCGCAAAAAGAGACATGAATAACATTCTTTTATATAGACTTTATAATTAATAAATGTTTTAATTTTTCATATTGTATTAAAATATGCTTCAATAATTTATTTTGTCTAATTTATATAAATATTTTATTAAATTTTATTTATTATTTAATTTACAATTTATAAATTATTATTTTTATTATTATTTAAATTTTAATTATAAAAATGATTTTTTTTCTTTTATTATTTCTTATATTGAGCATAAAATCAGCATATTTTAATAATTTCAGAATTTTAGCATAAACAAGTAATGCATGGGACTGAAATGGTTAATAAACACGTGTCTTTTTAGGTGCGTTCGTAATTATATAAATACGTTGAACCTATAGTCGTCATCTGGTCCGTCCGCATATAACAACGCAAAAACTACCCAACCGAATGGTATGAGATTGAATATACATAATCGTTGCAGAATTTTGGAAGGTCATTTCAAGTTTTATCAATCTCGAATCAAAACATAAAAAGATATTAATAAAAGTTTTCTTCATTCTATTAAATCATGTCATACGTAATTAATTCAATGATATCCTGTGTTAGGTAATGATTCTAGGTTGTCATGGTGAATACGTCAGATTTAAGATAGGGTTATATTACTTCCGTATTACTGAATTTAATATATATATAATCGTAATAAATTTTGTATTCGTGCATTTTTGCATAAAAGTGCAACAGCTATTGCACCAAGATCTGAGTATTCATAAAACTAGTTATAGTACGAACGCAACTCAATTGCCACGTTTAAAGTACGATTTCGACTTTTAACAAAGCGGCATAAAGGAGGTAATATTTCTATCTCTTACTCTTATGTGTTTCATAAAACGTAGAGGATATAGTATCTGGGGCGATAACAGCAGAAAGAATACATCAGATAATGTTAAAATAATTATTATTCATATAAATTTATTTACTAATTATTCAAACTCCATAAAAAAAATATTCTTTATTTTTTGTCATTTCTTAATATTAAATGTAATCTACAAAAAACCTGCTTTATTATACAATGAATGATATAAAAAAACATTAAAATGATGCTAAATAGAATTTTATCTTTATTAAGTAAAAGCTTGATAAAGAAAATATAACTTTTTAAAATATAAATAATTAACATAATATTTTAAAATAGTTATTCTAATTAAAACAATCTCTTTTGTCTTCCTTATTTATATTTAGTGGTATTTCAACTCCGCATAATTGAAGTAATTCTAAAAGTAAAAGCTTCCAAAGAAATAACATTAACTACAAAGATTAATCATCGCAAATGAGAAATAAATGGAAATATGACGTCATATTTGTCAGATAAGATAATGAAAAAGAAAAGGTTTTGGCAATTTTTTTGTTTGCTTACTTAATGCAAGGTCTTGTACACAAAACAAAAATCAATACAAAGATCACCGAAATGCATTTGAAATACTTTTTACTTATTTAGATTTCTTTGTGTACGTTATTGAAACACAGATTGTTTAAAACCATCAATTATTCTATATTTCAGAATTAGAGAACTCACTTTAACTTAGAATGCGAAGATAAAAACAAATAATGCACACATTTTAAACGAAATGACAAAAATTCTTTCCGACAATATTAGAACCCAAATATATCTTTTTAAACAGTAAATGAGACAAAAAAGTGTAAATTATTTACACTCTGATCTGTGTTTCACCTTAATTTAAAAAATGTAATTTTAAACTAAGTAAGCTGACATGGGATTGTTCAAGGATTAAAATTAAATAAATACGAGTAAAAAAAAGGGAAATTGTAGGTTAAACGTGGCAAATAACACATGACTCTAGAAAACTGAAACCATTCATACTGTAACTAGTTTATAAATATTAAGATCTTGGTGCAACAGCTGTTGCACTCTTATTCAAAAATGCGAGAATACAAAATTTATTACTAATATATATTAAATTCAGTTATACGGAAATAACATGACTACATCTTAAATAGGACGTAATTACCATGGCAACATAGAATCTTTACTTATCATGGGATATTATTGAATTAATAACGCGTGATAGGATTTAATAGAATGAAGAAAACTCTGTAAATATTTTTTTAAAGTTTTGTTTCGATTGTCATAAAATTTTAAATGACTCGACAAAATTCTGCAACGATTATATTCATTGGCCGTCAAAAGTTTTCGACCAGCATAAAAGTTTTGGTCAACTTGTAAGTACACCCACATGAAGAGGAATCTCAAAGTGATACTTATATATTTTATTGACATAATAGTTAAGAATTTATATAGGGAATAACAAACAAATATCTATAAATTTAATTGACAAAATTAATTGCAAAGGAAAACGCATGTTCTCAAAAGTTTCTGGCCATCTTGGCAAGTTTGGAAAAATTGGTGTTATAATAGAAAATAATAGTGATCAATAATATTTACAATTAGTATTTTATCGTCAAAGCTTTAGCAATAAGTACTGTACCGCAGCTTTGTGGCATCGATTCAACGAACAGTTGTACATTATCTATAGTAAGTTTTTTTCCACTCTTATTGCAATTTTTGGGAAAATTCTACTGAATTGGAATATTTATAATTCCGCACACGTTTGTCAAGTTCGTTCCAAAATTTTTCTATTGGATTCAGATCGGGTGATTAGGCTGGCCATTTCAAAAGCGGAATTTTTTTGTGCGAAAGCCACTGCTTGACGAGCTTGCATGTATCCTTTTGGTCGTTATCATGCTGAAAAAAAATAGTTTCGACGAGAATTTTCCCTCCAAAATGGCAGCAAATGATCGTGCAAGATATCTTTATTAGGGTGGAGTTAAAAAACCGAAAATTGGTAAATCATAATGTAATACTACGCAAAAGTTGCGTATGGTCCTAAGTAATGAAGCTGCACAGTTTTTTTGAAATCAAGTTGTTTTTTCCGGTGCCCCTGGGCCCCCCAATTTTTGCGAAATTCTACAAAAAAACTTTGTACAACTTATAATTCAAAATAAACATAAATTTAGAAAATAAAAATACATACCGCGGAAATGTTGTGCATGTTACATATTACTATTCCTGCACAGTTTTTTCGAAATAAAATTTTATCTTCCGGTGTCCCCGGACACCCCCCCCCCCCCCCCCGCCATTTTTTGAGAAATTCGTCAAAAATGACTTGTACTACTTATAAATGAAAATAAACATATAGTTGGGAAATAAAAATGTCATACCGCGGAACATATGCGTATGGTACTTGGTAATATTCCTCCACAGTTTATTCGAAATCATATAATATCGTCTAGGGTCCCTTTCATTCCACACTTCGAAAAAATTGTCGTAAATTCCCTTTTATCTCTTGTACATGTATAATAGAATGCATCACACAAGAAGCAAGAGTGTAATACAAATATTTTATCTGTGAAAAGTACACAAACAATTAAAGTTCCAGAATCAAAAACAAAAATTTAAATCTGTTGTGTTCAAAAAATTTAAAGTTCAATTAAATCAGTTCGTGCTCTTCAAAAGAAAACGGCTTGGTGTTTATTTTTGGTCCTGTTGGAGTTTTGTAACCTTAAAATCTGACTTATTCTCAAAATATGGCATAATGGCTCTTGATTGTAATCGAGATCATATGAATCCATCCCTGTTGCTTGCATCACAAACTATCGCGGCAGCGTCTGTGACCACTTTAACACAACTTTCTACACTTTGAGTGTGGCATGGAAACTCAGCAAGCGAAATGTTATATTCACGATCACGTTTGTCAATGTACAATTTTAAATCATCGTATGAAAGATTAGTTAAAATAGGTGGTTCGTAACTTCTACCTTTTCTCAGTGAATCAGATCAGTATAATCTGCTGCGTTGAAATTGATTGCAGGAAATTGCAATAGCCTGACTACTCCACTAGTGTTTGCACTTCGCGCTTTAAGAATTCTACGAAATACTATCTCGTTTATGTGTTTCCGATCGTCAGTTACCATGGCAATCAGCAGGTTTTTCGGATGGGCAAAAAAGGCATTCAATTGGATTATTTGGTCAATGGCAACATTAACGGCCTGTGGCATATCGCAGGAAATAAAAAGAATTTCCCAAAGACGATTGCACCGTCTTTGCAGGATGGCTTGCACTTAATTGCAAACCATACATGTGCGAAAACCTTGACATCGAACTCCGTCAATATCTTCAGATTTGACGTTGCATCCGTAGTTGCCACACAGACTCTCAAAATACTGTTGGCGGCTGTAACCTATCTGCTGTGTAAAAGTTTACCAGGAAATCTATTTGCAAGATATTCCGAAAACCTTCCTTTCTTAATAGAGAGTATCATTTCCTTCAGGTAATTTTGATAGGTACTGAGATCGTCAATAACTGTTTCGAAGTTATAATTAATGCCTATAGTCTGCAAAGAAACGATGGGGAGGTGTTCACACTTGTCCAACATTTTTTTCGATCGGCCCACTATAACTGTATGGTCCTCTGCTGTATCCATCTATATGTTGAAGCAAATATCGCAATGGCAGCTCATTTGCATGCAATAATCAAGAGCCACCATGCCATATTTTGAGACTAAGTCATATTTTAAGGTTACAAAACTCCAAAAGGGCCAACAATAAACACCAAGCCAAAACATTTCAGATATTTACATTTTTGTTTTGAAGAGCAGGAACTGATTTAATTGAACTTTAAATTTTTTGAACACTTTTAAGAGATTTAAATGTTTATTTTCCATTCATGAACTTTAATTGTTTGTGTACTTTTCATGGATAAAAGGATTGAATTACACTTTTGCTTCTTCTGTGATGCATTCTATTATACATGTACAAGAGGTAAAAGGGAATTTACGGAATTGTTTTCGATATTTCGAATGACTGGGTCCCAGGAAGATATTATGTCATTTCGAAAAATCTGTGCAGGCATATTACTGCGTACCGTTCGCAACTTTTTGGCGGTGTGACATTTGTGTTTTCCAACTTTATGTTTATTTCGATTTATAAGTTGTACATTTTTGACGAAAAATTTTAAAAATTTGGGGGGGGGGGGGCGTCCGGGGCACTGGAAGATAAACCTTGATTTCGAAAACACTTTGCACTAACCACGTACCATACACAACGTTTCCGTGGTATGGTATTTTTATTTTCCAACTTTTTGTTTATTTCTATTTATAAGTTGTACAAGCCATTTTTGACAAATTTTGCAAAAAATGGGGTCCCAAGGGCACCGGAAGATAAAACTTGATTTTGAAAAAAATTTCCTGTTTTATTACTGAGGACCATACACACCTTTTGTGCGGAATTACAATTTGATTTTCTAATTTTCATTTCTTTCACTCCATCCTAATTCTTATACATTGCAATATTCATCTTGCCACGGATTTCAACTAACGGGCCGGAATATTTTCCAGAAAATGCTCCCCACAGCATAACGTGTCCTCCGTCATGCTTCATTGGAGGAATAACATATCTCGAATCATATCTTTTGTTTTTAGGTCGACTGACGTAGTGTCTGCCATCACCCGCAAAAAAGTTAAACTTCGATTCATTGGAAAATAGTACTTTTTTTCAGTTTTCACTTGACCAGGCTTTGTGTTCCTTGGCGAATGTCAGTCGGACCCTCTGATTGTTTTATACTTATGAAAGATTTTTTTAACACCGACTCTTCCATAAAGTCCTAAGTCACGTAAGCGTCTTGACATGGTATCCAGCAATATTTTCACTCCGCAAATCAGGGGATATTGCAGCTGAATTTCTGTGCGGGACGTAAACTACCTTTATCCATCCTGATAATTCTGTCCACATGAATAGCAGTTTTTCGGAGTCTACGGAACCGTGAAGAGTCCTGAAAGCCATGACCATCTTTATATTTTTCCAAAATATCCTTCACAGTAGATTTTCCGATCGATATCTTTTCCGCAATCTCACGAGAAAATTGGCTCTTTAGCGACAAACAAATCACTCGTTTACGAACAATAATGTTGAGCCTTTTATTTTTGAATTTCAATTACGTTATACACGTTGATTAATAACCAAATACGGCTAAAAAGACCCGATAGAATCGATAGAAAAAAATAACGAATGATAAATGGCCGGAAACATTTGCACACGGGAATTTCGAATTCTCCCCGTTGCATCAAGTGTCTCTGGTGTCCAATCAAAATGATCACGGGGTCAGAGGTCATTTGCATATTCCTAACTTCTTCTTCTTAACTTCTTCGCTTCTTCTTCTCTGGAACGCTCAGGCAAAAAAATCAAAGAAACTAACTGGCCGGAAACTTTCGGCCGCCACTGTATATTAAATTTCAAACCATTCGGTTGGGTAGTTTTGCGCCGTTATATGCATAGCTGCCAGCTTTTATGCTTTTTTCTTACCACTAAAATTTTACAGTAAATGTTCTCTTATTTAATCGTCGAAATCTCACGCTTAGACAAGAAGTAAATCTCAGTTAAATTTCAGTGGTAGCAAAAGAGCGCAAAAGTTGGCAGCTATGTATATGCGGACAGACTGACGGACCATTCGACGAATATAGTTTCTACGTATTGATATAATTATGAACGCACCTAAAAAGGGAATCACCAAATTATATCTAAACAAAATACCGAGAAAAGTGAAATATTTCTTGGAAATATTAAACTGCAATTCCGATTTCCATGCTGCTTTAATAACACAACCAATAAATGTCTAACGAAAATAACTGGCTGCCGCGTTGCGTCACATGTGTCTCTTTATCAGACCGATTAAGTCACGTGATGCTCGAATTCACGAATGCAGGTGCACGAAAAGAGCATCACGTAGCGGTCTAAAGTGGAAGGCAGCGTGGCAGCCTTTGTTTTTCATAAGCTTCCACAGCCAATAAATTTGACGTCATTAGTACCATTAAAACTGCATTCGCAACTGTGAATTCTGTAATTCGTCACATTATGAAATGTAAATATAAGGAGACAAAGATTTTAATGCACGTGTTTGATAAACCTGTCTTGAGATATGGTTCATCTAGATTATACTACACAACTACAAAGCTTTTAAATGTCAAATTATCGAGATAAAGTATTTTGATAATTATACAGTACGTTAAATAAAGATAATATAGCCGATAACTTATTCGAAAAAATGACAAAGAGAAAAGCAAAAATATCACGTCGACATGGAATTATGTCTTCTTTCAATTTGTGTTTCAAAATTACATTAAGAGGGAAATTTTCATACTGAAATTGTATCAAACTTTGCAATTTTTAATACGAAGACCTATCATATTTGGATTATTCAGAAAACTTTACCATAGGACAGCAAACGGGAAGTCATTCACTCGGGTAATTTAGGAATTATGCCGGTTTACATTTTTGATAAACTAACGTTAATTTCCTTTCTGACTAACTTTACTTTCATAATCTGGAATATCGATAGTCAATAATTAATTTCATATTAATAACTCATTCAAATTTGTGTAGTTATTTAAACATAACTAAAGAACTACAGTCGAGTGCCGATTATCCGAACAAGTCGGGACCAACCCTAGTTCGGATAAGCAAAAGTTCGGATAAACGGACAGACAATTTAAGGGATGTTACTGACTATACTAAACATTCACACTTTATCAAAACTTAGGACTGGCAGCACCAGTTAGTGTTGGCGTGTTTAAAAATTCTTTTTATTTTATGTGTTTATTTATTTTATTTTGTTTACTTTTTATCATTTAAAATTTTCTTTTTTCTCTTTTTATCATGTTTTGATCACCAGAGATTATGATTTAGGCAAAAGAATTTGCGATTGTTGCTTGCTTCAATGATGACGTTCTTTTCACTGCTGCCATATATTCTATTAAATACCTTAGTTGAATAGGGTCATCATAATTCTGCCGTTCGATTCATTTCATATCTGTTTCCAAACATTCAAAAGCTTCTTTAAGTGATGGAACTGTGTTATTTTCAGAGCATTTGTTTTCATTTTCTTCAATTTCTTTTTCGATGCTACTACTCGCAACGATACCCTAATTGAGGATTAGATTTCGCATGCTAAATCTGAAGGGGGGGAAATGAGAGAAACAGGGTATTTGGATAAGTGTAAGTTCGTTTAAAAAAAATTTAAGAGAAATTGGCCGTTTGCATAATTGGAAGCTCGGTTAAAAAAAAAAAGTGAGAGAAATAGGCTGTTCGGATAATTGGAAGTTCGGTTAATTGGAGTTCCGATAATCGGCGCTCTACTGTACTTACAAGGAAGCTCCCCTTAAGCGCATTTACAAAAAGTTATGAAATGAATACTGAAGAATCCATGTATTTTAATCGAATTTAGTGACGAATTCACTATAGATTTACTAGAATAAAAATTTTAGAAACTTTTCGCTAAATATTCCATACGATCTGGCGATATTTATCTTGGCACGATATATGAGCAAAGAGTTGTGAAACGCATGTGGATGTAATGATTCCGACACTGCTTTAAAACGAGTGAATTTTGCTATTTACAATACAACAGCAGGCAGAAGACATGGCAATAAATTTTAGGTAGATTTCATTACAAAAAGCTACCTATTGCAGCCGTTCGGAGGAAAGCGATTCCGAAGAATTTTGGTATATTTTCACTGATCATGACCCCTTGACCCCGAAACCACCCTCCGTTCAAATGTTATAATATGTAAATAAATAAATATATATATATATATATCTCATCTTTGTTATGCTGTAACTGTCGTATTTATGAACCGACTTGTATGTAACTTGGTGTGTACTAGTACTATCCAGCGTCTCGAACGAGTTCATTGGAGCTTCAGCCACCATATTGTTCCAAAATGGCGGTCATTTAAAATTTTAAAATTTATTTTTAATTTAAAGTTAGGTACAAAAAAGTTAGAAATTGCAAATTTTTTTTTATGTGTTTGACTTTGATACAAAGATTCCGGGGCATTTACTGTTTCGTCTATATCTTAAAAAGATTGCTGAGTTCAAGCACTTTGAATTTATAGTATGGTTGATATTTTGAAACGATTTGATATTTGTCACGCAATCACACGCGCATTTATTAACCGATTTGGAGGTGACTTGGCATGTGCATAGTATTTAGCAATGTATCAACCAGGTTCGTTGGCCAGCTTCATCCGCCATATTGCTTCAAAATTGCGGCCATTTAAAATTTTAAAAAATTAAATTTAAAATGATGTACAAAAAATTTAGAAAAGGAAAAAGGTTTGTTTCTTATGTGTTTGATCTTGATACAAGGATTCCGGAGCATTTTTAGCTCACAGGCTATCAAAGCCTGAGAGCTAATGTGCCCGCCCGTTCTGTATGTATGTATGTACGTATGTATGTGTGTATGTATGTATGTACGTACGTAACGCGATAACTCTTGATAGAAACATCCGATTTGCTTCAAAAAATTTTTCTAGGTTCATTGTGATAAGGCGCTTCCCTGATTAGTTTTGGGAGATCATTGGTTAAGGATAAAGGGGGAAAAACGGGGTTAGTCCAACCCCTTAATTCAGATAAAGGGGTTTTTCATGCAGAATCATTCGATTTGCTCCGAATTTGATATACCGGTTTATTATGTTAAGGAACTTCCCTGATTAGTTTTTGGGGGTTCATTGGTTAAGGATAAAAGGGGAAAAGGGGGGTTAGTCCACCCCTTTTAATTCAGATAAATGGGTTTTCCATGCAGAATGATTCGATTTGCTCCGAATTTGGTATACCGGATTATTATGTTAAGGAACTTCCCTGATTAGTTTTAGAGGTTCATTGGTAAGGATAAAGGGGGGAAAGGGGGGGTAGTCCACCCCCTTAATTCAGATAAATGGGTTTTTCATGCAGAATCTTTCGATTTGCCCCGAATTTGGTAAAACGGTTTATTATGTTAAGGAACTTACCTGATTAGTTTTGGGAGTTCATTGGTTAAGGATAAAGGGGGAAAAACGGGGTTAGTCCACCCCTTTTAATTCAGATAAATGGGTTTTTCATGCAGAATGATTCGATTTGCTCCGAATTTGGTATACCGGTTTATTATGTTAAGAAACTTCCCTGATTAGTTTTGGGGGTTCATTGGTTAAGAATAAAGGGGGAAAAGGGGGGCTAGTCTACCCCTTAATTCAGATAAATGGGTTTTTCCTGCAGAATGATTCGATTTGCTCCGAAAATGGTATACCGGTTTATAATGTTAAGGAAATTCCCTGATTAGTTTTGGCGATTCATTGGTTAAGGATAAAGGGGGGAGGGGGCTAGTCCACCCCCCTTAATTTATATAAACGGTTTTTTCATGCAGATTTATTCGCTTTGCTCCAAATTTGGTATACCGGTTTATTATGTTAAGGAGCTTCCCTGATTCGTTTTCGGGATTCATTGGTTAAGGATAAAGAGGGGGCTATAGTCCACCCCCTTAATTTAGATAAATGTTTTTTTTGGCAGGCTTATTCGATTTGCTCCAAATTTGGTATACCGGTTTATTATGGTAAGGAGCTTCCCTGATTAGATTTGGAGGTTCACTGGTTAAGTATAAAGGGGGAAACGGGGGCTAATTCCCCTTTACTTATTTTTTTGAGGGGCATTATTCTTTTAAATAAGAGTATGGTATACAATTAGTGTGAATAGCCTGTGAGCTCAATGCCATCAGTTTAGCTGGGCATATTTCTTTTTTATTTGTTTTGTCTTTATCTCAAAAATTGTCTGAGATATATTAGCAGTTTGAATGTCCTTTGTGCGTGACATTTTGAAAAACTGATTTTCTGCCTGAGATTGTTGTTTTAAGATGGAGGGCACTTAACCCCTTCGGGACGAGAGTCTTTTACGGAATTTTTAATCTTTAATAACCCTTTTTTTAAAAGAGAAATTTCTGCCTAATTGTATCGGGGAATGCTCGGATTAAATAAGGCAAAAATTACAATAAAAGTTTACTGGTGAGAATAATTATCGATTCTGAGCACTTTAAGCGGCACGAATACCGGTCGCTCGTCCCCAAGGTGTTAAGATATCGCTGAATTTGGCGAAATATAAATCACTTTAAATAAAACCAGCTTGGATAAAGATGACTAATTTCGCGAAATTCTCATTTATATTCAGTATTGACAAAAAATAGTATTGAATCTTCTATAACCGGGTTCCACAAATTTGAGCTTCGTGTGGTAAAATAATATAGTCTGGCTTTATAAAAATAAGGAAAGTGAAAGCTACTTCTTTCTCCCGGAACAGGCTGGAAGGGCTTTTTAAATTAATTTTCGTCTTATTTAATTTAAGCGTTTCAGTTAACTTTCTGAGAATAAATAAGCCGACTACTTCTTTACAAAATCAGTGTTTATCTATGACCAGCAGTTCGGTTGTTGGAACCCCTGTTATAAACGGATAAAGTAAGCGTAGTCGGCAGATTAGTTGGCAGAGTAGTCGGCAGATTAGTTGGCAGAGTAGTCGGCAGAGCATGACTTTCTGATCTTTTTTTCTGTATCCTATTCCTGAATTATTCCTTCTGCTTTTCTTGACGGAAATATTGATTATTCAAGAGTCTTGTACCGTTTAAAGGCGACGATAATGAATAAAAAAATTCAATGTTTGAGTTAGTGTCTCTTCAAAAGCTTTTTTATGTATAAACATGAAAATTTGACTATTAATTAAACATATTGTGCTTTTTAATATAATACCATTATAAACTGACTCGACTTTTACAGAATTTGTGCACTGTTGAAATTAAAATAGCTCTTTTTTTTTTTAACTCCGTAAGTCATTGCGCGTATGATATCCTGGGAACATATGCATGGATTTTTATGAAATTCGATATATATAATAAACACATAAGTATTTTTTAAGTGGTCTAATTTTCAGTATTTATAGTGATAAGATTTTTACTTATTAAATAATGTAAAATATTAAAATGTTTTTGAAAAATGTTTGTTTTATATGGTTAATTAAACAGTTTTGATCAAAGTGTAGATCATTTTAAAAATACATGTGTCATTATTATATATATAAAATTTCATAACAATCCATGTATATGTTCTTAAGATATCGTACGCGCAATGACTGACGAAGTAAAAAAAAAAGAGCTATTTTAATTTAAAAAATACAAACTCTTCTGTAAAAGACTAGGCAGTTTCTAATGGTAGTATAATAAAAAGCATAATCGGTTTAATTAATATTCAAAATTTCATATTTATACATAAAAAGATTTTGGAAATACACTAATTCAAACTTTTAATGCTTTTGTTGATTTTCGTCGCGTTTAAACGGTACAAGACCCCTTAATTTTCGAACCACATTTGAAGAAATGTGCAATAATAATTAAATTAAAAAACTGCAACTTGTTAAGAATATGTAAGATCAGTTAATTTTATCCAACTTTAATCTAAGCAAAATAATTTCAAATTTCGTATAATACAATTTATCACGCATTACAAACTTTCTCATGTAGTTAATCTCTTCAGTTCCAAATCTAAAATAATGATACAAATGCTTATTCATTGGTTTTTTCAAACAAAATGACATCGTAAATGACAGAAAAGGTATCTTTTCTGAAATTGATCCTTTATAGCGCTTGGTAATTTAGGTTCAAAAATATGGATCTAAAACCACAAAATACTTTAAAAACATCAATTACATGACCATTAACTTCAACTAACGCAATTAAATATTTAAGAGCATTAAACAAGTAAATAATCTGCAAAACCTCAAAATTTTTGATTGAAAAAGATTTAAGTTAAACACTTATGCAAATTTCTCACTTTCTTGGTTATACTGTCTTTTGAGAATTTTTAGGCATTTTGCAAACTCAACTGAAAATAACATTTTATGTGGGAATCAGTTTAGATGCTGCCATTTATTATTCGTTTGCTTTGAACGCAAAAAATATGCAGCTATTAAGAAGAGATGTCAAACTGTAAAAAAATCGGATATTTTAGTTTTTATAAGGTAAAGAACAGAGGTCCTGGTATGGGGACCCAGGGATCGAAGAGAGTAAAGCAAAAACTATTTACAGACAGGCATAGCTGCCAACTTTTACGTTTGTTTCCTACCATTAAAATTTAAAACAACGTTTATCCTTATTTAATTGGCGACATCTGCAATTAAATAAATCGAAGTTTTTTTTTTCAACGTTAAAAGAATATTTTCCCTCATTTAATCAGCGACATCTGCAATTAAATAAGTCGAAATTCTCTTTTAAATTTTAGTGGTAAGAAAAAAGTGTAAAAGTTGGCGGCTATGCAGTCACGTGAAGTTTGGTGAGCGCCATAGAGATAAAAGAGTATGTCCCATAAAAACAACTAACTAAATATGTACGTTACGTGTGCAAAAGTTTACGCAATTTGAGTGGACTCAATACCCCCCCCCTTTTTTTTAAACAGAGGACGAAAATATAATTTATTTATTTTTTGCTGAAAATGAATTTAAACATTCGTAATACATGCTCACGAAGTTGATTAATGCTCCTATAATTAAATGAAGCGTAAAATGTTGTTTTTACTTCATCTATATCTCCTTTAAATGATTCAGATGTTGCAATCATTTAATTTATTTTTCTGAGTTTGTATTTTTGCATTTTATCAGTATGTTCTAAATGACGAAAATCAACAAATATTTATGAATTCACTCGCTATATTTTTGAAAGATTCTTAACAAGGCTTTTCATAAATTTAGGAATCGGATTTTGTGTATTATAAATTGTTTATTTAAAAAAAAATATATTAAGCAAATAATTAATTTTTACTGCATTGTTGAGTATGTCATGGCGTATTATTTATATTACAGCGTCTAGAATACCTAGTGTGGAAATATGCCATCGAAAAAGTGCTAAAGAATTTTATCTCTTAAATGTGCGACGATACTGCTAAAATGCCAAGATTCGATCGCAGCAACATCTGCGTGATTTTCGTATTACTAGTATTACATTGTATAGACTAGCAATACCTTGCAGTTTTAGAAAATATCCTGCAGATGTCGCGGCGATCTGCATATTGCAGCAGCATCGTTGCATATTTAAGGGATACAATATCTTAGCACTTTTTAAAGTATTACAGAGATAGCCGATTTTCACACTATGTATTCTAGTTGCTATAATTTATATTCTCTTACCCTTTCAAAGGCGGTGGCTAGACGGACTAGCCACCTAATTTTAATTCCAAAACTGCCAATTGGCACCAAGAAGATTTTAATAAAATTTTGCTTTTGTAATGAAAGCGCAAAATAGCGGGTTTTTATTTTCTAAGAAATGCATTTGAATATTCTGGTGTCAGTCAATTATTTGATCACTTTACGAACAGAATTTTTCTACCCCTCAAAGGGTTAAACTGAATACCTTTTTGAATATCTGGCCTTGAGAGTTGTAGAGCAAAGGATGGCAAAATGTGTTTCAAAAAATGGAGTTGGGAATTAAGAGGAGGAGACATATAGTGTACTATCTACCAGTTGCGAGTGAAGTAACTGAGGAAGTTGTCACAAGATGGCGGCTGCTTTTTCTAAATCGAATCTACAGTTTCTGAAGATCGCCGGTTAAACTTCCCACCAATAAAACTGAATGGATAATTTTACCTTACTTAAGCGTCTTATTCAAGGGAAATATTTTCTCACAAATATGGTAAAAACTTCTACTTGTTTTTACTGGTGTGAGTTTGACTGGTAAAACAGTCAGTTTTTTCGCCGGTTGTCACAATATGGCGGAAACGAAGGGCCTGACTAACGCAAAAGTAAACTTACACCAGTAAAATTCAAAATATGTTTCTGCCATTATTTATGACTGAAATTTTGTATTAATAACACCTTTAAATACGGAGAAAATTTTTATATCAATTTACGTTGTGGAAGTTTTCACCCGAGGAAATCAGCCCTTGCGAAAACGGTTACAGTTGAAGAATCGCTATTTTAAGAATATGTCAGTTCCTCTTTATTAATAGTTCCATGTTTCAAAACGTTCAGAATTTTAAGAGAGGAGTGGCTTTAAAACGATATTAACTAAAGCTTTAAATTTTATCACAATAATTGTATTTTTTTTTTTATATTAAATCATGTTTCTTACTAAAACCTTCTAATATGTGAACAAATAAAATATTCAAAATAAAATAATTCTAAGTGTACCGATTCCTATTGCAGATCAGATCACAGCTGTTTGTACAATAACTAAAACAACTTTGCCTGTAAATAAAATTGCTTTTGTGGGGATTTGTGTAACGAAACGGTGACTGTGATACGATTTAATTACAAAAACTTCGTTGCTTAAACCCTTGAGGGACGCCGTTTGCAGTCTGCAAACGGTTAATTATAATGCCTAAATATCCAAATGGCATCAGTAATTTTTTAGTACATTTTCGATCTCATAATAAACGTGAAAAAAGGCTTTTGATTATTTTCAAATAAATTTGTTTATTAATTGTGGTGTGAATTGATTATTTGAAAATTTTTTGAGCAAAAATGCCTTTCCCCTGAAAGGGTTAAAGGGATTACGAAAACAATCTCTCACAGTTAAAGTATTATAAAATAAGATTGTGAAATTTGAAGCATGGGGATCAGTCAAGCCGGAAGAAGAACAAAATCCTGTTGTTGCACAGGTAGTGGAAGGTAAGGGAAATCCGAACCATGGCTAAAAGATGTAAGCCTGATGGAGTGCTTTCCTACGGACGGTCTAAACCGCTGCCACCGAAATACTCAAGGCCTGAGGACACGAGTTGTGACGTCATCACTAATCGACTGACTTCTCGCTAGAGTTGGAATTCACACTGGAAATTTTTGAATAGCAATTTTCTTTTACTCTATTTGTGGAACATCTATCATCTTATATAGAATAATAACTATTTAAACTTACTGGTGACAATTTGGAATCCCCCAATAAAAATCAGCCAGATGTGGCAGCAGTGAGGTATTCCGCATCTGGCTGAATTTTTATTTAGGGATTCCAATTTGTCACCAGTTAGTTTAAATAGTTATTATTATTTTATAAGATTACATATATTCCACAAATAAAATATCAGAAAATTGCTATTCAAAAATTTCCGGCATCAATTCCAATACTAGAGAGAAGTCGGTCGATTAGTGATGATGTCACAAGTCGTGTCCTCTGGCCGTGACATTACCGTCTCAATACTCAAGGCCTCTGGACTGATTTCGTGACGTACCAAAAGAAGATTAACCCCTTGAAGGGCGAGCAATTCCGTTTGTGTAATGCTTAATTCCCACCGGAAATTTAGAAAAATTTTATTTCAAAATAAAGAAAGCAATCTTAGGACTTTTCTTCACTGAAGTCAGAAAACAAAAATTTCCTAAATTTTTTCTGGTGCAAATCCTGATTAATCGTAGGTGGGATAAAATATATCCCAATGCCCCTCAAGGGGTTAAGGGGCGGCGGTATATATTATATACCACATACGATTAATCAGGATTTGACCCGGAAAAATTTTAGGAAATTTTAGTTTTCCGACTTTAGTGGAGAAAAGTCGTAAAATTGCTTTTCCTTATTTTGAAATAAAATTTTTCTAAATTTCGGTGGGAATTAACTATTGCACAAACGCAATTGCTTTCCCTTCAAGGGGTTAATCTTCAGTTGGTACGTGGCGAAATCAATCCGGAGGCCTTGAGTATTGAGACGGTAATTGTCTTGAGCATTTCGATGGCAGCGCCTAAACCCATTTGTTAGTCCATCGTTTTAACAGCAGTTTTTAAAAAGATTGGTCAATGTTTATATTTATGTTTTAGCAACTCAAAAAACTGTAAGATTCTCAAAATAGCTGCCTGCTTCAAAACTTGACGATTTATAATAAATACAAAATATTAGTAACGAAGACACTACTTACAATAACTAGGATACAAATAATAATAAAAAAATAATATAATAATTAATGTATATATATATGTGAAATCTATTTACAATGGAAACAAAAAAGATAACATAAAAAAACCTTAAATCATCATCTGAAGTAGTGTCCGAGTTAATTATTTTTAAAAATGACGTAGTTTTCTCTATAAAGTTCATTAGCACTAATATTTTGCTCATTAGAACAGGGCTTTCACTAATATAAATAATCCAATCCGGAATCGCTACACTTCAATGTTTTTAACGTGCTAATATGCTGTCAGAGGACAATCCAGTACACAGTGCAGTGAGGTGGAGGGGATACCACATACAGGAAGAGAGGAGCCAGGTTTACCTATGTCGCAAAGATATTTCTTGAAAGGGACGTGATTTGTGAAGAAAAGAAAATGTAACGATCATTTTCGGTAAACTGAATGGAGCACTTGGTAATAAGTTATGTTTGTAGCGGTCTGTGTCTTCATTGTCTCACCTTTGCTACCATTCCTTCTTTATTTTCTGTTTTAATTTTTATTTTAAATGAGAAGCCGGAAGGAAGTATGGTGTGACATTTGTGTCCTCTACTGCATTGTTTTTCGATGGTATCAACTATTTCTTGCCCCGTGACTCCTCATTGCCGTTTAATCCACAGAAATTGAATAATTACAAGGTTTCTATATAAAATATGCAATTAGTTTTTTTTAAGCGAAAAAACAAATATGTTATAGAAGAAATTCACATCTGTGGCCATCATGCGAGAATACTCTGTTTTAATGTTTATTTTACACCATACAAATTAATGAGAATATGACCTTTATTTTTCACATTTTAGATCTTTGTTTATCATTATCGAACACATTTTTACAAATGATATTTGAAATAATATAATATACATTAAATTTTTATTATTAATAATTTTTTTGGCTCGACATATCTTAGGTTGGCAACTAAGTTCCCGTAGTTTTTTTAAATGGAAGTTTTCCACCGTAATCTATATTTTGTTTTTTGGATAGAGATAATTTGTGTTAAATTTGAAATCAATAAAATGGAATGTCATGTTGAGAAAAAGGGGCATTTTCGACACCTCCTCCTCTTTGCTTTTTAACCCCTTAACCTACAATGACGGGCATAGCCCGTGTATGATGATCAAGTCAAATGTAAATTCGTCTTACCGCTGGAATTTCACAGTAAATATAGTTTAATTTAATCGTCGAAATTCCATGATTAAACAAGGCGAAAATCTCTATTAAATTTTAGTGGTAGCTATGGATTTGCCAAACCGTGGAGCTGTTGATTTTAAATCGTAGGTTAAGGGTTTAACACGTTCACGCCGGCGCGGTGTGTTACACTCGACTGTCTCAGAGCTGGCAAGTCTCCGGCCTTTTGGACACCAGTATTTTAATACAGAAAATGTTGTTTTATTTAATTAGAACAATTGGATGATTTGAAGGAACAACATTTTCTCTAAAATAACAGTGGTGTGGAAAAAGCCGGAGACTGGACAACTCTGAGACAGTCAGGTGTGACACACCGCGCCGGTATGAACGTGTTAATCAAGGTTGCAAGGCAGCAAAAACTGCTCGAGACATATGTGCTGTGCATGGCGAAGGTGCCATAACTGAAAGAACCGCTCATGATTGGTATGCCAAGTTCAAAAATTAAAATTTTATCATCAAAGACGCACCTCGTTCTGGCCGTCCACTTGAGTTCGATGAAGAGCGATTAAATCAACTTTTGCACGAAAATTCGCGTCAAGCGACAAGGGAGCTCGCAGAGGAAATGAAATTCTCCCACACTGCTATAGAGAAATATCTTCACTGGATGGGAAAGGTTCAGAAGTGTGGAGCATGGGTTCCGCATACTTTACGTGATAAAAACAAAAATCAACGAGCCACAATCTCCGCTGGTTTGCTCGATCGTCACCACTCAACTGATTGACACAAGCAAAAATTTCTTTACCGAATCGTTACTGGCGACGAAAAATGGTGTCTGTACATTAATATGAAGCATCGCAATGAATGGCTTAGTCCCGGTAAATTACCAACACCGCGCGTGAAACAAGATCTTCATGCACGTAAAAGGATGTTGTGCGTATGGTGGGACTGGGAAGGGATTATCCATTGTGAATTGCTTGAACGGAACCAAACAGTCAACGCGGAACTCTATGTTCGACAAATGGAACGACTCAACACGGCTATTCAAGAGAAAAGACCTAATCGGCAGCATGGAGTTCTTTTGCTGCACAGCAACGCCCGCCCTCATATCGCCAATACGACCACGGAAGCCATTCAAACGCGTGGCTGGAAAGTATTGCCGCACCCGTCGTACTCTCCCGATTTGGCAAAAACGGATTTCCACCTCTTTCAATCTCTATCAAATGTTATGCGTTTCGTTCAAAACTAATACAGAATTAAGAGCTTGGATGGATGATTTTTTCGAAACGAAACCGAGGGATTTCTACCAACGAAGTATTGAAAATCTTGTTGAACGTTGGGAAGAACTTGTAAATAACAAGATCGAATACAATGTTGATTAATTATTTGTTATTTTTTATTCAAAAATAAACTTTTAAAAATAAAAAATTAAAAATTAAAAATTAAAAGAAAAAACGACGGAAAGTTAGTTGCCAACCCAGTTGACATTCCATAGTTGATATTCAATTTTAACCCTTTCGACTCGGGTGTCTCTTGCACAAATTTTATTCGAGTTACACCACTTTTAAAAAGAAGTTTCCTTCAAAAACACAATTTCAAAAATGATGTAATTAAATAAGGTAAATTTTATTTTCCTTTATTACTGGTGCCAAAACAAATTTTGCAAAGAAAGTTGATGTCCAGTTAAACTGGTTATACGAGTGCAAAGAGTTAGTTATCTGAAATTTAACATAAATTAATTCGATCATAAAAAATTGGAGATTCGGTAGAAAATATGCATTTAAAATCGCGGCGGTAACTTAGTCGCCAAACCACTAGGTATTCTATAGTTGGCATTAAATTTAATGATCTGAAATTTAACATAAATTAGTTCGATCAAAAAAACCAGAATATAGATTCCGGTAAATGAAGTGTATTTAAACAAACGGCTGGAACTTAGTTGCTAACCCAATATTTTGAAACATGCAATACAAAGTCCAATGACACAATCACCGCCAAAAACCAAACCCAGGCGCTCCTATTCAAAGACTTCAGACGGAAATGCCAGTTAAAGTTTTCTGGTTTCAGAAGTTTTTTCCAGCAATTAAATCTCCAGCCAGGAAATATGACGGGCGCGAAAAATAAAGAACGACACCTCAGCGCGTGATATTGACGGGAGTGAAAATTAAGTGGTTAAAAGCACGCCGTGAGTAAACTGTTTTATTTGAAAGCGCGAGTTTGCTGGACATATGTCACAGGTTTTTCAAGGTCAGATTTAACACATTTTTATTTGAAATAAGCGATATTAAATCCGCTTAACCGCTTTTTTCAAAGTTTGTAATTCTGGATGATCCTTGATGTTGTTTACAAATTTCATCTTGACTTTAACATATTATCCAGCATTATTCAGCAATAAGCAATATTTTAAATCAAAGTACCATTCCTAAAACATTGAAAAATTAAAAAAAACTCCTGCAGATAGCTGCAGATCATTTAGATTTTATTAATAAACAAGCATCATATTGGCTTGCAGTGCATGTATGTATGTTTAGTTCAAAACTTGCCAGTCAAATGTAAACCACTTTTAATTATCTGATTGACATGATGACATGATTTACACAATGAAAAGATGTGTAATTTGAATGACAATACAATATTATTATAATATAAAGAACGTATTTTCCTTAGAAAGAACGAAATTTCCCTTACCATTTTATCACTAAAACTTTTTTTTCTTCTAAATTTTTACTTATAATGAATTTGCATAGCACCCACACGACATTCAAATAAGAAATAATAAAAATGTAGTATTTTTAGTACAAAATTTTGGTATACCATTGTCTTAAAGTGGTGTTGAAGAAGGGACGGTAAGTATGGGACCTTAATGAAAATTACCTCCTATTTTTAGGCAAGTCATGTTAAGACTAAGTGATAGCGACAATGTTCATTGATTTTTAGAAACAGATATTTACGTTGGATTAAGTTTAAAAAATTAATTTACCTCGAAAAGTGTGGGAATAAACCTTGAGGACGGTAAGACTATCAATAAAGCCACTGTGCTTGAAATTGATATTTAAATGCTGATTTAAATTCTGCAGTAAATTTTCTGTGAAAGAATTTTAGCCAATTAGAACTCTAGCATACTTCTGTATGAGAAAAAACCTGAAAAAAATTCTGTCGCTGCATCTGAAGTGATTTTCTGTACAATTTTAGAAGAGGGACGGTAAGGAATCTAAAACACAAGCACAGAGTTAAAACAATAATAACAACCGTAAAAATGTGTGCAGGTTAATTTTTTGCTACATATGTATATAAAACAATAGTCACAGTTTCGGAAAAATAACATCGAATTACTTTTATTGAAATAATTTTAAACAGACTGCTCCAAACTTAAAAATTAGCATCAGAGACGCAGGACGGTATAGGAGTTTCCTTGATATTTGGACCCCCAACATCGTCCAAAACTTATTTATCTCGTTAATATTATTATGCAGTCATGCAATGGGATGTTCCCCAGTATATGAAAGAAATAACACAAGAATATGTACTAAAATAAAAATTATTATTCAGGGACTTAAAAGTCCAAAGATTGTGAGTATGCCCCATATAAGAATCGTTCATATTTTTAACTAAAATAAAGATATTTTAAAACAATTTTCTACACTTATTTTGCTTTGTGTGAAATGTCATGATATCATGAAAAGTAATAAAAGTGTACAGAATTGCAGCAAGTGAAATCGTCTGAATTATCAATTCCTTTCGAGTATAGAATGATCTAGTTTAGCACTCTTTGAATAAAAATGGAACTTCTACTATTTCTCGCGATATCCTAACAATTCACACAAAGAAAGGCTATTTCAAATTTTGTTAAAATGTCATCAATATTTTTAACGTTACGAACAAAATTCGAATTCAAATCCAAGTACGACGCCTGTATTTTTGAATGAAAAAAAATGTATTCAGACCCTAGCAGGGATGAGATTTCCGCGTTTTTTCACACCAGTATTTTGTTAGAGAAAGTGTTATTTCATTTAATCGGAACATTTTTGTGACTTAAGAGAACAGCATTTTCTCTAAGAATATACTGGTGTGCAAAAACGCGGAAATCTCATCCCTGGACCCTCGTTCAATTTATAATATTAGTTTGCTGTATTGTGCGTTACCAGAACTCAAAGTTTTTCTAATATTTTTTTTTACCCCGTATCTGTGAAAAATTACTAAGAAGCCTGAGAGCATTTGAACTGACGACTTTCTTTTTATTCAAAAAGTGGGTTTTAATTTCATCTGCTCTGAAAAGAGCGTTTTGGAAATCTAAAAATCTAAATGGCAGATTTAAATGATTTTTTTTTTTTTTTTTTTTTAAGAGTGCTAAAGAAGGAGAAAGAGGAAAAGTAATGATTTTAAATTGCATGTTGAAAATATGAAAAATTAATTTGTTGTTGCGTTCCGCTGTTGCTATACGTCTCCGTTTCGCGTATGAGAGAAGTACCTCCTTTGTTAAGATTACCTTTTTTACGATTGTTCAGTATTATGGCGAAGGCAGTGGGACACCGTACTAATAGGTTTGTTTCTAGATCATTGTTAATGTAATTTATGCATGTTTAAGTTAATCCCTGGCATTTGTTTTAACAATTTGGTACATTATAGAACGCCCAATTTGTTGTGATTGTGGTTCTTTCAATCGTTCACTACGATGCCGAAGGCAGTTGTACACTTCTGGTAGCTCCGATTTTTATTATATTTAATGTACTTTAAGGTAAATTTAAGGTAACCACGTTAGTAATTGCCGTTTTTACGATTATTCAGTACGATACTGAAGGAGCTGACCTCAAACATTATGATAGTTTTTATATTACATTTAAGGTAACTTTAGATAGATTGAAAATAATCTATGACAACGTGGGGTTGGTCTGCTAGTAATAAAATAAATGCGGAAAATCTAATGTTGTTATTAAACTCAAGATATCAGTTAGGATCTTTACGATAACAAAATGTGAATATTTGATGCAGAATCTGTTTTGGCAAAATAGAGTGGTAAAATTGGTCAGACGTACATTTTGATTTTGATAAATTCAATAAATCAAATTCAAATTCAATCAAATTTAATAATTTTTCGTAAGCACTTATTTACAGTAGGATATATTTTGCAATACTGCAAAGTTTCTTAACTTATGTTTTTCCGTCGATCCATGCACAGAAGCTATTAAAAATTTGACTCCATAAATGATATTTGACGTCATAAAATCGAATACAAAGTGACGATAGGCAACATCTGTGTATTTTCAGAATTATATCAAATGATTCTTTCTAAGCATTCGCACATAACCTATAAAGACAAACTAATTTAATAGCTTTTCTAAAATGATATTTTTAAAAATATGTACTAAAAAATAGACTTTTTGTTAATATTTTTTTCTCGTAAGCACTTACTTACAGTAGGAGATATTTTGCAATACCACAGAGTTTCTTAACCCTTTAAGAGCGGACTCGGACGATCGCGCGCGTTAGGCATTAACTAAAATTTTATCTTTCTGGGTTATCTATTCCATAAAAGCCGGAATGAAGTGACTGTGCTAGTTAACAGAAACTATATTATATGAATTTTGTCAACAGATAGAGAATTATATCAGTTACATATTTCAGTAATATTCATTGTTTTAAAAAACTCAAAAAGCTGTCCGGTCTTAAAGGGTTAACTCATATTTTACCGTCGACCTGTATACAGAAGAGAAGGGATTTATTGAATTTTACAAGTAATGAGTGATTATTTATTAATGCTGCATAATTTACATATATCTCAAGCTTGATAAGCAAATATTTGTATGTTTGTAAATTTATTAATGCTGCATAATTTACAAACGTTTTAAAAACAATTTCACTGTTCTAATTGTTTTGCTATTCACTGCAAATTTTTACAATTTTATCCGACATAAGTTCATTTCTCCTTTTTTATTTAAAAAAAAATGTGTGTAAAAAATTTAATCATGAAAAGTTTTACGCATTATTGCTGAGTAGCTGTAAAACAAATGTGATTTATAGTAGAAAATTGTACCATCAACATAAGGCGTGCATAGGAAAATCGTTTTACCTGAAAATAAGTTTTAAACTGATTAAGCTATAATTGTAAAAGAAGTTGGAAATTGCACGTCAAACGTGGCAAATGAGGTGCGTTCGTAATATAACTATATTTGAACTGCATATTGTACTGAATGTATATTTCAGTGCACTTCAAAAGTACATATCAATTTCATTTATTCGAAAGGCTGTAACATCATTAAAATGCAATTGAAATAATTTTTTCCCATTGGCCGTAATGTAACGGACAATTTTTGACTGTCCCTGTAATTAAACTGTTCATCCGATTTTCATAAAATTTGAAATGACTCGACAAAATTATGCAACAAGTATATATTTTAAATTTCAAACGATTCGGTTCTGTATTTTTTGCGCTGTTATATGCGGACAGACAGACAGACAGACTGAACGACGACAATAGGAGTTGCGTATTTATATAATTACGAACGCAACTAAGAAGCGTCTACCTATAGGAAAACGACTATGAACTATCACGAAAGAATGACTGCAGTGCTCACAGTTGCGCAATTTGGATATCACTAATCATATTTGAATAACAATGCGAGTTGGCGACACAAAGTCAATTACAAAAGTGTAGAGTTTCCTCGATTTAGCATGAAATGACGTCTTACATATAAAAAATATGTCAAAAGCTTTGTCATGTTGATTTTTTTTAATCATTCACCCACTTTAATACGTAATTTATAAGTAGAAGAATAAGTCTTGCATAAGTGGGGTTTTACAATTACTAATAAAACTAACATATGTAAGCAAGGTAAAGTCGTGGAAAAGAAAGTAAACACACCTACTAACGCTGTAACAAATTATCATAGAAGAAAGTTACAGGTACCGAACGATTGGAAATAAAGTCTACTTTTAAGTGATATAATAAATTTTTCTTAGGGGGCCATCTACATATCAAAACTAACCCAAATAAATTCTACACCCTTCAGACAACCTAAATCCAAATTTACATGAAATTCGTACGATTAGTTTCCGAGAAATTAATTATTTTAAAATGAACATATTTTAGGGGTTGTATCCAAATTGTTCCTTGCTTAATTGATGAAATGCTACTGAATGACTATGGCGCATCTATTAATGTAATATTTCTTGCCAATATGGTCATTTCTCTGGTTTAATATGGCTCGGCTATTGTCAGCCCAAATATTTCAGCAAAATGAGTAAAAAATATATTTTTTAATTATGCTTTTCTGCACATCACAGACGGCTCCTTAAACCATCATTTTGCAGTTTTTTAATGATAATTCGAAAATTACTTAAAATAAAACTTTTAAATTGAGAATTCGCATAAAGCAGGACATAATAAATATAAATTTAAGAAAAAAATTGTAGGTTGCAATTCATATTTTTTACGAATATTAATTTCGTAATTAATATTATAAAATGTTAAAAATTACAAATTCAATCTATTTATGTTTGGGTATTTTTAGTATTATAGCCAAAAACAAAATTACCGCATTTGAGGAGATATTAATAAATAAATATGAGAATGTAACTTAAAATTAGAATCTCTAAATTTTGAATGTTTATAATTCAAAAACTTTAAATTCAAATGGCAAGAAATTTCTATTCTAGGCATAGTTTGAACCGAATATTTAAAATATAGTGTCCAAATTGGGTGTTGCCATTGTAAAAAGCAAAGTTGTCTGGTTTTGGTTTGGTGATGCCCCCCCCCCCAACCCCTAAGCAAATTTTGTATACACCATTTAAAAGAAGATTTTACTTCCAATCGTTTGGTACCAGTAAATTTTTTTCTACTTCAATTAGTTGCAGAGTTAGTAGGGGGTGTTTACTTTTTTTCCCTACGGCTGTACAATGTATTTTGATAAAGAAATAAACATAAATAGATCATTGTGTCCACTATCTGCATCAATGAGTGGGTATGCATGAATGTGCATGTATATTGCGCAAATGCCGGATACATTGAGCGTACATAAGTAGATTTCCTTGTTAAAATATATTGTGCTATATAAATTCATATGCATCTGCTTGATAATACCAGACATGTACAATAGATTAGAGATGAATTTAAGACGATGATTGGTTTTCGAAATATTTACATTTTAGAATTTCCAATAAAATAAATTTTAAATAAAATTTCATTTCACTCTAAATCAAGGACACTCTACATTTCTTATTGACTTTTATTAGCTATCTCTCATAATTTCATGCGACCGTGTTCTTAAAAACTAAATTTAAACATTATTCGGCAAACACATTTTTGTTTTGGGTAGCTGGGTCGCAATCTACTAATTCAATCATAAATAAATGATGTATCACTCCAACCCGAACAGAGATTTTTGTTAATGACTTTAACATTAATGAAAATATTTATTATTACTATTAGTAATTATTAATTATTAATATTATGAAATTTTGGTAAACATTTGAATTTTTTATTTTCATTATTATCCTAATAGCCCGTAATAACAGTGTTTTGCGAATTTGTTATTCTTTATTAATGGATTTTAGTGTCATCACATTAATAGACAGACTACTGAGAGATATTTTAATTTTTAGAAGGTAATAGTTAATGGTAAAAAAGGTAGTCTTACGTGAGAGAACATTGATATTAAGACGATGTTAAATTTTTATATATAATTTTTAGTATATTCGCAGCAGTAAATATCATAAAAATGAATTAGAAAAATCGAAATAAGTATTTTGTTCTTTTTCTGCGACTGAAGGCAAAATTTTCTTTTTTAATTTTCTTTTTCTTTTTGCAAATTTTCTCATTTTAACATGCGAAAATTACGTACCTTTACGCTGCATGTAAATTAATTTGATATCTGATTAATAAAGTGTAGAATATCAGAAAATATTTCTATTAAAGTGAAATACTCTTCTCGAATATTTCTAATGGTGACATACAGAGTTAATATATACTTCGCAAAACAATTAAAGTATTTTGTAAGTCTTACATAAAATAACGGTATGGGAATTTTTTTTTGCTGAAAATGGAAGAAGGGGGTCACAAATGCAAGTTTTTCTCATTTTCAAACTTCGGGCTATGCATATTTTGAGTTTATAGTAAAAAACGACGCTTTAGCAGTGAATGAAATTTGGCTTTCAACTTACTGTAAGATAAAGTGGAAAACAATGATTGATATTCCGTAATTGCTTTGTTTCGATCAGTGCGATGTCTGAACGAAGTGATTTAACCGAATTAGAAACTTGTAGAGTTGTTGTTTGGTAAGATGGGTTTTCTAAACATAAGCCAAAGTAGCCGGAGCCACTGTAACTGCACAAAGTGTGATTTACGGGATCTAAAACCGTTTATTGGAGGCTGGAAATACAGGCCAAAGAGAAGGGTAACATCGTAGACATGCAACATCCCTATGAAGATCAATATTTAACGCTAACGGCTCGGAGACACCGAAATATGAATACCACTATTCTACAACAACACCTTCGTAGAGCTATTGGCACCACAGTTTCGACTCAGTCTGTCCGAAATCGACTCCACGCTGTAGGTCACGCTCGCAGACCAATGGTATGTGTTACGTTAACACCAAGGCACCATGGCAACCGCAGTGTGTGGGCAACAGAGCATATGAACTGGAGGAGAACTGAATGCCGCAATATTCGTTTCTCTAACGAGTCATTTTTTGCTGTTCATCCTGATAATAGGCGTATTTTCATCTGGAGGGAACGTGTCACTAGAAACAATCCTGCGTTCGTGCAAGGAAGTTTCAGATTTGGCGGTGGGGGAGTGATGGTCTATGCTGACATCTCCATTGAGGGATGCACCGACATCATTCGAAATGCAGCTCTGACCGGTCAGCAATATAGGGATGAAGTCCTCAGACCTATTGTAGCTCCTTACACTGCATAAATTGGAGTTGATTTCCTGTTAATGGTCGACAATTGCAGTACATCATCGTGCCAACAAGGTGGATGATTTCCTTTCCAAGGAAGGAATCATGCGACTGGAATGGCCAGCATGTTTTCCGGACATGAACCAAATAGAGCATGTTTGGGACATTCTAGTCAGGCGAGATTCTGGCCGCCTACCAACCCCACAAACTCTCCAAGAACTGGGAAGAGCTCTTCTGGAGGAGTGGGAGAGAATAACCCAGCTACTCATTATTAGCCCCATTGATTCCACGTCTTAAAGCTGTTCAGTGTTTCTGGCCGTCCGGGAAAACCTTACCCCCAACAAAAAAATGATTTTCGTAGAAACACCTTTTTTTATTCGTTTATTCTTATATGCACAAATTGTGTTTTTTTTTTTTTTCGTTTTGTTCCGAAACGCTCAATACAAAGTATTTTTTATGCCAAAATGTTTTTCTCATATAGCATACCACGTCTGTCTGCCGCAAGATCCATCCACAACCTCAATATCCGTTAATTGTTATGAGCAGTGTATAGACTATATCAAATATATACCTGCTTTAAATGTCAACCCGCATATAACGTCAGTTTCATAAAAACTGACAAAACATGTAATAAAATGGTGCCAAAAGAAATCATAATAAACCATCTTTAACGATTTATCACTTTATCCAAAAAACGATGGCTGGAAAATGATAGAGCAAACACAAATTTGTGGTTAGGGATTAAATAAGGGAGATAACAAACTCACTGAAGTATAACTAATTGCACCCAAATTCCAAAAGTAAAAAAAAAAAAAAAAAAAAAAAAAAAAAAAAAAAGCAGGAATTGATTTATAAAGTATTGAATAATATTTTCTTCTGCATACAGCGTACATTTAGCGAGGAAATAATAAAACAGTTTTCTCCTCATGTAGTGTTTTCTGTGAAAAAGGAAGAGAATTTCGATATGCTAATGCAATTAAAAAGTAAAATTGTATCGACGAAACCAAATACGTAACAGACATTTTTGATAGACTCTTTTGGGTAGTGCTTCTCTTATTTCCTAAATTGTTATTGTTATATGTTATAATTAATTTTAATTTTAATTTTAATTTTAATAATCATATAAATTTCCATTTAATAACAGTTGTAAAACATAAATTTTGTAGTGGTGATTCTAAATGATTTTTCCCCTTTGTATTCTTCTTTTCTCATTAACCCTCTCGCTGCGTAACTGTTTTACCAAAACCCCTTCGCGACGAGCGTCTTTTAAGAATTTTTATTATTTTGTCACCGGTTTTTCAAAACAAAAATTTTTGTCTAATTAAATCGAGAAAAACCTCCGATTAAATAAGGCAAAATTTACAATAAAAAAAATATACTGGTGGGAATAATCAAGGAGGTTTAATTAGACGGGAAAAATGCATTCCCGAGGAAATCTCGGGTTGCGCAGCGAGAGGGTTAAGCGTATTTAAAACAAAAAAACTGCCTTCTTTTACAAAATGAAGTAAAATAATGTGTCAGTATAAAGCTCGTTAACAGATTAATATAAGCAACTTGACCGCAAAAGAAAGTATATCGCTTGTATCGTTACTTCACTTATAGCGACACAATCGTCGGCCTTTAAGCGGTAACGGTTTATCGAGGTCTTACTGTATACATGTATACATATTTACTTAAATTATTTTAAATTGTCAAATTTACAAGAACGTGATCCTTAATATTAATTACCATAATGATAAAACTTTATCATTCCAAAAAAAGTTTAATTTTAAAACTGTAAGCATGTGGAAGGAGAAACTTTAGTTCTTAATTTTAAAAGATAAAAGCGTTGAAAAGAAGTTTTGCTTTATTAAAAACATAGCGCATTGGTCCGCAGAGCGTTCCATCCCTTCATTAGAAGTGAGCTGGTCCAGGTTGCACCTCCCCTCTGCTCTTGGTGCTCTCTGGGACCAATCGAAGCGTCTCTTGGCGCTCCCCTTAAGGCTGCAACACTTTCAAGTCTAATCGAAAACATTTAACTTCGCCAGTGTTGGCGATGTTTTTCGACGCCAATAGTTGAAGAAGTTTCTCCTATACTGAGTTAAGAATATAGATTTAAACAACATTTGAAAAGAGTTGTTTTCTTCTTTAAAATCTCCTTGTTATCTTGCCTGATTTCTTTCAGCATTCCAGCTGAAGTTTTTCTGAGAAAACAAGGTAAGATTTTGTTGTTTTATTTACAAATAAAGTGATTTTAAAAATATATACAATTCTGTAAAAAAAAAATATTGTATTGTTCATGATCGAAAAACGACGAAAATGATATTTTGAATAAAATGTTAACTTTTGAATGAAATCTTATCATAAAATAAGAAAAAAAACAAGAATCTAAAATACTATAAGATAAGTTAAATATTTTTTATATTAAGTTGATAGTTCCCTGGGTTTTTAAAAAATGATAATAGTTTGTACAAACAAATTATTTAAAATGAAATCTAATAAATAATATTTATTTCAAAAATGAATAAAAATTAAATTTTAATGTAACCATAAGGAAAATAGTTTTTATATTTAAATTTTGTATAAAACTTCACTAAAAGATACTGAGTCGCATTTGCATTTCGAGCAGCAGATACATAAAATAAAAAAAAAAGAATTTTAATGAGAAAAATTTTAAACTGTTTAAAAATTTTAAAATATGGAAGTAATTGTTTTATTAAATGATTATTCGAAACCTACAATGACATTTTTACTCAGCGCACATTGCCTCGGACTGCGTTTGGAAAAATCGCAAGTCCTTTTTTGTACGTAAAACAAACTGCGATACAGTTACATCTTATGATATCAGAAATGGAAGAAATATTTAAATGAACTCAAGTTATCGAATTTGGATTGGATTATATTAGAAAAATATTAGACAAAATTTATTTTGCACTTTCTTCAAATTTATTGATTTATTCTACAAATAGAAATACCACTGATTTCAAAATTTTAACAATTTAGACAGAAACGAAAAAAATATATAAATTTGAATAAGTAGAAACACGTACAGCTTTTTGTACGTCAATGTAAACGTGAAATTTATTTCAAAGGTAGTCAACTAAGAGACGCTGAAAAATTTTACTTACCAATTAAGTAATAATAGAAAAATCTTTTTAAAGCTACTTTGCAGATTTTTTTATACAATTTGTGAAAAATGCAACGTAACGAACAACAGTAAATTACTAACTCTGATACTACTATGCGAAGTTTGTTGATATACATTATGAATTTTTTTTAGAAAAACGTACATATAGTATTATTTTTTTGTGCGAAAAACATTCAAATTTCCTTTAGCGAAAAACATTCAAATACAAAATACCAAAAACTTATTCAAAAATAATTTATTTTCGTAGTAGATATTGAAACAGAATCATTCCGCAGTGGTTTGACATTGCTTTCCCTCATGTGACGCTTTTTATTTTACTCACACAAGGACTAATTAGACTGCTATGTCCATTCTATTTTGTATTCTTTACAACCGCAAATTCGAAGACCAAACTAGGCATAAATCGAACATCCGTCGATAAGTATGGAAATTCCTCGCCGTTGAAAAAGTGTTTTGAACGCAACATTTGCAAGTTTAAGAAAAATTCCATATGAAATTAATGTCAAATATTTTGAATTCTAAATGTTCTTTAACCCCTTAATAATCGCTCCCGTGATATTCACGGGCTGTGTCTTTTATTCATTCTGTTTAACTTTCACCAGTTTTATAAAATAGTGTAATTGCCTTTATTATGGTTTCATTTTACCTGTCATTATATAAGGTGAATATTTCTTTTTCAAAAAATTGGTGCCAATAAGCAATTTGAAATTTTAAACGGTAATTAAACGCGACCGATAACTGTTATAATGCTTCTTGTCATCGTAAAATCATCGTCAATGAAATGTTTTAGAAACCTCTCAGGAATAAGTAGAATGTTTTACAATGAAACTGTTTCTGTTTAAAATAGCGCTTCACAATATCAGGCAGAGAGTACCATGAGAAAAATAAGAATCATTATATTAATTAATAAAGAAAAAAAAATTATTCTTACACGTTTAAAAAAGAAAAAAAAATAGTTTGTTGTACTTAACTTAAAAAAAAAAAAAAAAATCATTTATTTTTATATAAAACATAACTACTACATATATAGTCTAAATTTATCAAGCTACGAATATTCTAATGCGTTGTTTTGCTTAAAAGGTGTTTTACAAATTATATTATATTTCTGGAAATTACGTTTATTGCTCTCTTTATATTTTTTGAAAAAAAGAAAAAAATTATACTCATCACACGTTTATTCCTTTGATCATTATTTAAAAACTCATCTTTAATACATATGACACTTTTAAATAATAAAGTATGTTTTTAGTTTCTATAAAATATATGAAGTTCTAGAAATCTATTTAGTATACGTGTTTTCTGTACTGTCACGATAATAATTAGGTTTCAAAGTTTGACCCTCGTTAAAATCTGAAGGAAATAACACGTTTAATTGATATTCTTTGAAGATTAAACGACTTCACATACATTTTTATTTGTATCAGTTACACAATGAAGGAATTGTAAATTTTGAAACAATAAAGAATTTCGCAGACCGATGGATTGATCTTGGGTTTTCCACCATCTCTTTATTAGAGATGTTTCTAACGTTGCAGAAGCATGTTTCACACATTCAAAAATTTGCCTTAAAAATTTAATCAAGCTTATTTTCACGCTTTGTGTTTTACATGTTTTGATTATTTTCCACACTAATAAATACATAACGTATACGATAATTTTTTAAATATTTATAATATGGAAAAACATGTATAAATATTGATTAAATATATTTTTTTAAGTAACGATTTCTGCAGTTATATCTCTTCATTTTTTTTGTTTGTTTTTTTACTAATAACATTCAATGACTTTAAGTATTACATATATTTTGGTATCAAAAAAGTGTATATTTGTTAGCAATTAACGTATACTCTTCATGAAATTTGGTAGAGTTATTAGTAAAGGTTTATATTGGTAACAGTAGTTGAATATCTTATTAACCCATTAAAGACTGACGTTGCGTTTTCGCAACATTATATTTGTCATTTTTGCACTTTTTTTTATACCAGTAAAAAAGAAATGTAAAATTTGCCTTATTTAATTAACACATTTCAATTATTCATAAACTAAAAGTAAGTGTTTAACAAAAACTGGTGTGAGCTGAATAAAATTCCTATAAAACATGGTGGTCCTTAATGGGTTAAGTAAAATTTACAATAACACGTGTTTTTACTCATTACTCTTTCCACTTTTACACTTATAAGTGGAAAAGTGCAATTCTCGCGCCTTCAAAAGAACTCAAAAATTATTTTTACGCCTTGAAAATAATCGTATATCTATTTATGCACTGTATGATGTTTACCCAGTGGGATACTTTTAAGATACCTTGTACAGAACAACGATTGTTACTATCAATGATTTTTAAGAAGTCAATCAAATATATAATTGTAAGATATATGTAGATACGTTGGGGCGTACTTGAAAGGAATTGGACTGTTTGTTTCATATTTTAACCGCTGAACAGTTTTGCCAGTACACCATATAGACAAAAAGAGCTTTCTTCCTTTGTTACTAAAAGCTTTTCGACACCACAAATTGAAAATCTTAATTTTTGCTTTATTTAATAGACATACATTTTTCGACGATTTGAGAAAAATATTTCAGCACAGAAAAAGTGGTGTTCTGCCCTTATTTATTGTTTAATGTTTCAAAGAAAAAAAAAAAAAACCTGCTAAGTGGTTCAGAAAATTCGCAAAACATTCTCAGAAATAAAAGGTTATGTGTTGATGATATATTTTGTGTCTGAAATATTTATATACCCAATGAATATAACTTGGATATCCCCTAAGGATTTATTGGTTGTAAAAGTTTTGTAAAGATAGTTTTAGTTTACAATGTATAATAAATATAAGTTTTAAACGTTTTTAATGAAAATTTTATGCATAATCAAAATTTGATGTAATAGAAAGTACTACGTTTTACTGACGCAACATAAGATTAGATACGTGTTTTAATTTCTTCCACTTGTTGCATTGGCATTATATCATACATGTGTTCAACAAGTGTATTCAACAAGTGTTTAAATCTGATGCTCATGAAAAAAAAAATAGAATGATGACTGCGTGGGAATATATTTATCAGTATGCGATATGGATTTTTCAGTAGAAAAATATTTACAGGGGAATATTTCTGCTAACATAATCCAAAATCAATGCATTTTTGTTTTTTTGAGAAGTGATCCGCGGAATTGTAGAAAAGGTATTTTTTGTATGCGAAAAATAGTATTTTTGATGTTGTAAGTACCGTAATTTCCGGTGTATAGCCCGCAGATCAAACAATTCAGTTTGAACCCAGAAATTTTATTTAGTATTTGAAGACCAATATTTACCGTGATCTATAAAGTTACCTTTCATTTAAAAAAAATTCTGGATCGAAACACGATTTTTTCATCCGCGGGCTATATACCCGAAATTACGGTATATTATTTTTCTAGCTATAATGCAGTTAGTTGTATCTAATAAATTTGTTAATTTAATTTTCACATTTAAACAGAATAATTGCTTTTACCGCAAATATTTATTTTATAGAATATAACAGAAGAAAAAATAGAAATTAATATGTGAGTGCTGTAAAAACTCGTAAAAGTAATTCATTTTAATTTACTTACGGAAAAAGAGAGAATATATTTTCCCATGATATGTATTTTTTTAATATTTGGGAAATAATGCCAGTGAATGGTAGTGAATAATTGTTAATTTCTATGGAGAAAAAAAAATTATGACACAATTTATAGTAAAATGTGATACAAAATCAATTTAGGCGATTATATTGTGAAGTTTGAATTTTAAAATATTTTCGACGTTCTTTTGATTAAAAATAATTGAAGCTGAAGATTTGCACTAACATAACCCTTTATCGGAGTCTGTTGTTATAAATGTATATGTTGTTTTTATTTTTAATTTGGTTTATTTTAAGCTGCTGAACTATTTTAAATATTACAATATTTATAATTTATAAAATTTGCTTCACAATTGGTATTATTTTAAGTTTTAAGACAGACATTTTTCAGTAAAATATTAGTATTATTATTCTAAAAATAAAAAGGTTTCAATACAAAGAAAGTAGCACAAATAATGATTTATATAGATTAATTTTATAGTTGATTTTAGAGAAATAATAGAGATTTTCCGTAAGTTACATACAGTATATTATAAGGAAGCACATTCAAGAATAAATTTTCTTGATGATTCGTTCCGTTTTAATTTTATTAGTGCAAAATTTATTACCTTCTTAATGAAATAAAACCTTAAATATAGGAAAGTTTTCAAAAAATTATGATTAAAATTAATTAAATTAGCTTTCAAACACTTTCTGTTTTAAAGTGTTTTTAGAAATTATAACACATTTTTAAAAACTCTTTAAAAATGTAGCATTAATTAGATTTAATTTATATATAATAATGTATATAATAAAAAAATAAGTATTTATATTATCCGATTAAAATGAATGAGGACTTGAATGTAATTGATTTTTCATTGTTTTGAGGACAAAAATTACATTGTACATGTGTATATTATTTTAATTTCAGCTTGGTTACTTTTATTTCGATATTTTTATTTTTGAATATCCACTAAGCAGTTATATAATGTGTAAATCAAAAATACGATAATTTAACGATAATGATTACAATCAGTAACACCGATAAAACTCCGGCTCTCGTTCAAGCCTTCCCAACAGTCATAATATCATTAAGAGGAAACTAGTTTTACAGGAAATGGGACAGATATACGTGATATAAAATAAGGAAGAAAGCTATGGTGAAATATGATAAACTGAACGTATAATTTTATACATTTAAACTGTAGTGAGACAGTATACAGTTTAATATCATTACAAAAAATATCACTTTAACAAAATTTTCAGTTTAACGAATATTATTTGGATTTGTAAAAGAAACCTATTATCCTGTTTCATAATAAAAATATTCACTTTATCGAATTTTCCAATATAACGAATTTAACCAGTGCTCCACAGAGATTCGTTGTAATGAGATTTTACTGAACATGTTTGATTACAATAATTTACATTAATAAATAATGCCTGTAATCGGTAACCTTTTAAAAAATTCTGCCCCCATCTAAATTTTCTGGACAGAGAGGTGATCACCTCAAAACCTACAAAGAGTGAACAAAAATTTTAACTACTTTTTTATGAATTTAACTGAAATTTTACAAATCTTAAAAAAAAGAGAAAAATATGACTATTAGAACCAAAGTTATAACTTATATTATTTGGATTTGAAAAAAAAAAAAAAAAATCCCATTATCCTTTTTCATTATAAAAATATTCACTTTATTGAATTTTCCAGTATAGCGAATTTAACCAGTGCTCTCCAGAGATTCGTTGTAATGAGATTTTACTGTACATGTTTGATTACAATATTTTACATTAATAAATAATGCCTGTAATCGGTAACTTTTATCAAAATTCCGCCCTCCATCTGAATTTTCTGATCAGGGAGGAGATCACCTCGAAACCTACAAAAAAGTGAAAAAAAAAAAATATTAACTACTTTTTTTATGAATTTAGCTGAAATTTTACGAATCTTTAATATATATATATATATATATATATATATATATACATATATGACTATTAGAACCAAAGTTATAACGCATATTATTTGGATTTGTAAAAATAAATCCTATTATCCTGTTTCATTATAAAAAATATTCACTTTAACGAATTTTCCAGTATAGCGAATTTAACCAGTGCACCTCAGAGATTCATTGTAACGAGATTTTACTGCACATGTTTGATTATAATATATTACATTAATAAATATTGCCTGTAATTGGTAACTTTTATAAAAATTCCGTCCCCCATCTGAATTTTCTGGATAGGGAGGAGATCATCTCAAAACTTACAAAAAAGTGAACAAAAAATTTAACTACTTTTTATGAATTTATCTGAAATTTTACAAATCTTTTTTAAAAAAGAAAAGAAAAATATGTCTATTAGAAACAAAGTTATAACTAATTAGCGCAAGATAGTTAATACCTATTTAAACAAAAATGTTAAGTCATTTTTCTCCAACTTTCATTTTAAAGCCATTTTCCCCCAAAACTATGAATTTTAATATTGCGTGATTTCTAATTCCAAAAATAATTAACATAGAACCTTTAAAATTTTTATGATGGTGTACATAATGTATATTATGAACATACACCTATTTCTAGATAGGTTTATATATATATATATTCATATACATATATATAATATATAATATAATATATATATATATATATATATATTCAGAAGGTTTACCCTTTATTGTTATAATTGTCTGAAAATCGTATTCCTAATGTAAAATTGATTATTATTTTAGGTGGAATTTTAAGCAGAACACCTTAAAAAGTATATATGCAATATTAAGCAAATATGTGTGATAGTTCTTTCATAATCTTGTGCGCAGAACGTGCACGTCAAATGTCACGTGGAAAATTTTTTAATCAGTTAAATCAAATAAAATTATTCAATATTATTGTAAACCAGAAAAACTTTGTGAATTTAAATAGTTTTAGATTAAAGAAATATGGTTGGCTAGAGACTCATTTCCCAATTGTGACTATAATCGATAAATCATAGCAATTATTTTCATCGTGTTTTCGTAAGCTTCTACGTTATATAGTTCTTTGTATTATTATCCCTCCAGCCGCGGGCGACTTTATCAGGAGGGTTTTTTTTTTTATATAAAAATTGTTTGATTCCCACCACTTTTTGTAATAGAAATAGTCACTTTAGTTAATTACAGATTACATAAGGCGAGAATAAGCCGAATTATACGCTTTTTAAAAAAATGTGGGAATCAAGCAATCTGAATTTAAAAAAGTAGTCCACTGGATTGTGAAAATAACGTTTACCGCGGCTGGAGGGTTAAGAGAAAACAGTTTTACAGGTAATGAGAGTGATAAGCAAGACTGAATAAAATAATGCTAAGTGATGAAAAATGAAAAAAAAAAAAAAGATGCATGGATGTAACGCCAGCATTTTAAGCGAAATTTCCGCATTCATCGTAAATATTTACATCGTAAATTCAATAACTTTTCAATGTTTATATTTTATAAGAGCTATTTCCAATGAATACAATATAAAAAAAATATTGGTCCAAAATAACAAATATCGATGTGCTACTGGGGAAGAGATTAAACAAACAGAAGATACAATTACTGCTATCTAATCAAAATTTAGCGGCATAGAGGAATGAGTATTTCGTTAATCATTTTGGAAGAATTTTAGATAGTTTGAGTAAGAAAGGTTTGAAGGAAAACGTGAGAAAACATTGGAAATATTAAACTTTTATTTCATGGAAACGCATATTCTTCAAAGAATTATATTTCAAAACAGCCAGTTAAATGATAATAGATGAGCTATTATTGTATAGTCATATGATATTCGAGAATTATTAAAAAATGTATATATAATGAATTAAATGAAATATTAAAAATTCTTTAAAACTTCTAACATGTTTTCTTCTATTATGAATTCCAACTGACTTGGTCAATTTAATATTATAAAAATGGTATTTCAATTTTTTTTTAATCTTATTAATTTAGTTTAATATTTTAACAGCGCTATTTCGAAGTTGTATACAGGGTGTATCTGAAATGCTTCAAGAAACTTAGGGGGATGCTGGTGATACATCGAGACGAAAAAAAAAATGCAATGGGACATGGGGTCGCAAATGGGTGAAAATCGCAAAACTAATAAAAATATCTAAATCTCGAATGCTGCTTTTCTGCAGAACTGGCTATTAGCAAGAAGCTGGTTTTCCTTTCACTTTGTGCATATCTAGTCAGAAAGAGATAACAAAAAATTGGAAGAAAGCCAAACAAATCTGTCAGCAGGAATCCACGTATGCAAAATTGAGCGTACCCGCCAGTCGTTACTCCGTAGATGTACTCCGTGTAATAATGTCAGCTGTCGGCACTTTGAACAATTATTGTAAAATATTTGTTTCCTTTGGACATCAATAGCTGTGTTGTACAGTCGTTGGAAAAAAGTAAACACCCCCTGCTAACTCCCCAACAAATTATCGTAGAAGAAAGTTACTGATACCGAACGATTGGAAATAAAGTCAACTTTTAAATGATGTATATAAAATTTGCTTAGGAAGCCATCTACATATTAAAAAGAACCATAACTTTGGGGTTTTTCAATAGCAATACACACTTCTGACAGCATAAATGAACTCTACGCCCTTCAATTAGTCGAAAAACAAATTTTATGCAATTCGTACCACAAGTTTCCGAGAAATTAATTATTTTAAAACAAGCGTATTTTAAGGAATGTATGCAAATTGAAGTTCGGCAATGGATTGTTAACCGAGAGAGCTCCCATCTTGATCAAGGCACCTTAAGCAGTCAATTAACCCCTTGAGGGGCACCGGTATATATTATGTACCACCTACGATTAATGAAGTTTTACACCAGAAAAATTTTATTGCATTTTACTTCTCTAAATTTGGTGGAAAAAAAAGCGTAAACTTGCTTTTACTTATTTTGAACTTGAATTTTTCAAAGATTCCGGTGGGAATTCAGCATTTCACAAACGTAATTGCTTGCCCCTCAAAGGGTTAAGTCTGTTAGATTACAAGAGAGCATAATAAATTTCAAAATATTTAGTCACTCCTATCATAGACGGCCCCTTAAACCATCATTTTGCGGTTTTTTTTAAGTATAATTTGAAAACTACTTGGAAGAAGAATGTGAAATTTTGAATTTCCATAAAGCAGGACTTAATAAATCTAAATCCATCTAAAAAATTGTAGGTTGCAATTCGTAATTTTTTTTATATATTAATTTCATAATTCATAATTCATATCATAAAATTATAAAAATTGCAAATTAAACGTATTTATGTTTGGGTATATTAGTATTTTTACTACACAAAAAATTAAAACATTAGGATCATAATTTCAGAAGTTATAAATAAAAATATGAAAATGTAATTTAACATTGGAAGCACTAAATTTTGAATGTTTATAATTCAAAAGCTTATCATTCAAATGACTTGAAATTTTGTGCATAGGCATAGTTTGAACCAAAGATTTGAATCTTGTAAAATTGGGTATTGCCATTGAAAAAAAAAAGAAGTTTGGATTAGTTTTAATATGTAGATGACCCCCTAAGCAAATTTTATATACGTCATTTAAAAATATACTTTCTTTCCAATCGTTCGGTACCAGTAACTTTCGCCTACGATAACTTCTTGAGGGGTTAGTAGGGGGTGTTAACTTTTTTTTTCCCACTACTGTACCTATTCTGTCAATAAATAATTTTCTGGAGTGTTTCTTTCTTGTTTCAGTTTTACCATTTCCAAACGCATTTTCTCGATTTTCATCCTTTAAACGTCATTTGCGACGCCATGTTCCATTGCATTTTTCATTCGTCTTTGTGAGTACTATCATCCCTCTAAGTTTGTTGAAGCATTTCAGATACTCCCTGTATAAATATTCCGTATAAAATCGTGAATGGGTGCAAAGATTTGAAAAGCCAGTAATAAATGATCAATTAACATTTGTGTGGTAAAGAAAAAAATTCCCTGCTTTACGCTCATGTGTAAATAAAATGCATCATGCAATTCTTTGGATTTGTTCCTTTGAATTGAAATTGAAGCAAGAAAATTTTGCTTCATATAAAATATAAGGTGTATACCTGTTATCTTTATATCTCTGACATTTAATAAAATCTGAAAGAAGTATGATTTGAAAGTCCCGTTACATGTACATTACCTAAAAAGAAAACGCAAGAAAAGTTTTATAACATCCATACAGTAGTTCAAATTCTTAAGAGCACGTTCCGGCATATCCAGGTGAATGCTTGCCATTTCAACTGTGATTCTTCTCTTCAAATTATTGATATTAGCCCCTAGAGTATGGTATATTCGTCTTTTAAAGCTTTAAACAGAAAAAAAAATCGTTGATAGCTAATCGTGATACTGACGATCTAAATTGCTAAGGTATATAGGATCCCCATGTAGAATTCTGCGGTCAAAGAATTCTATTTTGTTTGCTAATTTAAAAAACTTTGTTTTCGCTAAAAAAAAAAAAAAAAAAAAAAAAAAAAAAAAAAAAAAAACCTTATTGCTTACAAATAAATTATTAAGCGTGGCTGTTACACGGAAAATCGAAATCACTTTGAATCAATTGTTCAAGTTTAATTAATGGTTCTGTCTAACCAAACATACTAAACCGTAAAAAGTAGAACAAAATCGATTAAATCTTAGTTATTAACAAAAATAAACGAATCCGCAAAATAAAAATCTTCACTTTAAAACATTGTTTTATTGAGTAAAATAAGATCGAGAAAGCAGAATATTGAATAAGTATATCAAAACTCTGTAAACAATTTCGAATACCTGAACCTTTATTGTCGAATTTATTGTAGCATTATCATAAGTGCATTATAGCACACCAGCATTATAGTGCAGTGTGTCGCACTTAATTTATATAATTCTTCGTAACTATATTACAAGTGTGTATGAATTTTTCATCTTATGTTACAAAAGTTTTAAGATGCAAAAGGAAAAAAAAAGATCCCCATTTATAACCTCGTTTTGTTTTAATTGCACAGACTAACTTTTAAAAAAGATATGAGAACAGTCTAGATCAAATAGTTTCATCTCATAAATGCATCTAAAATTAAGTTTATCGAGATAAAATAATAATAATAATAATAAATTTTTACCATTTCTTTTTATACGATAATTGATAATTCTCCACATTGTTGTTATTAATTAAAAACTTGATTTACTTAATTATAGAAGATTAATTAATGAAATATTTTTTACTCATATATTATTCCGGATATCAGTTATTTAATGCACTAGCATAATTAATATAATTAAGCATAGATATTCCGTAGTACTTTACTAGTATTACTTAGCAGTTATTAGAATTTCAAGCAGGTTTAGTACTTTAACCCTTTCAGGGGAAAGTAATTGTGTTTCTGCAATCTTGAATTCAAACCGGAATTTAAAAAAAAAAAAAAATTCAAAATAAAGAAAAGCAATTTTACTAATTTTTTCCACCACATTTATAAAAATAAAATTTAATTAAAAGTTTTCGACAGAAATATTGATTGAAACCAAGTAGGCTATAATAGATCCCACCGCCACTCTTGTGATTAAACGAAAGTATGTGTCAAGATTTGGGAAAAGTACTGCGAGTGAAAAACCTATAAAATTTGTACAAAACATCCTTTTTTAAACTTTTCCAACATAGTTGAAAATGCTTATAAATTCGGTTTGTCTGTTTGTCTAGCCGAAAGGCCGTGCCCCGACTCTCGTAAATATACTCAGATTGCCATGAATTTGTCGTATGTTATTAAGGTTTTGTGTAGAATGACGATATTCAAAATGAAGTGTGTAGCCTGAATAGTTCGTTAACTAAGATACAAAAAGGAATTTCGTTACATTATGGCATATGGGGAATAAGCGTTTATGTTGCATTTAATTGATATTAAGATACTTCAAATATAACGTAATAAAAAATATCCCTAAGATGCACTTAAACATGTTTTCTACTGATTATGAACTTCGTAGTATTTATCGTTCATCTACAGAGATGCACAAATAAGATTACAGTACTGAGTATGAACCATATTTGCTGGAGGTCGATTCTCCGTTATGCTATACATTTTAAAACTTTTCTTGCTTATCTAATTTTTAATATTTCTGGTATGTAACCAATTCTGTTACGTGGAATTTAAATTTTATAGATCATATACAGGGTGATTTTTTTTAAAGTCGTGAAAGTAAAGCCCTATAACAAATGAACCACTGATCCAAATGACCTGAAATTTCACCAATATGCTCCCAAAGCAATGGGAATTTTTTTTTTTTTTTTTTTTTTTTTTTTTTTTTTGCGTGGTTAAAAAAAACAAATTAAAATCGCACCGACAGATGGCGCTGCAAGTTAACAGAAACAAAGAATATCGTCAGCGGGAGGAAAACAATGGACGGTACTTCAAGAAAAAGAAAACTTTATTACTCTATCAAAAACATACAGAAAGCAGTAATTGGGTAAAGACATTGCGAACACCTTCGCAGAAACAGAACGAAATAAAAATATGGAGCAAAGCATTCATACGTAACTGAACGACTAACACAAGAGATTTTTAATGTGCTGTCCCCCATTTTCAGCTACGAGTTGGAAACGTGAAACCGCATGTTCCACAACAAAGCAAAGAATATCCCGTTGGATGCTGTGGATCTAGTGCACAATGCTTGCTTTCAGGTCAGCTAAGTTCATAACACCATCACAATACACAGCATTCTTGGGTACCCCCAATGGAGTTATGAATAAAAAGGAGGAGCCATATAGTGTATTGCCTACCAGTTGCGAGTGAAGTAACTGAGGAGGTTGTCACAATATGGCGGCTGCTTTTTTAACCCTAGAACTACCGGAAATTTTACTCAAGTTTTATAAAAACATTCTACACCAGAATTTTTACTTAAAACTATTTAATTTGTTTATTTAACATATTATTGTCTGATTTATACATTTAGTTTGTTTTGAAGAAATTTCTGGTTTGAATAAATATTTTGAATGTACATGTCGGGTCCAATGGACCCGTCTGGTAGACGGAAGGTTAAAATCGGTTCTTCAGTTTCTGACTACTGGTAGGTCAAACATCCCACCAGTAAAATTGAATAGAAGATTTCGTCTTAATGAAGCGTCTTAATAGTGGAATTTTTTTTCAAAAATGTCTTAAAAATTTCTATTTGTTTTTACCGGTGTCAGTATGCCTTATAAAACTGTCAGTTTGTTTCCATGGTTGTCACAATATGGCGGAAACTCAGGGCCTAACTACCACCAAAGAAAACTCCTACCAGTAAAAATGAAAATCTGTTTCTATCACTATTTATGACTGAAAGTTTGTAAAAATACGGCGTTTAAATAAGTTGAAAATATCTATATAAACCTACTGGTGGGAGTTTCCACCGTCGATAAACAAACTCTTTGATAGCGGTTACAGTTGAAGCTTCACTATTTTAAGGCTATGTCAGTTCCTCTTTATTAATAGTTCCATGGTACCTCCAGAGCCAGAAATCGCAGGGATTGAGATCAGAATAATGAACACGAGGTGTGCATGCTTCAGGTTTTTATTGCCACTGTGCGTGTGTCGCGCGCAAGCTCGTCTACCGACTTTACTGCATATGCAGCGCCATCTGTCGATGCAATTTTAAGGTGTTTTTTTTTTTTTTTTTTTAACCACGGCTAAAAATTCCCATTGCTTTGGGAGCATACTGGTGAAATTTCAAATCATTTGGATCAGTGGTTCTTTTGTTATAGGATTTTACTTTCACGACTTTAAAAACAAATCACCCTGTTCATGTCTGCGCAAAATAATCAGCACACTTTAGCGTATACGGGTAGCAATTGTTGAAAATGTATTTTTACTAAGTTACGTGTTTTTTAAATTGCTGACTGGGATATCTCATTTCATTGTATGGAAGTTTTTTAAAAATAGTCTGTTATCATTTGAAAGTGTCTCATAATATGTACCTGATTCAAGATTTTTCACTCTTGTTTAAAATTATAAACTGGATATTATACGAATATAATGGTAACAACACGGTAACAAACACAGAAAAAATAATGAAAATGCTTACCTTTCTCTTTTATATATTTTATGCTTTTTCAGCCCAATATTTTAAGGAAACTGTTTGTAAAAAACACAATTTAAATCTATAAAGTTAATTATACTGGATTAACTATGAAGTTAGCTATACTGAATTCATACCAGTACACATGCAATACATGTCACAAAACAGCCTTCTTGTTATAATAGTGATGCGGGGGCTGCCATATATACGTCATTGTTGCCATAAAGTATATGATCGTATAAGCTATGACACAAAACACTTTGTACCCTTGAAACGACACAACCTGCGCCGTTAAAATTTCATTTCAAAAATGAGAACTTGAACTTACTTATTTTCTTATAAGTCCAGTTGTATCATAAACGAGTATATGGAATGCTCAAATGAAAGTAACCACTCGTTCTTAAAATTAATTTGTCGATAAATACTGGTCATTAGTTATCTCGTATTAATGCATTTTAAATATTATACATATCAGAAGAAATTGGTAAATAAACGTGTGCATGCACAGAACATCTTAGAAGTGTTCTGTATGAATAATTTGAAGAACAAATATTGTTCATTTCAAACTTAACTGCAATAAACTTATATAACAAACTTAAATATTATGCATTTCAAGAGAAATTGGTTAATATGCATGTGTGTACACTATATGGCCAAAGTTGACCGGCCACTTACGGTTTTAGATGTTTTGTTAAATATCTAGAAAAATACACAAGGAATTAACCTGAAACTCCAGGTGTGAAAACAGTAGAGAATAAGTCATATATTTCCGCGAAGATTTTTTTTCCGAAACCCCTTAGGGGACCGTCAACAAATTGAAAAAGTACGAATATCTTTTGGATAAACCTGTCAAAACTAATGTAGCAAAAGCGTTCAAACTGTACATTATGATTAAGTGGCGTATTGTAATAATTTGTGTTAATTTTTCTGAGGATAGTATTCATACTCGAAGAAAAATTCAGATTTTCATAAAAACAGTCTCAAATTTTGCCAAGTTTTTTGCTTATAATTTGCAGAGTTCTCAATATGAAAAAAGTTTTTTTCAAAACGTATAACAAACAACATTGTATAAAATACCCTGCAATTGGAATTAAAATATAGTAAAAATTGTATGAAAAATGAGCGTGTTTACTAAATAATGTTTCACTGCACATGCTTGAACGCAATCAAAATATAATGTGCATAATGTGTTAGCTAAATGTATAGAACAACATTTGCAAAAGTCTCAAAAACATAACTTTAAAATTCTGAAAATTATCGTTGATAGAATAAGCTCAAAATCAGTTGTTCCGAAAATGAAGCAAAAAGATGAGGGGTTGTATACATATATCCATTGATTAGTGCCAATATAGCATACACAATATTGCACGCACTACTGTATTTGGATAAAACCCCTCATCTTTTTGCTTCCTTTTGGGAAGAACGGATTTTGAGCTTATTCTATCAACGGTAATTTTCAGACTTTTCAAACTATGTTTTTGAGACTTTCTCAAAAGTTGCTCTATACATTTAGTTAAAACATTATGCAAATTATATTTTGATTACTTTCGGGCATGCGCATTGAATCATCATTTAGTAAACGCGCTCATTTTTTCATACAGTTTTTATTATTTTTTCAGGGTATTGTGTACAATGTTGTTTATCATATTTTCTGAAAAGAATTTTCATTTATATTAAGAAATCTACAAATTATAAGCAAAATCTTTGCAAAATTTGGGACTATTTTTGAAAAAACTTTAATTCCTCTACGAGTATATATGCTATACTCATAAAAATGAACACAGTTTATTACAATAAGGCCAATAACTTAATCATAACCTGCAGTTTGAATGTTTTTGCTACATAAGTTTTTACAGGGATATCCACAAGATGTTCGTTCTTTTTCAATTTGTTGACGGTCCCCTATAGTGTTTCGGGAAAAAAATCTTCCCGGAAATATATGACCTATAAGATACTATTTACACAACTGCAGTTTCAGGTTAATTCCTCACGAATTTTTCTAGGTATTTAACAAAACGTCTAAAATCGCAAGTGGCCGGTCACCTTTTGCCATATAGTGTATATACGTCACAGAAGTCTTTTCTACTATTAGTATGAAGAAAAAATGCTGCACACTTCAAACTTAACATATACTAACTTAATATTGTACATTTCAAGAAAAATTGGTTAATAAATATATGCATGTATATCGAGGCAGTGATTTATGCAAATTGTTTGAGGAACAAATACTGTGTATTTCATAATTAACTAAGAAACTTAATAATATAAATTTCCAGAAAAAATGGTTAAAACGGTTTGTGCATGACCGTATTAAAATTGTATGATACAAATAATTTTAAGGAGAAATGTTGCGCACTTCAAACTTAACTGACTATATCTTAGAGTAATTTTTTTTGTGTGACTTCTGTAGCATTCCAATCACTGATATCAAAGTAAGGGTTGACAGTTTTGAATACCGTTTGGGAGATTTCAATGTTCGCAGAAGCTCCGATTATGCTTTAAAATAATTCTATGCCTGTTTAACCTTCACGTTGAAAAGATAACCGTAGTTCAATTGAAAATCAAATTTCAATGTAATTGCTTAAGGGGTGCAAAGGCCAACACAGTGAAAAAGATTTCATGACGGGGCTCGAGCCCGGGCCATCAGTATAGCGAACTGATTTTCTACCGACTAAACCACATGGAAAGATACACAGCCTGGAAAATTTATAGCTATTATATGTTGGCAATGCTACAAACGCAGCACAAGGTGGAATATTTAACGTGAGCCACCTACATGGGGCATACACGAAACCTAATTAAATCCAGCATCGGTAGAAACTATATTAATACATGGAAATGTATTAATATAGATGGATTTCCATGTATTAATATAGATAACCGTAGTATACAAGCCACCCTTCCAAACATATATCTAGTTTTATTAGCCTTTGTTATGTTATACTTAAAAATGTAATCTTAAAAATTGAGATTTATTGTTATAAACTGTGAATATACTTAGAAATGAGTACATTTTGCTTGAGATAAACACTCATTTTTAAGTTAGTTCATTAAATATATACACCATTCGTAGTTTAGGAAGAAAAATATTTGCCAATTGTATTGCATATTTTGTAAACTTCCTGTGTATTTTCTATGTCTATAATCGTTAAGTCATCTGTTTTAATATCGTATCGACGCGACGTCTTAAAAATTATTCTCTACTGCGATATGGATTTTAATTTATTCATCTTAAGTAATCAAATAACTTAAAGATTTTTACCAAATTTGTCTCTTAAAGGTAGTCAAATATTTAGGATTTACCTTTTGGCATTACTGGGTGAATTATTACGACAAACGAGTGAAAATTAGCAATCACTCTTTACCATAAGAAAATCAATTAATCTACTATCAATAATTTTTAACTAAAGTAATATTACATAAGATTAATACTAAATCTACCATGACGCGACGTGTCAAACGACCCTTCTAAAATTTCATGGCAAAATATCCTAGATATCACATCGTAATTAGCTTTACGACTTTAATTATAATTTACATTCAATGTATATTTCAATATACATTCATCTTCTATTTATTTTTTTTAATAAATATTTAAAACTTGACATACCTACCTCCACGTGTCATTTGACTCGTGTAGACAGCCGTTAAGTTCTACGATTTTTTATCAGTATTTCAGAATAATAATCTCTATTTAATTTATTTACTCTGAGACATATGTGAATAAATAAAAGATCACTATTAAAATTAATGATGGCACAAAAGTGTAGAGGTCGGCAGCTATTCTTTTTTAAATTCAGGAATAAATAGCAATTTTTTTCACTTACTTTTATACATGTTTTAACTGAACAATAAAAAAATAGAATTGTTTTTTTCCACACCAAATTGTATTTTTGTTATTAATACATAGTAGAATTTTTTACCTCGGGTCATTTCACCCATTTGTAGTAGATATCGTGTCCATGAAATATCCGTGGGTGTATTCGTAATTACATGACATGTTTGTATATAAATATTATTCAAGATATCAGTCATTTCATGTGCTGAAAACACTGGTCGGCAGAAAAATAAAATTTTGTCATCCCTGTAAAACCTGCCTCACCTCCCCTGTAGTCCCTTGTAAACAGTATAATATTCCTAAATCTAAATATGAAATCCGAATTGCTCCAGCACGTAAAATGATTCCGAGAAACAATTTTATAATAAATATAAATAGTAACGCGTTATCATATTAATTTGCAATGCTAGATAAAACTGAAAACATAAAAATGTAATTTCACTGTCTTAGATAACAAATTAATGAAATACAGCATAAAAATCTAGTTTGCTTATACTTGAATCGTGCATTATTCTTTTTGTGCCCCTCCCCCTTTTTTTTTGCGTCCGAATTTACTATTTGATATCCAGTAATATATTTCCATACCTTATGCAGTAGTAAATCGGACAATATTTTTTTTAAATTTACTAATAGGTAATTTACGTATCATTATATACATTTTATTATTTACGCAATTTTCATTTTTGTTTTAGCAAGACATAAAGAACTTAATTTTAAAGCAAGCATCGTAACTATAAAATGGTGCGTGATACCGTAAAAGCATTGTCATATTTTGATTTTCTAGCCTGAAATCTATAAGAATCAACCATTATTTTTAAAGGTAGGATTTTGGTGTTGGCCAGTATAATTATATTGATCAAATCAAATATTAAATTGATGATTTTCGGCATGATTATATTGAAAGATCTACTCAATGTTTGGTGGCTCATGTATACTTCCTTGTTCAGATACCTTAACTATATTTATTTATGTGTTTTGCATTACTGTGTTACATAAAACATTTATTAAGTAAGTTATGACATAATGAGTGAGGTATATCAAGAAAGTAATGAGATAATATCGTAGGCTGCCCAATATGAAAACAGCGTTGCCAGTGGGATATTTTTTTAAAATTCAGATTTCTTGATTGGCACGACACATCTAAAATGGTAAAATTTCACTTGTTTTCGACTTAATTAATACGTCATTTGATTGATTAAACACATACATCAGACTTTTGTGCTTGACACCAGGGCCCGCTTTAAGTCATCGTCAATATACAAGGACGAGAGAGCACAAGGAAATTTACAACACCAGAGAATTACATCCTGGGGGCTCCACAAAGAATGTGCGACGGAACCGTCTGGCATAGCTACCAACCTTCCACTAATCTTCCGTAATGTCTGGATTAATTTAACCCAGGTTAACCACACTTCGAACCAGAAAATTTATTTCATGAATGCTTATTTATTTAATTCCAGATTTCTAGGTGGAACATACTTATTTTCATTTCTTAAAAAATTTTCTGGTTTGAAACGTACTAAACCAGGGTGAAATTAACGCAAGTATTACGGAAGATTAGTCTGAGGTTGGCAGCTATGGGCTGGATTCGAACCCGCCCCCACGTACGCTCTCAAGCGATTAGCGGCGTGGTGTCTTATCAACTCAGCCACGCTGGGTCCAATATATCATTAAATAAAGCGAATTTTACTGTTTAGAAAAAGTGATACCAATCAAGAAATCTGAATTTAAAAAAAAGTAGCTTACTGGCAACACTGTTTTCATATTGGATATTTGACATGGTACCGAAGATATATCTTGTTGTTATTCTAGTGGTGGAGAATAATGCGAATAAGACATCTTTTACAATCGTACTTATCGAAAGTGTAATTTATAAATTTCCCATTTTTTTTTTTTGTTGGAGATGATTACTTTAACCCTCTAATTCCCAGGGAAGAATGCTTCTCAGAAATTGCGTAATTCAGAGAATCGGAATTCATACCAGAAAATCTAATAAAAATTTCGGTTTATTTAATAACGAAATGTCTGCTATTAATTAAATTAAAAATTTCTATTTTAAATTCATATTTTAAAATTATGGTGTGAATACGGAATATCTGAATAAAAAAATCTATTAAATCGTGAACGCTGATGGTAGAAAATATGCTACCATGGGCAGTAGAGGGTTAAACAGCTTTCTGCTAATATATATATATATATAAATTTTAGCCATAGTTCAATTATTGAAACAGAAGTAGCCTTTCTTCGTAAAATGAAATTTTGTCCCATAAGACCTCGAAATCGAGGTTATTTATTTATCGGGGGCATACTATTGGCAACCTAGACGCCAGTACTATTTCCGTAATTTAACGGAACGTTTTTCCGGTAAATTACAGAAAATATTTCGTTAAATTCCAAACAAACGGAAATTTTTCTGTAATTTACCGGGAAAAAGTTCCGTTAAAATACCGAAATGGTACTGGCGTCTCGATTGCCAGTAGTATTCCTTATTTTAGTCCCCTTTTTTTTTTTTTTTTTTTTTTTTTTTTTTTTTTTTTTTTTTACAGTGTCCATTTCCAATCGTTAAAATCTAATTATTTCGAAAATTAATCGTCACGTCTTTTCCTAATGAAATACATATGATTTTTTTGGAAATATTCATTTCTGGCTTTTCTTTGTAACTTTAAGTAACTAAATTTTCGGGAGGAAAATTGTGTTTTACAGTGATTTGATGTCGTTTCATTAAAAAAGCATATTTTTTTTAACGACTACGTATTTTTCTAGCTTTTGGATTAAAAAAACTTTTTTCTATTGTTCTAGGTCAACAGGTTTTGTACGGGTACCATTATTTTCAAGGCGAAATATCAGTATTTTTTTATTGAAAAATAAATCTCGTTTAAGCACTCGAAATTTCGCCTTATTTGAGGATGTATTTTCTATAAGAAAATACTGGTACAGAAGAATTTCTTAATCTGGAAATTCCAAGACCCGCACGAACCCTGGTCAAGTGTATTATGAGTTTTCATATCCACTGCTTGACCTTTGGTTTTCGGAGCACCCTCAGCAAAACTGCAATTTTTTTACTATATCAACTACAAGAAAAAATTCTACTTTAAAAAATGTATATTAAAATCGTGCGAATAAATTTTTATAAATACTTAGCACTTCTTAAAAAAGAAAATTACCGAAAACAGCCTTTTATTCCAGGGCATGAAAGTAGTGTTTCCCGTTAATTGAACTGTCGTATGAAACATGCAAAATTCGAATCTAAATAATTAAACGCATATATTCCATGTTTCTTAAATACTCGGTTTTATGTTAAATGTGGAAAGTAACTTGTGCTAATAATTAAGAAAATAATTTTAGAAAAATTTACTCCTGATGAAGGTTTTAAAGATTAAACCGAAACAGTGAGATTTATTTTATTCATATGTTTATTTTACATCATTTTTTAATTTGTGAATAAAGTGTACGCTGGTAGCAACAACTATTTTATTTAGTAACTTGTCCTTATTTAGATTTCTGTCTCCCTATCTCTTTTTACTTTCTTCTATCTGTACAAGAAGAAAGTATTGGATTCTTGAAATTTTTCTAATTCCGGTTTTCGACGGATTTACACGTTTTAGGGGTCAGAGAACCCGAAAAACATGTTTTTACAAAATTATTGTCTGTGAGTCTGTCTGTCTAGGCAAATTTTGTGGGCACTCTATCTCAAGAAATAATGAACGGAATTTAACAAAACTTTAGATTCAGTTAATCCCTGGTGTAAACTGGTGCTGATTACATTTTGGTGTAAATCGCCTAACAGGTGGCGCTGCTGTGATGCATTTTTCACGATTTCCGAAATAGCTACATCTCAAGAACATTAATAATCAAGCATGGATTTCTATAAAACTTCAGATTACGTGAGTACTTGATATAGTTTGGTGCTGATAACTTTTAAGTGTAAATCGCCCAACAGGTAGCCCTGCTATGCGGCATTATTCATAATTATCGCAATAACTCAATTTCAAGAACTAATCAGCGGAGTTTAACAAAACTTTATATACAGTAAGTCCCTGATATAAACTGGTACTGATTACTTTTTGGTGTAAATTGCCCAACAGCTGGCGCTGCTATGTTGCATTTTTCATGATTTCCGAAACAGCTATATCTCAAGGACTAATGCAGGAATTTTTATCAACCT